>CAJHNH020007501.1:0-397093 GCA_905116865.2 Candidula unifasciata
TTCTCTTTCTATTCTCCTTCCTTTTTTGTTTTAAATCTCCTGTCATTTTACAAGATTAAAAAATATTTACAATTAGGATAAATTAAAAGACATATGGACTGTCAAAGCAGATTTTAAAGTGAAAAATACAAAATAAATAGTAGGCTAAAACAAAAATTAGCTAGAGTCAGTAATAACAGCTTCCTGACAATGCCTTATAAATTGCTTTTGTTTTTTCCTTGTGGGTTTGATGAGTGATCTAATAACACTTCCATGTGTTATAACTTCATATGTCTGATTTCTACAATCACAATATTTTCAAAACTTGTCTCAAATATCACATTTTAACATCTCTAATTTCCTGTAAATTTCCTTACCCGTTATGCAGCATTATCTGTCACTAGCTTATGTTCTATATGAGAAGTAAGGCATTTGTCAAAACCAAGTGACGACTGTGAATCTGCAACCATGACCAGACTGCAAGGGGAGCAGCCCGACAAGAGCACTATGCAGGAAGCTAAAGGAGCATTAGAAACACAGGACTTGGTTCATCAGCAACTACACTACGATTTACTGAGAAGGGGATCCGAGCATTTATGGACTGAATGGTTTAATATACAATGAGGGTAATCCATCGACCAACTAAGTAATAATTTATGACAATCAAAAGACACAATATTACAGAGGTGCATGAATAAACTAACATCATGGCACTCTAGGCAAATCCATAACTGCTCCATCTTTCTCAGCAAATGTAAAGTGTTGAGGCTGATTACTCAGTAATACGTTGATTTCAAACATGTCAGATTTATTCCTTCATGTTATGTTTTCAGTCGAGTCACTGCACACTGGGCATTCCCATGTATGCTCAGTCCTCTGATGTAGCAGCTACTCCAAGGTACTGACTGAAGTGCCACTCTTGCATTTGTCAGGAATACCACAGGCTGTAAAATATGATGTATACTTAGCACATATATGACTTATCTCCGCTGCTATCTTGATGGCTTGAACTTCTGGATCACAGTTGTGACAGTTCTTTCCTGTTGGTTTTTTGACTGTGTCTCTCTTGTTATTTGGATAGTAGTTTCATTATCAATTTCTTCATGAAACCTTCTTTCTAGACCTTGTCGCAGGCATTCTTCAGATCTATCCATGCCGCAAGAACTAGCTTATTTTCCTGGAAGGCGTTCTCAGTTTCTTGAGAGAGGTAAGTTGTCTGATCTTCTGTGGAGTAGCACTGTCCAATTACTGCCTGCTGTGGCATGAAGATGTTTTCACTTTCCATGTACATCTGGAGTCTAAGGTTGAAGATACATTCCACTGTTTTACAGAGACAGCTGGTAAAGCTGACTGGTCTATAGCTGGAGGCAATGGAAGTGTCCTTTCCTGGTCAATTCTAGATGATTTCCCAATTTTCAGCTTTGATTTTGTTAATTCTAGCTTGCTAGACTAACTTTTGCCTCACTAATTTTAATGTTCTGTCTTAAGTGCTGTCGTTTCTCTCGAACCTCTCACTGTTTCTCCAGGCTGCCATCGGCATTGCTGTCTTCAGAATATCAATCTGCAAAGAGGCCACCTATCTAATTTGTTTGTTTGTTAGGATGGCTCTTTCTTTATACAGTGCAATATTTGCCTTTCTCCCTGTACTATCATCACTAATTGTTTTCCTAGCATCCACAACTTCCTTGTGACGTTTTCAATGAGAGGCATTGTTTTTTTTTTTTCTGCCAGCTTGTCCATTTAGCCTGCAACTTGGCTCTTTGAAATTGGGCCTTTACATATTGTTATTAGTTGAATAGCTCTTGATAGAGTCTGGTTTCAGCTTTATTTATTTCTGTTTTCTGTATCAGTTGCTCTAGATCATAATTTCAGTATGGTTTATATTGCTTACGTGCATCTCTTAGTATTAGTTTCCACCGCTGCATGCAATATGGATTTGAAGAACTCCATCTTTGAATTCCATCTTGGTAGAGTGCTTCTCTCTCTTACAGACTGGTTTTCTACTGTTAGAAAGACTGGCCGGTGGTCAATGCTTCCTAGCTGTTTCCCAACAGTTCTAGTAATATTCAATTCCATGTCCAGTGTGTGAAAGGCCAGGTCTGGTGTAGATGTGGTATGCTATACTTTTGAGTAGATGGTTGGTGGGTCTGTTCGCTTATTAACTCTTTGAGTCCCAGAGAGTTTAGATCAGAGGTATGGAAAGGTAATTTTTTAATTTCACAAATGTAACACATTAAAATATACCATATTAATTCAACTGCCGTGCAACATTTAAATATTATAAATCAAAATGACCAGGCATTGTTGAGAAATAATATTAGAACACAGCTACAACAAATAATTGTATTAACAGTTAAATATTAGTAAATAAATAAACTGCATATTTACAGAAATTGGTAAAATTAAATAATAATTGTTCAACTTACCACCATGGCACACAAGAAAAAACTTAATGCTATATTTTTAAAATGAATCACAAATGAACATGAATGACTTAGTAATTTATAAGTAAAATATAAACTCAGTCTGTACTTTAGATTTCGCTCCAGAGAAACTTTTAGAGCAACAAAACAGAGCATTATCATTTGGTAAAGATAACTGACTTCCCAAAACAATTAGCGTCTCATACAAAAAAAAAGTTTATTTAATACTCAATTTGCCTGTAATTTTGTAACTATTTTCCTAAATAGTAAGGGGAATAGCACTAGAAATAACACTAAAAAATGTCACGTTTTTCACTAATATGTATTCTGTTTGTGCTAGCTGACTTTTGTTATGATTTGCACGAGGCACATATTAGAGCTATCTCTCATGAAAGTTTTACTATAAATGAATTAAACAAATCTACTTTGCAATTTTCTCAATCTAACTTCGGATTAATCTGATAAACAAGTTTTATTTAAATCTGAGGCTTCTAAAGCCGTAAATCATACTGGTTGCATGTAGAATACTGCTGGGGGTGCCATATTGTTTTCAAACAAACACTTAGTAACTCAGTTAACCTCGCAAGCATACCCCATTTTAGTCTATTAACCATGTTTCTTCAATATGTGTGATATTGAATACTAAGAAGTGAAGAGGAAGTTTCAATTGTGCAGTTCATGTTTTCAGTTCTATAGTTCCTCTCCTCTCTGATCCATGTGATCGTAGCCCCAGCTTTGTGAGTGGCTGTTTCTGTCTACTGTTAGTCACTTTTACTAACAATTATTTACACATTCTTTTCAAAATTACTCCTTTGTCATTCTGAGTGTTCTAACTACAGGTGCTCAGATGAAACATATAAAGAATAATATCAGGGGAAAAAGATAAATAATACCAGCACTAATAAACACTAAGACAAAGACCAAAAACAGAGAGTAATACACAGCAAAAGACAGAGAAAACAGATGGTAAAGCAACATTTACAGTATTTGATTTGATTTTAATTTGTTTTTATTTACTACTGTACACCCAATTATAATCTTGATGGGTTAAGAAGAAATTACTGAGGTGACAACTACCATTACTAACAACATCTTAAATTTCATGTTTTTACCTGCTGGGATGATTCCAAAGGGGATATTAGGCTTCACAAATAAAGATTCTGGATTGTTGTAGTCTACTTGTGCCTCTTTTTGAATCCTTACTGTTAAACCCAGAAGAACTTCTTGGTATAAACCATCACCACCAACAATGATGATTCTGAAAATATTGTCATTAAAATATGGCATCACTGTAAAGCAGTCTACAGTGTATGGTTCTTAAATAGACTGTATTATGGTTGATGCCAGTCTGAAAACTTCTGCTTTTGTCATGTTCTAAAGTTTATACAGAACAACTTTATTAACGTATGTTTACATATGTGAATTCACATAAAATGATAATCACATTGTGTTGATTAAAATGACATTGAAATTAACCAAATGTGTGGAGATATTTAAAAAATCTCCACAACTAGATTTAATTTTAAGCCATCAATTTCTGATTTGTGTTTAGAAAAAAAGTATTTTGAAAACAGACAATAAATATTCATCATCATCATTAGCCCATCCCTTGACGTATGCAGCAGACATCAAAAGACACCAACAAGTTACACATACCCTTGTCAACTGTCTCTTTCCATGAAAATGCATGTGTATGCTCTTCTTGAAAAGGGTTTTGAAAAATTCCATTCTGGTCTTAAAACTGTGAAACGAAAATCCAAATGCATTTTCATGGTAGAGGATGGTAAAAATTGTAATGTGGCCAGCATGGCTATGGGGACTGAGTATCCACCAAGATAAGTGGAATCCTCTAGGGAGCCTTCTGTTGTTCACAGGAGTATCACCGCACAAGGCCCTCACTCGCACTGGCAATCTTAAAGGCTGCTAAAGAGCTGGGGACATAGTCTCAAGCTATAAGGATATTTAAATCAAGGGAAAACTACCACATTAGTCTCTCAAGAATCTTATTATGGAAGCAACAAATTAAACCATACCTATTTATTATATATGCAGAATGCATATATAATAAATAGGTATGGTTTAATTTGTTATTTGGATAGTAGTTTCATTATCAATTTCTTCATGAAACCTTCTTTCTAGACCTTGTCGAAGGCATTCTTCAGATCTATCCATGCCGCAAGAACTAGCTTATTTTCCTGGAAGGCGTTCTCAGTTTCTTGAGAGAGGTAAGTTGTCTGATCTTCTGTGGAGTAGCACTGTCCAATTACTGCCTGCTGTGGCATGAAGATGTTTTCACTTTCCATGTACATCTGGAGTCTAAGGTTGAAGATACATTCCACTGTTTTACAGAGACAGCTGGTAAAGCTGACTGGTCTATAGCTGGAGGCAATGGAAGTGTCCTTTCCTGGTCAATTCTAGATGATTTCCCAATTTTCAGCTTTGATTTTGTTAATTCTAGCTTGCTAGACTAACTTTTGTCTCACTAATTATAATGTTCTGTCTTAAGTGCTGTCGTTTCTCTCGAACCTCTCACTGTTTCTCCAGGCTGCCATCGGTATTGCTGTCTTCAGAATATCAATCTGCAAAGAGGCCACCTGTCTAATTTGTTTGTTTGTTAGGATGGCTCTTTCTTTTACAATGCAATATTTGCCTTTCTCCCTGTACTATCATCACTAATTTTTTTACTAGCATTCACAACTTCCTTGTGACGCTTTCAATTAGAGGCATTTTTTTTTCTGCCAGCTTGTCCATTTAGCCTGCAACTTGGCTCTTTGAAATTGGGCTTTTACACATTGGTATTAGTTGAATAGCTCTTGATAGAGTCTGGTTTCAGCTTTATTTATTTCTGTTTTATGTATCAGTTGCTCTAGATCACAATTTCAGTATGGTTTATATTGCTTACATGCATCTCTTAGTATTGTTTCCACCGCTGCCTGCAATATGGATTTGAAGAACTCCATCTTTGAATTCCATCTTGGTAGAGTGCTTCTCTCTCTTACAGACTGGTTTTCTACTGTTAGAAAGACTGGCCGGTGGTCAATGCTTTCTAGCTGTTTCCCAACAGTTATAGTAATATTCAATTCCATGTCCAGTGAGTGAAAGGTCAGGTCTGGTGTAGATGTGGTATGCTATACTTTTGAGTAGATGGTTGGTGGGTCTGTTCACTTATTAACTCTTTGAGTCCCAGCGAGTTTAGATCAGAGGTATGGTAAGGTAATTATGCAGAATGCATAATGAGAAACGCCAAAAGTGACTATTATGATCCATTTATAACCCTATTCTGGATCTTTGCTATGCAGATGACACAGCCCTTCTTTGAGCAGTGTAAAGGGAATAGATTATTTAATCATTTCAGTTTAAGCAATCCATCCCCATACCAGACACAATTTTTAGTTACTTTGAAGCCCCACTCCAGCTGTGGTCAGGGTCCTAATTATAACCATACAGACTGAACGGGGTTTCTGGGTCCTGTCCCTGAGTGATCTTTATCCGGATGGTGGCACTTTGTGTCACCGGGTCCTTACTGCTCGGTGTGATGATGTGGTGGGGTAAAATGTCAGTCAGTCAGTTAGTCCAAAAACACACTGTAGATCAAAACCTGTTTCTGAATTTAAAGAAAACAAAAATCTCATAGACAAAACTGCTTGTCACCCAAAAATAACAATAAATGATGAAGAAATTGAAAATGTCACAACTCTGAATATCTGGGATACACAGCAATGGAGACTGTTCAACAGAAGTCAACAGAAGGATGATCATAACAGCATTAAAAGTCTATGGTTAAGCACCAGCAGCAGGAAATCAAAAGTCAAAATTTTGATGGAGTGCAACATACAATTTTGTAGCAACATACAGATGTGAGTCGTCGACTTATTTAAAAGTCATTAAAGAAGGAAACAGGAACTCTTGAGCTTTAATGTTATAGAAAAATGCTCAGAATACCAGGAACCAAGAAGAGAAGAAACACTGACATCCTAAAAGATCTGAACATCAAGGAAGATTGGCTAGTAAACAGCATCTTGTCTCAAAAACTGAAATATTTTGGCTATATCAAGGGCCAACGGCAGATTAGGAAGAATAATAGCAGAAGGCAAGGAAGCAGGAAAGAGGGGCAAGAACCAACCAGCATGAAGAACAGCATATAAGTGAGATACTGGGTAGTCAAGTGCACAAGGCAGGAGGGCTGGTGAGAGAAATCATCTGTTTAGGCACACTGTGATAAGAATGACATTCTGCAAAGAACCTACTGCATGATGATGATGATGATACTGACCTCTAACCACAAACCACACCCTTTTTAGTATTTCTTTAATACAAGTCATGTCATTTCAAATATATTATTACATTTTTGTTTGCCACTCAGCACAATTTGTATATTCACATACAACAGAACCTCAGGATATGAATTGAATTCATTCCATGACTGAGCTTGTATAGTGAAAACTACTGAAACTATTTTTTTTACTATTAAAATGATATAATTTTAACTCATGACTGTCCTCCAAAAATCACTCTTTTAGTTTTAAATCCTTTAATTTTAAAACTGCACATACTGACAAAATAATACACTCATACTCCTTCACCACATCCATACAGATAGGCCGCTGTCATGTTTTCAATTATTTCATGCTTTGTTTCCATGAAAATCCTACTTTTCTCTACTTTTTATTGCTCAATTTCTTTTGACCAAAGTTTTAACTAAGAAAAAAGATTTTAAAAATAAAAAAGCCAAGTTTAATCAGAAAATGACACAATGTGAACTTAACGTCATAAGTTTACAAGCCCTATGAAACATGTGGCGGGGCGTTCCGATGCTGTACATATAAAGCAAAATGACATTTTTCGTTCTGTTAATGGGGAAAATATATGGCACTGCTTTAAAAAAAAAAAATTTTTAGTCAGATAAAAAAAGGCGTTACTTCCGACCATATGCCCAAATCTGATAAGCGTTAGCTTTTTTTTTATCCATCAGCATCAAGTGCCTTGATGACTGGCCTAAATCTTCCTTAGGCAATGTTAATATGAACTAATCCATTAAAAAGTTATTGAGATGCTGTCAGGTAACACTGAGAGTTCTCGTCTCTATAGCATCTTGGATTTGCCTCATAAAAGGAAGCAAAAAAGGGTGGCTAGCCTGACCCAGCATCCTGAAAAACTAATGTCCTAGTGCACTCATATCCTGAGGTTCCCCAATACATACATTACATACATTCATACACATATGCACGCACACACACAATGTGCTGAAAGTTATTTAGTCGTGTATCCTTTACAGGACACTGCAGAACCAACCCCAGGATTTATTTTGGCTTTGTGATTTTTTTAGGCAAATTTACATCCAGTAGTTTGCCATTGCTTTCTGGATGGTTGACTTCTCGATACCACTGTCAAAACCAACACAAGGAGTGTGCTAAAAGGACATGAATACATACACAAAGTATGTTTATATTTATGTCCTTAAACAGTGCTTGGTCTCCTTGAGGACATCCCTCCTCTAGAACATTTGTAAAAAGATCTAATCAAAACCATACATGCTCCATTTCAACATTTACTGTCTAAATCAGATGGTGGATTAGATTTAAAAGTCCCATTTAATTTAATTATTAACTTAGATTAAATCTGATGAGCATGGGTTTTTTATTTCTATGCTATCTGGAGTGACATTTATTTCTTAAGACTTTGGATTGTAACTTTGGAGGAAAAATAATGTTAGGAGAAACAGACAAATTCTCAGGTTGTCCCTTGATTAACACTTACGCATCATAGGCTGAGAAATCCTGGTGCTCACCCAACTCCACAGCATGCTTTGACCTTTCAGTAACTAAAATGGGGAAAGGAAAACAAGTGAGTGCCTAAAAATAGTCAGATGAGCATATATGTGTTTATATGTGAGTGGTGAAACTATGGGGGTGACTGCAGTCAAGCTAATACAATGAATTCCAGAGAAATTTGACTAAAAAGCTCAACAAAATGGGGAAGGGGAAAACGTGCACAAAACAACACAACGTAACGTTTCGGCCGGGCAGCCTTTTTCAAACACAAGTGAAATACACAAACGAGGAATTATATGTGAGTGGCATGTGTACGTTTTTGTAAACATATGTTATGTGAGTGTGGTATGCATAACTGAGTGTGTACAAATGTTAAGTGATTGTATAGTTTTATTACTCATGCTGCTAAAGAAGTATGTTAAACAAATTTGAATGTGATGACTGACATGCATAGAGACAGAAGGAAGAAGTAGACACATGAGTTTTATCATCCTTTTTCAATGCCCTCAAGGGTTGTTCAGTCATTTTTTTTTTTTAAGAAGCTGCAATGGAATAATTGAATTTTTACTTTAATGTTACGTGATATGATCACCCATTTTTAATTTTTAATTTTAAATAAACATTCCAAGTACCACAATATTTTGGGATCATCATATGTAGCATGTCCTTTGCAGAACGTCGCTCTCATCACAGTCTGCCTGTCAGAAACTCGGTCTCTTGCCAGTTCTCCCACCTCATGAACCTTCACACTCAAGGAGTCACTTATATCCTGTGCCCATCTTCGTGTCGCTCGGCCTCTGCCCCTCCTTCCTGGTACCATGCCTTCTGCTATAATTTTTTCCAATCCGTCGTGGCGCTTGATGCGATGATTCTCTTTTAACTTCTACTGGCTCGCCTCATCGCACGCTCGCTGCCAACTCACAAAAACCGACATCACACGACGAGCAGAAAAAATGGACGACTGGGAAACAACACGATACTGTTCCAGTACTTTAATCTTCCACTCGCGGCTTACACAGCCGGCACATGAACTTGACAACTGTCCAGGCACACATTATAATGCAAGAATCAATTATTACCTTCAAGCAGAAATCCCAATCGATTTACACTAACATCGTAAACGAAACACAACAGCTGTCCTGACAGATACAATCAGACGACGACGGCAGACATATTACTGGCCAGCTTTCTTCGCCAAGTTGGACTGGAACAAATTCACTCAAAAACATCTGCTGAATTCACACATCATCCACCGCTGTCCATGCACACTGTTCCTGGATCCAAAACGAGACTGCCCACAAACCTTTTCCTCGCTATTATATAGCCCTCTGATCTATCCTATTCTAGAATATTCTGGATTCATTCTCACGAATTTCTCACTGTTGAAAGTCGTGTCTGGTCCGTGATAATTCACATTTCACACAGATCCTGTGAACAATCATGTTTCACATAAAACCTGACTTTCAGATGTCTCTCATGAAACTCGACATAAATCTCGTGTTATCTCAACCAGTCAAAACATTCGTCTTACATCTATTACTGACGTCATCTATCGGGCATAAATTAATGAGGAGAAAATGACTCACTACACTTGATATGACCAAAATATTTCAGCTTTCGAGAAAGGATGCTGTTTATTAGCCAATCTTCCTTGATGTCCAGATCTTTTAAGATGTCAATATTTCTCATCTTCTTTGTCCAAGATATTCTGAGAATCTTTCTATAGCATTTCAGCTCAAAAGCCCCTATTCTCTTTCTTAAGGACTGAGAGATAGTCCACGACTCACATCCGTTTGTAGTCACAGGGAAGATGCATGCTCTCAAAATTCTAATTTTTATCTCCTCGCTGGTGCTTAACCATAGACTTTTAAGGCTGTTCAATCTTTGCATTGCTATGGCCATCCTCCTTTTAATTTATGTCGAACAGTCTCCATTGTTGTTTATTATAGAGCCTAGATATTCAAAGTTTGTGACATTTTCAATTTCTTCATCATTTATTGTTATTTTTGGGTGACAGCCAGTTTTATCTGTGGACATTATTTTCGTTTTCTTTAAATTCAAGAACAGATGTTGATCTTCACTGTGCTTTTTTGGCTTCCATGATGAGTTTCTTGGGATAGTAATGTGGTAGTTTCCCGTTGCTTTCCACATCCACATGGCTTTAGACCATGTCCTCAGCCTTCTGCAACCTTTTCGATTGCTAGGGCAAGTGAGTGCCCTGCTCTGTGATGCTCCTGCTAACAGCAGAGGGCACCCCAGAGGTGTCCACTTATCCCGGCGGATACTCAGTCCCCATAGCTGCGTTGGCCACACAGCAGTGTGTTTACCGTCCTCTACAGCGTGGAGGTGCAGTTGGGGTTTTCCCTTCACTGAGTCTTGAGACCAGAATGAGACCAGAATTCCAAGTACCACAATATTTTGGGATCATCATCATGTAGCAGGTCCTTTGCAGAACGTCGCTCTCATCACAGTCTGCCTGTAAGAAACTCGGTCTCTTGCCAGATCAATATCCCAATATTTTGGGATACAGTATTCAATACATTTTAGTTGCCTGTCGCTTTTCCAGATGATGGTGTTATACTGTGCTATGAGGTTGCATGGGAATCACAGCCTATGGTGATGGCGAGTGTGACTAGCAAGACCCACCTGTGTTAAGAGAAGTCTTCTATGGCTAAAGCATGAGATTTCAGGATCGTTGCTACCATCTCATATATTCGGTATGCTTCTTCTCAGAAGCCCAGTCTCCTAAAAATAGGAGGACTTGTTCATCACCTCTCTGACTAGCCTCTTTGTAACAAAGATTTCCAGGATAAGACTGGTCTGGAAAACTACCTTAAACTCCCAACAGAACTGAAAGATGAGAATATGATCCTCTTTAGCAACAACAGAAACCATTTCTTCATCTTACAGTCCATACTGTGTGGTGCTGGTAGTCATGTCTACCTACAACCTGTCTTGTTTCCTTTCAATAAATTTTGTCACAGATGATCTTCCATGCTATGATGTCAAACTATCCAGTGTTTTCTCTCTTGGTTTCCCTCTTCCTCTTTTTCTCCAACTGTCTCACTGTCACAATGTACTCCAGTTTTCTCCTTCTCATGACATGACCAAAGAATGCAGAGTGTCTAGAAACCATATTTAACCATACAAAGGCATGAATGATTAGTCACTTACTTGTTACAGCTGTATGTATCCCAGCCAAGTCAAAAAGGGGTGCTACTTTATTCTGATAGACCTTCAACCCTGTTTTAGAACCACTGATAGGATTAATGATGACAAAGACATTTTTGGGTCGTCCAGGCACTGAAAAGTAACATCAGAAATTTAAAAAACAAATACATTTTAAACAGCCAATTTAAAAAAGAATCAGGGACAGTGCATCGCCTGCCTTTCAATCAGATATTATCTGAAAAGGATCTGACTTTCTGCCTTTATATGTTACCATATTATAAATGTCTTCCAAAACCATATTATAAATGTCTTCCACACATAGCCTGGTCATATTTACTAGCTTCTTTGGTCTTTGGTATTCTAAAGTCCTGCATAGCATTCCACAAACATACGTGAGCTATCATACGCATTTTAAAATTTACAAAAATATGTACACCTCGTCTTTATCGCAATTTCTATCTCCGTTATTTGTCTAAAGATGACTATCTAACCTATTGATTGCATTCTAATGAGATGACAATACTACTTGATCTTCTGATTCTCAATAAATTTGGTGCAAGATGTTGTTCTCACAGTCTGTCTAATAATATCATTTCTAACTCAGTCTTAGATGGTAAAGCTGGCAGCTTTCCTCAGACACCTCATCTCTTAGGTATTCATTTCACCTAGGTGAGCCTTTAATAAAGCACAGTATGAATATGCTGTTTATAATATTTCTTGGCAGTCATATTTACATTAGGATGTCTAAACTCTTTACGGATTTATCGCTGATTAGTCACAAAATCACTCCAGTTTAGGCTTACCAACAATTGATCAGTTGCTGACATAGACACTCTAATATTGTTTTCATCTGCTAGGAAAATAAATCTGTATGAATTAGTTTTGAAAAACTGCAACATTACTTCTTTTGAAAGTGTGTGGAAGGGGCGATTTAATTATCTATTTGTTTTAAATTAAATTTTGTGCAATACACATTTTTTTGGAGATTTTTTTCCTAAAATGGCCAGAACAAAAACACAGCTAGATCTAGAACTGTCCATACTGCTGCTGATATTAAATCTGAGCCAGATAGTGAGAATAGTCTTGACATTATGATTAATAATAAAGGTGCAGTACTTTGGTTGATATAGGGTTGAGATGAAGTTGAACAGAAGGTTTCAATCGAATCGTTTCTGTTTTGATCCGCTCTGTCTTCTTCTTCTTCTTCAGCATTCTGAGCACTTGAGGTTCATTGCTGCAGATATCACCCACCTCATCTCCTTGGTTGGTCTTCTCTGTCCAGTTGGTGACACCAAGTGTTTGCAGGTCTGTCTGCACATTATCTCCCCATCGTCTTCTTGGTCTACCTCCTGGTCTACGACCATTCATCTCCCTTGTGTATACATTTTTTACTTCTCTGTCATCTGACATTCTTTCAGTATGCTCCAACCATCTCAGTCTCTTAGCACTCATGATGCCAGTGATCAATGGTGATTTAAACAGATTATGAATTTTGTTGTTGCTAATAAGGCTTCCTTCATCTCTTCTAGTTGTGCTCCAAGTTTCCTCAGCCATAAAAAATGACTGGTTTTTTCAATGTTTTATATTTTTTGATCTTGGTGTTGCGAGACAGACACTTTGAGCAGTTGAAGTTTGCACCCAAGCATGTATAAGCTTCGTTTGATGTTCATATTATCGACTTGTGGTTCCCTGTCTAGTTATTATTATGTATACTGTCTTATCTTGATTGATAACTAGTCCCATTTTCTGAGCTGATTCAATTCAGAAAGTCAGTGTTTTAACTCTTTTGAGTCCCAGGGGGTTTAACATCACGTGCCCAGGGGGTAGTAAAGAAAGTCATAAAATTTGCAGATCATGCGTTCATTGGGCAGTCTAGGTAGAAACCTATGAACGTATGATGCGCTCCTTGAGACTCAAAGAGTTAAGAGTCTCTAGTTCAATTTTTCCAACGATATCAATGTCACCTGCATATCCAAGTATTCTTGTAGATTCTCCTATAGTACACTCTTGTTTCAATTTCCTTATAATTTTCTCCAGGGCCAAGTTGAAAAAAAGTGGGGACAGAGCATCACCTTGCTTTAAACCAGATGTTTTTGAAAAAAGTCTGACTTTCTGCCTTTATATATTACTATATTACAAGTGTCTTCCATACAAAGTTTGGTCATGGTATTTAACTTCTTTTGTATTCCAAAGTCATTCATAGCATTCCATAAACTGTTTCTATGTACACTATCATACGCCTTTTCAAAATCCACAAAAACATTATGTATATCTCTTCTATGTTCCCAATTTTGCTATGATATTTGCCGTAAAATAAATATCTGATCTATTGTTAGTCTGTTCTGTCGACATATAGTTTTAGCCTGTTTAGCAGTACAACCAATAGTATCTTATAGCTTGTAGATAATATATATTCCTCTATAAATGTTCACACTTATACTTGTCTCCTTTCTTAAAATTGGGTATTAATAGAGACACCTTCCATTCATGGGGTAATTTCATATATCTTTACATGTAATGCATGACCACCTATCTTTTATAAGTTCAGCTGCAAATTTCATCAGCACTAGTTGCTTTATTGTTTTTAAGCCATGTTATGACATACAGTACTTATTTAAAATCAGGCTCTTCAATATTTGGTTCACGTGTTAATATCTCTTCCTGTGGATAAGTATTAAATGGAGTTTCACAGTTTAACAATTCAGCAAAGTATTTTTTCCATCTGTAACATATTTCCTCATTATTATTTATCATGTTCCCATTGTGATTTTTTAAACTATTAAATGCTTTGTTGATGTCCTCGTTTTACAGCCTTCAGTTCTTTAAAAAAAAACTTTCTGAATTCGTTGTTCTGATGGATAGCTTCCATATTCCTGACAATGTTGTTCATGTATTCTCGCTTTTTGTGCCTAACTACTTTTGTAGCTTCTTTACATTCTGTTTTATATTTTCCTCCATTCCATATGCTACTAGTATCATTTAGCCAAATCTGTCTGGCATGTTTTTTTCTTCAAATTTTTTATCGAAACATTTGTTCTTTATTTTTATGGTGGAAACACCAAGATATTCTTCTGCAGAGGTTTGAATTATATTCTTAATATCCATCCAGGTTTGGTCAATGTCTTCCTCTGGCAGAATTGGTAAAATTTCAGTCTTAAGTGGTTTTTTTTTTTAAGTAAAAATGTAAAGGACCCTTTTCCACGCCTTTAGGCGTATAAGGCATATAGGGCAAGACCTTTAATTTTATAGACCCATCAGCACAAGATGGGTGATGTGGTCAGCATCACGCCGGCCGCCTCTACTTCCCGGGACCGCACCTGGTACCTCTACTCAAGGCTGGGTTGACTCGGGAGCCAAGGTCATTTTTGAAAAAAGTCTTTGTTTTAATTCACCTGCAAATTTCTCTGAAATTTATATTTCTTGTGATCTTTCTCTATTGTACTCTGGATGTTATCTCTGTAACTTGGTGTAGAAGGATCTGTTTAATTTGATTTTTAATTTTGCATCAACCAGGTAGTGGTCACTATGACACTCAGCTCCTCTGTAGGCTTCCAACTTGTTCGATGCATTTCCATTATTTATTAAAATGTCATATTATCTTGTCACATGATTGCTGGGTTTATTAATGTATATATTTTCTTTGAAATCTGGTGCTGGTTATCTGTAGTCCTTTCGCTATGGAGAGGTTGATTAATCTCCATCCATGATCGTTTGAATTTGTATGTAGGCTTTCCATGCCTGCTACATTTGTATAGGTGTTTTCTCTTTCTATTTTTACATTGAAATCTCCTAAGACAATCAATCTGTTTCGTTTTTTAGGAGATCATAGAAATGTTCTTTAATATGATCTTCTTTATCTTCAGTAGGTCACATTAATCATTGTGATATTTTTTCAATTTTTCTTTTATTTGTAACTTACTGATCCTATTATCACTAACAGCTTCAAAATTTATAATACTTTCCCACAATGCTTTTTTTAATAAAAAACCCAAGTTCATGTTTGTTTTGAGTGTTTCCTCCATACACTATGGTCATTCCATGTTCCTCTATGGTACTCTGTTCTGGCCATTTTTTTTCTTGAATTGTTGTTATATCCATTCTGTATTTTGATAACTCATGGGTCAGTTCTTCAGCTGCTCCAGTTCTATAAAAGGGTTCATACATTTCATGTTCCAAATCTCAAAAGTCTGGTAACATTCTAGGTTCGGTGTCTGTTTAAATCCATCTGAAATCGAGGCTTAGATATCTGTTTCATGATGAGATGAAGATTTACGGAGATGGGGGTGTCGGCCCCATTCACAAACCCCCAACCTGATCAAGTAAAAAAAGATAAGTACAAAACTTCATGTGTTAAATAGTTTTAATCTGTGTAATTTTAATATGTTGTTGTTGCCAAAATGATCCTCAAATAGTTTAGATGTATTCTGCATTCATTTCTCTTTAATTTGATGTATTATATGTCACTATACAGCCAACATATTTCCTCACGAAGGTTTTAGCTTTGTCATGTCGCAGTAAAAAAAATAATTCAGCTTAAAATGAATTGTATTCAAACCCAGAAAAAATGCTGTCCTGAAAGTGTTAATATGAGTGCCAGTTGTTTTTTGTTTTTTTAATTCAATTCTTTCTGGCTATCTATTGATGTAGATGAGAGAATATTGTAAAGTTTCCTACAATTTTAGAGGTTTTCCCACCAAACAAGTCAGTCATAAAGGTTTTCCCACCAAACAAGTCAGTCATAAAGGTTTTCCCACCAAACAAGTCAGTCATAAAGGTTTTCCAGAATTTTTCATTGGCACCTCCTGCTAAAGCTTCTAATATGTTATTCTTTTTTCCACAGGATCATTCTGTGACTGCTTCTTTTAGACTGTTTGCCATTCCTCAGGGCCTGCTTTTTTTTTTTTTTTTTTACATGCAGGCATTTTAAACTCTTTTTCTTTAAAAGTGGTTAAATAAAAACTTTTCTGGTCGTTTGTTCTGTTTTGTTTTTGACACAAGGTAGACAAAGTCTAAATCACATATATGTATATCTGATATATGAAGACATTTCTGAAAATATATGAAAATGTACCCTTAAGGCCACATGGCATTTTATCACTCTCCAGTTCTCCCATGGCACTGCAGTTGGTTGAGGGAGTATCAAGTACTGGTACTTGAAATTAAGGCTAAATCTATGGCCTCATCTGGCTTCCCCAATCTGACTAGTAATCTTGTAGCAAGGTTATCATTCAAAATAGTCAGGCTTTTGCTGAGCAGTGCATCATTAAATGCAGTTTTGTGGCTATTTTCTATCTATAATATACTCTACTCTTTATAATCAATCCTGTTTAGACTTTACAGCAGCAAAAGATTAAAACATCACTAATATTTGCTACATACAAATTGGATTTTTTTTTAAAACCAGGACAAAGAATACAGGGTTTATTCCGATTAAATTCAGGATTCAAGATTATTAAGAGGAAACAACAACAACAATAAAAGCATTTTATACTCATAATTTAAGATCGCAAGCTATCTGACTACTGCAAACTGATTTTTTTTTTTTTAAACATGACACAAACTTACCTTTTAGGCATTTCTCGTTAATAGCACTGATCCATTTATCTATTTCTCCTACTCTGGTAGTAACTTGTACATGCTGAACTTGTAATTTTTTGCTGCCTTTGTGTTTAATGTAATGGACTGTGAATGAATCCAGCTGCTTGCCACTTTTAGACCGAGCATCTTTAACAGCACAGATGACATCTTGCCAAATTAAACAGAGGTCTGTAAAACAAGCGAAATGCTAATTGTTCACTACTCAGTTTGTCAGACATGACAGTACTATGCTATTTTTTTAAAGATAACAGCAGTGTTTTTTTTTACAAGTAACAGGTTCAGTAATGAAAAGGTAATGGCAATTATTTTGCATAAGTAATTAGTTGTTGATCATTTGTCAATGTTCAAACTTTACAGCTACTAAGTCACACCATAACTTCTCAATTTCCAGGTAAGTGAAATTCACACAAAATGCCTATCACTGGTCTAAGTGAAAAATATAACTGATAGAAGCCAACAGCAAAACACGTCTTAAATGCATAAGGCAGCCGCCAGAAGTGCAAACACCAATAGTCCACCACTAGAACTGCAGTTCACTGAAGATGAAAGGTTTATGTCAAGAGATCTCTGTAAAAACTACACCTGTGAACTAAACCGTGCATTCTAACTGCCTTATAACCTTCAAAGTGTGAGGCAAACACCATGAAGGCCCCCCCCCCCTCCTACACCACCCCCAACAGATGGAAGCAGTAGTCATGACAAACTAGTGGTGGCACATGCATTACTGCATAGACACAATACCAGCTCTGTGACAACCAACTACCCACCATTTTCTGAATATGCATTTCACTACATAAACCACTTGTGTGCAGACAAAAAGCATTAAACATAAATTCCACAGCATTACATCATGCACACAACTCCCTCACCAGGTGACAAGACCATGTATTTAAGAAGAGAATGCATCAACAAACTGTACCCAGAAGCAAACAACACTCCAAAGCCTTAACAGATGCTCTACTTATCTGCTAAACTAGACTCAAAGTTTTTTTCATTATTAAACAGTGTTTGAGTAAACAAAGAAAATTGGTACAATTAAACATGTTATTTCAACTCCTATCAGGGATGTGGAGCGTGGAGATACCAAGATGGCTGCTACAGAGAATTTAGCACGAATGGTTTGGACCGAAGCGCTAGGGTGTCAATACAGATAACAAGAATACAACAAGAATACTTCAAGAGACTAAAATAAACAAATGTTAAAATAACAAAGTATCTTTTTCTTTGCAATTCCAATTCTTTGGATTCTAAAATATAAAAACCAAATGAACAGCAATTAATAAATGGACTGTTTATTAAGTGAAATATTTAAAAGACAATGATCAAAGAATGGATAATAAATAATAAGTTCTGTAAAAGGATTTACCATATTTCAGGACATATAGTAAATGAGCTTAGCAGCTGTTCAAAATCAATTTAAAAAAATATACCTTTATTTTGTTTACTGCTTGCACCAGTGACCTGGCTTTCGAAGACAAGACTATCATGCCTTATTTTTAGCCGTTTCTCTGTACCAGATACAGAAACTACGTCCTCCAATAAGAAACCACCTTCAGGATGTTCCCATTGTATATGATCTCCCTCATGGCACACTTGGTCACCCACTCCTTCATCAGACATGACAACAGGTCTCCCTGCAGCAACAAGAAAATATGTTTACATGATAATTTAAAAAAACTTTCTTTCAATCTTCCATTTATTTTATGTAATAACAAACTATCTTTCCTGACTATGAGAGGTTTAAAGTATGAATTTATAATGTTATCTTCCTATTTTATATATATATATATATATATATATATATATATATATATATATATATATATATATATATATATATATATATATATATATATATATATATATATTAAAAAGTTTAATTAATTATCGACATCATAGCACTGGGGACATTTCTGTAAGCGCTCCGTCTCTATCTTCAGTAGCAAGCTCCAATTCCAATAGTACTAATAGCAGTCTGATTGTATATCCATCTCACCTTTCCCTTAAGTGCTGATTGTCAACCAGATCCCCTGGTCACTACTCACAGTACCATTTTCTTCAGACCATGGTGATCCATCTGTGCTTCCACTGTGTTTACTTACCCCCGACAGGCTCTTACATCTCGCTTGTCATACATCAATTCACCACCAAGTTGTGCAGAACCAGCAAGTCTATTTGCCTGTTCATTTCCAAATACACTGGCAAATCCTGGGAAAAATATATAAAGGACGATAACTACATAGGACCTCTAAACCAATGCTTGCCACTCTTTATTAAGCATACCTATCTCCACCCTTCTTTACATGCTCTGTGAGTCAGTTACAGTTAGGACATTTGTGTACAGCTCATTCTCAAGCCAGCAAAAGGATGCAATGACTACCTCCACCTCCATTCTTAAACTAGATGTTGTGGTTTATATGCCATGCTTTGTTGCACAAAGCAATGTCCATTCATTTTTACTAAGAATCTTCATGAGCTTTATAAAAATAATTATAGGAAATTTTAAGGATTGTACCTTTTGAGTTATTTACCACATACTGAACAGACAATTATTGAAATGGATGGAAACTGTGGTGGTAAGACCAACACTCCTGCTTTTTCATACAAACAGATTATGTGGTAAATGTTAAACTTCTGTAGCAAAGCACAGGGTTATTCTTGAACTTACTTCGGCAGGATGTAGTGTAAAAACAGACAATATAATCTGTGTATTCCATTTGAAAGGGTTCATGTTTTATGCTAGTTTATATATCGGTGTAACTCTGAGGTAATTAATGCACTCGATGAGATACAGCTAAACCTGCCAAGCAATAAACTGTGCAATGTATTATTAGGGTTTGCATTATTTAGTTTATCATTGCTGTATTGTGAAAAAATACAAATACCAGTAACATATTTTCTATTTTATTATTTTTGTGAGTGTGACTGATCTGGTAATTTTGGTCTTCAGTTTGACCTTTATGGATGCATGGGAACATTCAGTTCTCTTCCAAATTTTTAATTCTCTGATGTATTTTGTGGAGTTCATTCTTCTTTTTGTTTGTCCAAGTGTCATAACTCTGTTGTACATGTTTTCAGTACAGCTGTGATATTTGCGCCATTCAGCAGACAAATCATACTTCATCGAGCATTCATTGACCGGGTTGATGTTCTGGTGGAAGTTTTCATGTGACAATTGATGTTTGGCATGAGAAAGAGAAATGAGAGAAGAAAGAAACTCAAGGAGATGAGTGTCATCTGATTGTAAATACAAAACCAAATGAACCACATCTAAACATAATGCAAAAGGATCCATAGTATTATAACCTTTTTGAATTTCTGATGTAATTCTAAAACTGCAGCTCTTAGATCTGCTGGTTCTGCACTGGTGTTTTCTCTTCAGTAATGACTGGATGTGTTAATATAGCACTTTATTTCTCTCAATTTTCCCATATCAACAGCATTTCTACCACAGTTCTAGAGGCCTCTGCTCTAAGAATTACACTGATTTATATGGTGTTTTTTTTTAATGTGGATAAACATCTTTCTCTTATAATGTATTGAGTCAATACACAAAAAGGCAAACATTTAGGAACTGTCCCCTATTGTCATTCATTACCCAGGTTTACAGTTTTTCAAGTGGCAATCTGTCCCTGAATTATTAACTGATCTGATGTGGTCTTTTATAAATGTCAGATCCCCTTTCACATGACAAACATCATTATAGAGAATACTACCATAGACCATCCTTCGTCTAATATATCATTTGTAGGACATAAGCATTAGTTTAGAGCTAGCACCCCATCCATTTACCTTGAGAAATCCAAACATATTTATAGGTCCTTGGCCAGATTCAGCCAGGTGATCTATATGTTTCTTCCAGTTTAATTGTTGGTCCAGTGTCAAGCCTAAAAACCTGGTAGTGTTTACTAGCGATGTGAATGTCAAGGACACTAGGCTGCCTTATCTGCCTCTTCTGGCATACACATTGGAAGGTCTTGCGACTGAGAAAGAAGGGGAGTTGTAAACCTCATTTAGAAACTATTTGTCTATACTCTTTGCGTAACAAATCATTTCGAGACAATTATTAGGAGTTATTGTAGAGATGCCAGGCTGTGACATAACATGGTTTTGCCATGCAAATAGTAGACAGATTTTTTTGCAGCACTCAGTGTACTTTACCCTTAAATAAGTTTGCAAATATCTTCTTAATTAGGGAGACTACAGCAATTTTGTGTGTGCTTCAGACATTTGACCTGCTTCGATTTTATATTTATCAAATCATGACATGCTAGTAATTTTGTTGCAGGAAGTATAAATTTCATGTCTACAAAGAATTAAAATACCAATTTATGGTCTTATTTTATAATGTGATCTTCTTCTTCTTCTTTGCATTCACTAGCTGTACAAAGAAGCTCCCAATTAGTCGACTCTTACGACATGCTTTTGGGTAGGCAGTGAGTCTATTCTCCCTTTCCCTATAATAAGGCCCCAGAACCCACACGGGGAATAATGTGATCTGATTTAAAATATTTTAAAGACTGTTTCCCCACACGTCTATGGTATGTCATTCCTGCTTATCATAGTCACATTTCTGAAACTTTGTTTTTTTTGCTACTTAGTAATTTACTTGAAAAACATACGTCAGTATTTAAGGTATTTGATTTATGTTTTGAAATCCACAACCCTTGTAGAATTTTTTTAGGCCTCTGTCATTTTTTTTGGGTAAACAGCATTGTTGTCTGTCTGATAATTTTTGTATGTGTACTTTGTTACCACATAATCTGGATTTGAATTTAAACTATCATGGCCACCATGTCTGAGCATAGTGAGCAATGAAGTGAATATTTTATTTACTTTAATCCTGTTGTAATCATTAACTCATAAAGTGCCCACTTAAAACTAGTTAAAGGCTCCCTGGGAATAACTGCTTGAGCTTCGGCAGTTGTGCTTTGTGCATTGTACTTGACATGTGGTTAGCCATTGTGCAGAGAAAGATCGAGCCATTCAGGGTAAAACCAAGTGCAATGAAGTTAATATATTTTTTTTTTTAAACTTTAAACCTGTTGTAATGATTAATTCATAAAGTTTCTACTCAAAACTAATGAGCTTGTGGCCAATTTGTTTAATTAGATGATATTGCTTTGTATCTGCCTTTCTGTGTGATCTAAACTAAATAGCCAACTCATCACATAGCACAATATGCTATGCATCTTGCCAAGCTTATTGGCAAAGAACCGTAAATTTATAAGGCATTTGCTTAAAAATAGTGAGTTGGGAGCCATTTTTCTACGTTAATTAGGCCCATATTGCATCACACTATTTAAGAAATGCATATATTGTTAAGTTAGGCTTTACTGTCCTGATTGCAATGATATATAGTTGCTAAGGGATTCCTCAGGGGAAAATAGTTATTGCCATGAAATGCAAACATTTAGTCATTTACACCCTACATTTTACTGGCATGTAGCCCGGAATCCAACTTTTATCAGATTACACTATAATTTAATTTGTCAAAGGTGGTATCTGTCACTAAAATGCTAACATCTTCGCTTAAAATTGACCAACCGCCTTCACTGAGATATGGTTAGATTGGATATTTTAATCTCTGTCTAGTTTCAAAAGTAAAAGCCCAATTTATAAAACTTCACTAGCATCCCTATGTTAACTGTTCAAATGTTGTGTCCGGTCAATTTGATCTCTATGTGGTTATCATTTATTATTCTACATTTACCAAAACTTATCCCTAGTGTAGTGTGTGTGTGTGAGACTAGGCTGACACCCCATTTTAGAATTCATCAATTCACTAAAAGGTGCTGGCCGATGCCACCACTAGCGTCTAAGTTACTAACAGGACTTTTACTACAGTAATAATAGTAATACTGGAGGGAAACAACTGTCACCTCTGTCTGTATTTACCACTTTTTTTTTTTTTTTAGAAGACAGTGAGATCGTGAGCCTGAGAATTTAGGGTCACAGGCTTAGGCCTATGACCTTTAGAACTAAAGGCTTTAGTTTTGCTTCGTCAGAAAAACTCCCAACTTACCTGGAGTCAAACCCGGGTTGATAACACGCCGAGAAAAATGCCCTTCTATGCTGAGGATTGAACCTAAACCGCCACTAGCACTAATGGAATTGTAATTATTCACTATTCAATAATTGCGACTCTGTCAGTTAGATTAACTAAACCTTACATTAGTTTGCAAGACTTCAGGCCTAAACCCACAGTAATGTAGAAACAAGATCGTTGTTATCCAACCTGTACATTGCAATCAATGTGAGCATGTCTGTACGCCTAACCCCATTAATAAACGATGCTGAGTAAAAATAGAATCTTAGTAACTATTTCCATAACCATTATCACACATCGCTAAACCCTTCTGCTCTTAATACGTACTCTTTACAAAAGAAGTCCGGTTTTGAATTATTTTCACATAAGACTAAGATGGAACAAAGACTGCTGCTCACGCTTTAAATTATCGCAGTTTGCTGCTCTCAATGACTGACCGCAACTGGTCTTTTCAATTGGCTGCCCGCGGGTCTAATCTGGCCCGCGAAGAACTAGAAAGTGGCAAGCGGATCATTGCCATTTGTAATATATTAATTATCTTTCTTTGTTGGGGCTCGGACCTCTAGTCCGCGAGGATCCCCTGAGTCAACTTAGTTGATTTATAGAGGCTTGATATCTTAAAAGGCATCAGACGTCAGCTGAGATTAGAACAAGTGTAAAATTAAGCCCTGAGACTGATCTTCAGGTGCACAAGAGACGCCATATGTCACGCCCTGCGATATATCCCCCAGACATGGTTATTAGACACCAGGCGTGCTGCTACGAACAAACCATTTTGGGAGGTTCACCCCAACCCGCCCGCTCACTCGGCATCCCCACCTACGTTTTCTAGGCAAAAAAATGGGAAGGGTGGGTGGGTGGGGAAGGGGCTCTAAGAATATTGGGGATGATGCTTATCCTACTCGAGTCAATTCCTTGCTTTGAAATGTACTTTCTTTAATCAGACAAAAAGAATGGGTCAGTTCTACGATAATCTCCCTAAACAAACTAGGTCACGTTCCATTCAAATTTTTTTAAAGACTTGTATGCTGTCCAGAGGTTACGGTTTGCCGCTATGTTGTTTCCTTTCTGGCTTGTCTTGTATTTACGTTTTTCTTCCGAGAAAGAGAATACCTGTGAGATAGGTTGCAACACTCTCTAGGGATGTTGTGTGTTAGACCCAGTTACTAATTATGTTTTTAGTGTTAAAAGCGCCGGCATACTTAAACATACAACACGCGATATCAACGGCATTGTCGAACATTCCCGTAGCAATGTGCGAAGGAAGGGTGACTCAAGGTCGACAAATCAGAAGTGAGCTAGTGTGTATACGCGCGGTCCTTGGGGAGATTATCGTGGAACTGACCAAAGAATAATGAAATGGAAGTTTTGTTTTGCTTTGGGTTTTGATTTGTTTGCGTGTGTGTCTATGTTTCTCGACTTATAATCTAGTCTGGTGTGTAATTTGTGATGGTATTCTTTCCAGTTAAATTTAATATATTATTTTAAGAGTGTCTTTTTTTTTAAAGGCTCTGAGACATATGTGGTTGCATGAAGTTTCCTGCAGCCTTAGCCTTTGCTAGCTCTGCCTTTCCATTTCAAGGGATCCATATTAGGCTGAATATCGTTGCTCATAGTTATGTTCTTGTGGACAGCATTTTAATGCTGTCCTGATTAGAGCACGAGATGGTAAGGATGACTGATTTTACGTGAAGATGACAGCTCATTATTTAAACTGGATTACCTGGAGTCTGTTCAGTTCAAAGGAAGTTTGTGGCAAGCTTCCTATGCCGATATTTATAATTAACATAATGACAATGTATTGATCGGCACTCATAGAAAGAAATAGAAAGACAGAAGGACACACTAGACGACATAAAAATCTAAGACTATAGTTACAGTGTCAGGAATCGAGCCAATTACCCCCAGACGGCATGTGCGCCTCGCTATGGATACAAGCGTACTAAGAACACAACCAGCTTACACACACCCCAAGAAAAGGTGTCTTTGTTAGCATGTCTATCGTACATTTGAAATCCACCACTATGGAATACGGACATAATTCATCTCAAACCTTTTAAATGGCACCGTAGTTTACAGAAATTTATATTAACGAAGCATAAGTCGAATAACAAACACAGCAACCATTTACAATCACAAAATGAAAGAGCTCTCTGTTCTGACAGTTCTTTGTGAAGTTTTTTCCAGGGACTATCGATAGAACAGTATTTGATAAGAATGGACAGTTAGTCCATGGTTCTGGAGTGTTTTTATATTTGCATGTTGTGTCCATCTTTCTCTTGTAAAATGATTTATACTTTTTCTTGATAGTTTCTTTATTTTTGAAGTCTATGGTTCAGCAGATGGTTTGGACGCCTCTTAAGCTTTTTAAACTCGGGTTCGAGCCGGGGGATGGCAGAAAAGCCGCACACTCCCCCAGATTAACATTGTACATGGCACTGGGGCTAAAGGGCATTCTGAGTTACGCATGTTTAAAGTTGAGCACGACTTCTGGAACCGACTAAAATGACAGTATTTATAAATGTCAGTTATGTAAATCACAGAAGGTTTTGGCTTTTTTACTCTGCTCCGAGACACTAACTGTTTTTCTGACTGAACAGCTGAACAGTCGGTATAGCTGAAGATGCTGTGTATTAAAATTCTATCAAATTGTTGGTCTTGAATTGAAAATCTCTTATTCGAAAATATATGTACTGAGTATGTGCTGTTTGTATTAACTTCCAGTCACATGATCCTTATCTTCGAAGTATGAGAATATCCAAAGAAAACTCAAAATCAGGCCCATTCAACTAACTTTACTCAGAGGGCCAACATTTCGAAAAAAGGGATCGCTATGGGCCAAAGGCTCAAGCCACAGCATAGGAGATCATTAATACAATACAAAAGGCAATGATCCACGGATCAGTTGCTAGACCTTGTGGACCAGAATTGACTCGTGGGCCGCCAGTTGAATAGCCCTGTTTCAATAATACATACTTTAATAAGAAGGATGCATCTGATTGGTAATAACATAATTGATTTAGTTCCGTGTGTGTCTCCCCCAAACCAACTATGTCACGTTCCATTGATAACTTTATTAAAAAACTGGTCTGCTGTCCAGGGGGTTACGGGTGTGCCGCTATGATGTTTCCTTTGTGGCTTGTCTTGCATTTACGTTTTTTCTTACCAGAAAGAAAATGCTTGTGACATAGGTTGCAGCACTCTCTTGGGGTGTTGTGTGTTACACCCAGTTTCTAAACGTTTTTGTAGTGTTAAAAGCGCTGGCGTGCTTAAATATACAATATGAGATATCAATAGCATTGCTGAACACCCCCGTAGCAGTGTGTGAAGGTCGGGTGACTCAAGGTCGACTAATCAGATGTGAGCTAATGTGTCTCTGGGGAGACTATAGTGAAACTAACCCACAATTGTTGTCTAATTTATTTTTTAAATTAAGCATATCATTGCGATTGTAACCTGTTACACTAAATTAAGAAAAGTAATAAAAGTTTATCAGACCCCCCCCCCCCCCCCCCCCCCCCCACCAATCCGTATTTATTTCCCATTTCCAGTTGTACCCGGAGCTGCAACCCCCTCCCCCGGAGCGTCCCAGCACAAATTGCCCCAAATTTGATCGAGGCCACTGCCACCCTTGGACCGTCCTAACAGTGAGACTCTCGTGTCTCAACGTCTCTTGAACGTAGCGCATTGGGTGTCTGCTCTGTCCATATTTCTTCCTCCAGTAACCACTGCACACACAGTGAGTCTATCGGCTCTTTCATTTTCATCCACCCTAGCGTATCTCGGTGTGTATAGCTAAGATAGTTTCATGAGGCGAGACTTCTAAATGTCGTTAACACATTCTAGTTGGAGTTTGCTAGTCTGGATCTTCTTAAGTATGCTCACTGAGTCTTCCACTGTCAATGTGTGAGTAGTTTCCTGTTCCTCCAGCCACGCACATGCCCCTGTGACGGTTGCTATCTTAATCGTCATACTAGGAGTAGTTACAGAAATTATATTTCATGGTTAGGAATCGATTCCAGAACTTAGTGACAAAAAAAAAATTGTAGAAAGGAAACCGTGGGGGGGGGGGGGGGGGGGGGGGGGGGGGGACAAGGACAAGGACAAGGAAATAAATACTTTGATCGTTTGGCCACATGTATGGAGCGGGACAAGAGCATCACCTGTCCGTGCCAAATAGTGACCTCCTGTGCTTCATTTTTCGTCGTGGCACATGATGATGATGATGATATTTCCAGGGCGAGGGAGTGCTGGAATTTTTTTTTTTTTTTCGCTGACAAGGGACAGTCAGTCAGTAGCATGTTCTTTGCAGAACCTTGCTCACATAACAGCCCTCTGGAAAACTTCTCGATCTTACACAAGATGTGCTGCATCTGGTACACCCAGCTGGAGATCATCCGCCACATCTTGCACCCATCTTCTCTTTGGCCTTCCGCATCCTCTCTTCCCAGGCATATACCTCTCCATTGTTGTTCTCTCTAAACTTTCGTGACGTTTGAAGTGACCAAAATAATCTAATTTTCTGTGTTTTATCATCTCTAATAAACAACTTTCTTCAGTATTCCGTTCTTGAAGTATGGATGCATTTGTTATTTTCTTTACCAATGATATTCTTAGAACCCATCTGTAACATTTGTGTTCAAAGGCATGTATGCGCTGTTAAGCTTGTTCAGTAAGTGTCCAGGTCTCAGTGCCGTATGTTGCAATGGAAAAGATGCATGCTCTTAGAAATCTAATTTGTGTAGCTCTATCTGTCCCACTCCATAATTTATTCAGCTGTTTTAGTCTTTGAAGAGCAACTGATAGTCGTCGTTTAATTGTTTTTTCATTGTGTCACTGTTGTTGGTAACCAATGACCTAAGATATTCGAAATTGTATACAACCTCCAATCTTTCCTCATTAACATATATTTCTTTCTCCGTTCTTTTTAATGTATTTTGTTGCAGTTTAAGATTCAAATGTATTTGACGACTAATCTTTTCTGATTCTGTTTTATTTCTATGTATTATTGAACATTTTGTTGACACGTTTATAATAATGTTTTGGCTATCCTCCGACTAACGGTCGGCAAAGATGGCGGCCGCAAAATATCCAGCCGAGCCACAGTCACGTGTCAATTGCGCGCATCCGGCTACTTAATTTGCAATCTTCCTGCGGTTTTCCGCCAACAAACGCTACTAGACAGCTATTACTCACGAGCAGCAGCTTCCGCATCTCCTGCAGCCTTGCTTGTGAGTCCTAGCCATCCAGTTTAGCCCCAATCCACGCCGCTAAGCGCACATTAAGTAGCCGGAAGCGCGCAATTGACACGTGACTGTGGCTCGGCTGGATATTTTGCGACCGCCATCTTTGCCGACTGTTAGTCGGAGAATAGCCATTTTTTAAATTGCTGTTTAAGTTTCCAGTATAAGCGACAATAAATGTTAGTCAGATAGCGACCATTATGATAAAGATAATACTTCTATGAACAAACAGATATAAAACAAACGTCAAACGTAACTGATTATACCTTCTTTTCACGACCGTAATTAAACACATATATCAAGAACATGTCGTTTGAAATCGGGTGCAGACGACTCGGTCGCCATAGCTTCGCATACAGTATCCAATAAGACAATTCTTAATTGAGAACTTATCAGTGTCGACCGTTGCTATTTCAGTAGCAGCTTTTGCAGTGTTAGATCTAATCGACGGAAGCAACTCCAAACAGTGAGTACTACATACTTTCTAAAGTATATTATAATAGAATTAACGGCTATTGCTACCTGGGGTAGGAGCCTGTTCTACTACTAGGCGCGTCCACCAGGTGGCGGATGGTGGAAAGGCCTCTAGATATATTGAATAAGTGGCCGTGGACTAAAATTGGTAATTGTCATTAAGAGGAGGCAAGTTAGTTGCTGGGACAGCTTACTATAAAATACCTCAAAACTCTACGACATGGCCATCGTCGGGTAAGAGGCGCCATAACCTCTTCAACCCCCCCCCCCCACCCTTCCCCGGGCTGCCTTACAGGCTAAGTCTTTAGACAAAGGCTATTGGAGTCAAACAGCAATTTCAGATAACGACGTGAATGACGATTCCAGTAAAATAACCCCGTCCGGTAGGGAGCATCATGTTCTACGGGTGATGCCCGACCATCATCCGGCTACTGTAGAAAAAGAAAATGGTAGAAACATCCTGAACATTGGTACATGGAATGTCAGAACACTCGTTCAAAACGGAAATTTGGATAACATCAAGATGGAAATGAAGAGAATGAACATCAACATAATAGGAATTATTGAAATGCGATGGCCAGGAACAGGGTGAAAGTATTCAGAAAATCACATATTTATTTACTCAGGTGGGAAAGGAATATAGTTAGGGAGTTGGTATTATTTTGAATCCAAAGAACTTAAAAACTGTGAAACAATTTTGGACAATATCAGATAGAGTATTATTAGTAAAACTTTAGTATAACTTCACCGCAGACTGTTTGACATCAACTTTGTACAGATTTATGCCCCAACAGCAGATAGTTCAGACAAAAAAGATATTGATGCATGTTATGACGAGTTTGGGAGCGAGTGAACAGTGCCGAGGAACAGATAGGTCATTACAGTCTGAGGGGAATGGCACTGCGAGGAGTTACAAGGGGATCTGGCCGACGCTCGACACTCGGGGTAGGGGCGAGACAGATATACAATCAGATTTTTACTGGTACTGAATTTTAACTCTTCGCTTGCTGCTGAAGATGGGGACGGAGCGTTTATGGGAGTGTCCCGAGTGCTGTAATGTTGATTCTTCATTCATTTTTGTTTTTGTTTTGTATGTTGCGAGTATTTTTGTAAGTCTGTTTTTACATTCGTTGCCGTTTGTGCATGTTATTGTGGTGTTGTTTGTGAGTGCATTCAAATTTTATTAAAAATACAAAAAAGAAATATAAAAGTAACAAAACAAAGAGAGAAAGGAAAAAGTGCTGGGGCGGGGAAAATAAAGAAAAAAGGGACTCCATTCATTTAATTTAAAGGGCCAGCTTCTCCTGGGTCCTTTTGATGGGAAACTTCTCCGCGAGGGTGGCTTGTCCGGGTACGAGGCGTAATTCCGCGTCGCTAGCTGTTGCTAGGGGCCACTGACACCCTCTGCACTTGAGGTCCCATTTTGCATATGATGATGTCCCTGTTTTCGTGTAACAGCCGCTGCACTGGATCTCCCAGTAACAAGGGTTGTTGTCCTCCGTTTCTCCAGTTCTGGCTTCTCTTGTCTTCTTTTTCGGGGTGCTGTTTCGCTCTTCTTTCGCGGCAGCTGCTGTCGTTTCCTCTGGGATTTCTTTGTTCTCTCTGTTTGCAGCAGGTGACGTCTCGTTGGAGCTGGCCTTCTGGCGGCTTCGCTTTTTTGACTTTCTTCTGCTTCTTGCCTTTGGTCTGTGAGCCCTCCTCTTCCGTTGAGGACTGCGTGCTTTATATCACTTCCTGTTGCGTAGCGACTGCCGCCTCTTCCTGGGGTGGATGAAACTCCTCTGGAATGGGTGTAGTTACTGGCTCGGGTCGTCTCCTCCTTGTAGGGCACTTGTTTGCCCAGTGGTCATTGTGCCCGCAGTGAGGACAATTCGTCCTTCTGACTGGCACAGTGACCCAGAGCTGGTGCTTGCCACCGGGGAGCGCCGGATTCCTCATTGTTGACATAATGAGGGATCGGTTTTGTCTCCCTCGCCGAGGCATGCCATCTGTCAATGCCGTGTTTTGTTTGGTAAGTTTCGGGATCTTCGTCTCCCGTGATTCCAGCAATGATTTTTTTTCACAGTCTGTTTCGTGGCTGTTACTGGCATCCAATGGATGCAGATTTTTGTTCTTACTTTGTCTAGATGTTCTAGAAGAACATCTACACCTTCCACTGTTTTCCGCACATTGTGCAGGAGATCGAAATGAGTCATGTGAGCTGCTTCTGTGAGGGTGAGGTATCACTCGGTGGTCCTCGAGTAGCGGTACAGCGCCGCTATTCCGTGGATAGGCACTCCGACTGGGCCTATCAGGACGCTGGTCAGTCAGGCGGGCGCCGCCCTGGAGGCCGCATCGGCACCTGACAAAGACAATGATTGTATTACCTGTCCGGTGTATCCTTCCTCCAGGGAACGCGTCCGTCGGCACGTCCAGGTCCAGGTTGGTGACGGCTGCTGCAGGCTGCATCTCCAGAAGTTGTGGGAATAAGTTGCTCCGCAGGTGTCCGGGGCTTGCTCCGTCGGTGGTGGTGGTTATGTGCGGGGTGGTGGGGTGTGGTTACGAGACTCGTTGATCGCCTTAAAGGTAGCTTGTCCCGAGAAGGACACCGCTCTGATAAGAACAGATACTACACTTTGATCTTAGCCAAAAGGCCGACCTTCATTCAACAACATGACGAGTTAAACATGGCTGTCGATCAATACAAAAACTGTGAAGTAACAATGGTACTTGGAGATTTCAACGCGAAAATAGGAGGTGAAAAGTGTATGGAATAACGGGTGGCTATGGCCTAGAAAAAAAGGGACAGGTGACAGATTAATAGCATGGGCTAAGTCGCATAGCGTGATAATAGGTAACACCTGGATTAAACACCATCCTTGAATATTGTGCACTTGGAAAAGTCCTGTAGATAATGTCCGCAATCAAACTGATTATATTTTGATTTCAAGAAGATTCCGGATCAGCTTATTTGGAGCAAAAACTAGACCAGGAGCAGACAGCTTTAGTGACCATGTTCCTTTTATAGGAAAGATTAGAATAAAACTAAAGAATATTAAGAAAACACCACAGAACATCAAGTTAAATTTAGGAATAGTTAGAATGGATAAAAAAATTAAGGAACAGTACAATGTCACTGTACAAAACGGTATAATTCTTTTGAAATTATAAAGACTATTGATGAACAGTGGGATATGTTGCGTGAGTCAGTTCAGCAGACATAAAAAGAGACAATCCCATCAACCCATAGAGTTGCAAAAAAAAAAGAAATGGATGTCAACCGAAATTTTGCACTTGATAAATGAAAGAAGGAAGAAAAAGAATGACAAAGAAGAATACTCTAGAATAAAAAAAAATAAAAAAAATAGTGAACAAATGCAAATTGACTAAAGAAGCCAGGCTGAATCAAATATGTACAGAGATTGGGGAAAATCACAGGAAAGACTCACGTTCCAAGTACCAACAATAAGAGGAAACTCCACAGGGGAGCATGTACAGCAGGAGTCTACCAATCATAAGTAGAAGTAATCTCTCGTCGACAAATGTTTTGGCCCACGAGCTCCTAGACATTTTCAGAGAGTGGGCCTACCTGAGTTAATGAGGCTCAGGGTTGGTTTCTCCTGCTGCACGTATTACTTGATGTTATCGGACAGGGACAAGACGAATTGGTGACTTTGCAAAAGGTACTGTGAGATACGAAGTCGTTGCGGTAGCATAATTAAAGCAGTCTGCTTACCTGGACGACCAAGTGGCAAGCTTACGTTTGGTTTACGTTATGTTGGACTTTGTTGACAGGTGGCAGAGGGACACTGGCAGACAATTCTGACACGATGGACTTTAAGGGATAAGACATTCTTTTCCACTAGACACCCGCACCAGCTCACCGAGGCCCGTCCCCCACGACTTTCCGTTGTGTCCAGAGCCAGCTCGAGGCCCTCTCAGCAACCTCGTCCAGTTGTTTAAGTGTTCGTTTGCGCTCATTACCTTGTAAGCCTAGCTGTTTAATAACAATGTAAAGTGAAGTGGAAACAAAACCTCTTGCGCCTACCTCGACGGCAAAGATTCTTGCTGTGTACGCTTCATCTCTCCTCAGACCAGCCGCAACGTCACTGTACTTCTCGAGCTTGTACATATGGCTTTCGTCCATTCGCGACTCATACGGCACAGTCAGCTCAAACAGGATGAGTGGAGAACTATGTCAGGTCGCAGTCCAGTCTTTCGGATTAACTCAGGGTACTTTTCATGACCAGGCAGGTCAACCGCCAGTAACCAGTCCCTCACACAGTGTGGCATCGATGGAGAGTATGCGACATTGTTGAATTAGATAAAAATGTAAACAGGGAAGATGACTCGTAACAGCATTGGATGTTAAAAATCAAAAGATAGCGACTTATTAATTGGACATAGTGTTATAATTAGCAGATTGACAGAGTATATAGGGGAATAGTATGACGATAATTGACCAGATGAAGAACTGCAGACCAACAATGATGGTCCACAAATAATGACAGCAGAAGTTGAGGATGCATTGCAACATATGAAAAAGGAAAAGCACCCGGGCCAGACATCATCTCACTAAAAGAAATCGATGCACTGGGAGATTTTGAAATTGAAATAATAACTAAACGTTTAAATTATATTCATAATTGTGGGTATATTCCAAATGACCTTTTAAAGTCCATATTTATAGTTCTGCCAAAGAAACCAGGCACTTTAAAATCGCACAATAAGTCTTCTAAGTCACATGACTAAGATTTTACTGAGAAGAATTATGAGAAGAATAAGAAACAAAATTATGCCCGAAATCAGCCATGAACAATGTTGGTTTGTAGAAAGAAAAGGTGCAAACAATGCCATATACATCCCAAATACATTGTCAGAAATCGCTATAGAAGTAAAGACTGATTTGCACTTTTGCTTCATAGACAATACGTAAGCATTTGACTGTGTGAAAGATGAAGAAGTAATGAAACTGTTTGAAAAATTAAAGATAGAAAAGATCTACGAATAATAAAGGATATGTATTGGCAGCAAAAAGCAGCCATAAGAATTAACAACTGTTTAGCTATATTTCACGAGATAAAGAGGAGCGTACGACAAGTACGTGTACTGTCACCTGATTTATTTTCATTATACAGTGAATAAATGAGATCTTTAATTGATATGCCTGAAATTGTGGTTGGTGGGCACAATATAAACAATTTACGTTATGCTGATGACACAGTCTTGATAGCAACAAGTCAGAAAGAACTACAGGAAATGATAGACATTGTGGTGGTAGAAAGTGGAAGAATGTGCCTCATTTTGAATAATGGAAATAATGGTAGTATCAAAGAAAAGAATTATTCCTTAATGTGTAATAAAAGTCAACGGTGTTATTTTGGGACAAGTACAGGAATTTAAGTATCTGGGCACTTGGATAACATCAGATGGAAGATGCATTACTGAGGTAAGAAACAGAATAGGACAGGCAAAAACTGCATTTTATAAAATGAAAAACATCATATGCAATATTTTTTTCTCATTGAGAGTTAGAATAATAATTCTAGCTTGCTACATAAATTCAGTTTTAACATACGACCGTGAGTCTTGAACAATTGGTAGGGAGGCAAAAAATTTTCTTGAGGTCTCAGAGATATGGTTTTACAGAAGAATGCTTAGAATACCTTGGACAGCCAAAAAGAGCAATCAAGAAGTTTTGAAAGAGGCGGGAGCCCGAAGACAAATTATCACAGACATCAGAAAGAGACAGTCATCATTTTTCGGCCATGTGATGAGAAGATGGAAAATAGAACATGTTGTGACCACTGGAAAGATCTGTGGAAGGATGGATAGAGGAAGACAACGAGAGGAGATTCTTGACAGTCTTTTAGCATGGCATGGAGATGTGTCAGCCCATGAACTGACACATGCTGCAGAAGATCGCGGATTGTGTAAAGCGGCATGATCGCCCACGCCAGCCGGCAAGGTACCTGAGGATGATGATGCTAATATAAATGGCAAGTTTCAAGAAAACGGCCAAGCGTCATGGCCTGTATATGCTCCGACGAAGCAAGGATAAAGAAGAGGCAAAGCAACCAACAGCAAGTACTGGAGAGAATGGTGTTGTTAGTACTTCAACCGACTGCTATGGTACGGGAGGAAAATACGCAAGGTAGCCTGAACCTTTGAATACATTGACAGCAGAGCCTTCGACCTCCAACAGTCCTATAGTAACAAGGAAATCATATGGCAATACTGATGCTTGAGCCTCCAAGAAACCTACAGCTAACAGGAAGACACATGTGTATGAAGAGGTGTCACACAAAGCTAGCAAGACCACGACAAGTGGTCAAACAGATTAGAATCAAGATTCGCCAGATAAACGAGGGACGAGTTAAATTCTTGGATTTATCAAGGTCCAAAATTAGCAACTTTCTCGAATCGTCAGTAGGGAAAATCTGCATAGCTAGAAACACAAATGCGCAGGAGGGTGCCATTTCTTTGCTGAATAAGACAGACCAAACGACCATAATGATTGGGGACATCACTGCCAACTCCACAATAAAACTACAGCTTCCTGACAAGATAACGGATAGCGATGGAGATGTTCCAAGATATTAGAAGGTGGGTGGTCAACCGAGTGAACGCTCACTGGTCAAATCAATTGTAGAACACCTGAAAAGCGAAAATCCTCAGCTGAAGATAGTTAAGACAGAAAGAATTGCATCTTAAGCTAAGACTTCAACAGTGGCCATTGTGACAAAAAGTGAGAGTATTCCAAAAACTGAAGCTCGACAAATTGATTTGATGCGATTTAACAAGAATCGACATCACAGTACTTGGGGCATTCCTATAAGCTCTCCGTCCCCATCTTCAGCAGCCAGCGAAAAGTTTCGATACTAATGGTGCCAGTAGCATTCTGATTAAACGTCCGTCTTGCCTTCCCTCTGAGCCTCGAGCATCTGCTAGAACCTCTCGTCACTCCCCGCTGCATCAATCTCACCAGACTGTGGTGATCCATCTGCTCCTCCGAACTGTACATGCTCTTCCACAAGGCACTAACCACGTCTGCCTTATCATGTATCAGTATTCCACCAAGTTGTGCAGAGCCAGCCAGTCTGTCCGCCTGTTCATTTCCCAACACACCGGCGTGTTCCGGGGAAAAAATCCAGACAATACTCCTCACCCGTGTCCTCCGCAGCGAAGCATGCCACTCTGCACGAAGCATACCTGTCCTGATCTTCCTCAGCATGCTTTCTGAGTCAGTTACAATCACGATGTTTGTGTGTGTGTGTGTGTGTGTGTGTGTGTGTGTGTGTGTGTGTGTGTGTGTGTGTGTGTGTCGTGTTCTCTAGCCAGCGGAAAGCTGCAGTGACCGCCTCCACCTTCATTCTTAAGCTGGATGTTGTGGTATCATATGCTAGGCTCTCCTGAACCAAATGTCGACCATTAACTTTTGCTAAGAAGCCCTAAGCACTTCTTTTGCCTCTCGACACTGAACAGTCTGTGTAAATGATCAAATCCTCTGAGCGAGCATTATCTTGAATTAATTGCTGAATTTCCACCTCTGTGGCACCTGCTGGCCAGTCTCTGCATTTCAGGCTCAGCGTGATTATGACTCTGACTGCTCAGGTGGCACTTTGACCCACTCTTCTCCTCGCCTAATGTTCTCAAGAATGCAAACCTGTCTGATTGTGTCTTCTGCCTGAACCATCCATGACCTCCCTCTCATCAGCCGCTGACCCTTAACTGCACCCAGAGCTTCATGCAGAGGGTGGTCTGTGTCTACAGCTACCCTGAGATATGACTTTGCCTGTAGCACCTTGTGCCTACCTCCAACCGTCGGCAAACCAAGGATGTATCTCATACACACCAATGGGGTGTCTCTGGTGCAACCCAGAATGACCCGCATAGCCTCGTTCTGTATGCGCTCTGGTTTGTCCATCTGACTCTTTGAGACGGTAAGCAGTCCCAGGCCATAATCAACCACTGACAGGATCAGGTGCTGATATAGTGTGAAAAGCATTATCTGCTCTATGTCTATTGCAGTCATAGTCTTAAGTGTACTAAGTCCTTTTTGGCATCTCGTCACAACACTCTCCACATGGTCCTTAAATTAAAGGCTTCTGGCAAATGTAATTCCCAGATACTTCAGTTTGCTCTCTCTGTTGACGTTTCTACCATCTATCGTGAGACATGGGACATTAGCTTTAACGATTCTGTTGTCCAGAGAACACCACAAAACAGACGCCTTTTCGAGTGGACGACAGTCCTCATTTCTATACACCACTCAGTCCCTTTGTCTACAGTCGCTTATAGTTCCCGGGCTGTTTGTTCCCTCTCTTCCCCCTGCATATACGCAAGTATATCATCCGCAAAAGTCAGTATCCTTTCAACTCCTGGTGTTTCTAGGCTTGCAATCTTGCTCGTATACACGTTAAAGAGCACAGGCGAGATGGCGTATCCCTGTGACAGTCCTGGGACCAAAGTGCATGGTTCTGAGGTCCATGAGCCCAGTCGGAGAGCAACCCGACGTGAATACAGGACAACTGCAACCCAATTCACCAGCCATGGATTGACTTCCTTCTCCCTCAGTGCAGTCATTAAGATGTCGTATCTCATTCTGTTACAAGCATCCTCGAGATCCAGTGCTACCGCCATAGTTTCCTGTCTGCTCTGGAACCCTTCATAGTCGTCAAAAGCAAAAGTTGCTGCATTTGCCCAAGTGTCCTTTCCTGGCCTGTAACTTCCCAGACCTATTGGGAGAAGCTTCCCCCTTTCCAAAAATTCTTGTAACTTTACAGCAACTATCTTCTCCAAGACCTTCCTAAATGTGTTTTGTAAGGTGATGATTTTAAAGCCACCGAGCTTAGAATGATCTTTAAAAGGTTTTGGTAGTGGAATTAGATAGCTGTGCACCCAATCCTGCGGTATTGATGCTGCCTTAATGCTCTGGTTAAAAAAAGTCGGCCATTTCTGCCAGGTCTACATCGCTCAAAACTTTCATGTGAGCATACCTGACTCCATCAGGCCCTGGTGCAGTGTCTTTTGCTTTTTTTTTCAAAATTTGTTAGATATCTTCCACTTGTATCATGTCTTCATAATGCATATTATTCAGGGTGCCAGCTAACTCCTTTCTAACTGCATCCCTGATGTCTACATCATTATGATCTGTCTGAGCTAAAAACCTATGGAGAAAAGCCTCCCCTTTCTCCTTGTCTGTTGTCATACGCACACCATCGTCTCTACAAATTGTTCCGACTGTCATAGGCCGATCTTTTCTTTGCATCTGCCTTTGCAGTTTCCAGAATTTCCCCAATGTTTTATCGCCTCCCATATCATTCACAAAAGTTTCCCACCTTGCTCTTTTGGCCTCTGCAGCACAGCGCTTGAAAACCTCCACCTTATCTTTTTTCACATTCTCTGCCAAATCTCCACTTCCTCTCGTGAGCTTGAGGGTTTCTGTCGTATTTTCTTTAGCTGTGAAGCTCGACAAGAAAACTCAGAAACGGGAGCCATGTATCGCACGACTACTTCAGTGATCTCGATGCCAAAAGGGATTTCATGAGAGATCAGTTTGTAGCAGTAAAATCAGATGCTTGTCGATACTGTGCTGACCCTCATTCATACAGTGAATGTCATTTAGCAAAAGAAGATAATGACTAAAAAACTCAAATGCTAACATACGATATAGCAACTTGAGTTGAGTTGAGTTAAGAATTGACATCACAGCACTCGGGTCATTCCCATGCATGCTCCGTCCTCATCTTCAGCAGCCAGCGCAGAGTTCCAGTACTGATGGTACTGGTCACAATCTGGTTAAAAGTTCGTCTTGCCTTTCCTCTGAGTGTAGTGAGCCGGTCATACCCTCTGGTTACACCCAGATGCCTCATTCTCTCCAGCCCATAATAATCTCCTATCTCTACTGATTCCGTTGCTTGTTCCCAAAAGGCCTTGACCACATCTGCCTTGTAATATATCAATTTACCAACCAGTGGTGCGGATCCAGCTAATCAATCTGCCTGTTAATTACCCACCACACTGGCCTATTCATTACCCACCACAAACCTTATGAAGACATCATACAAGTTGAAGATGTAAAACGTGTCCCGAAAAGGGCGAAAGACACTGCGCCCAAGCCCATCGGGGTTAGATATTCCCACATGAAAGACATGAGTGATTCAGACCTGTTGGAGATGACTGCTTGCTTCAACCAAAACATTAGGACAGCTTCAGTCCCAGAAGAGTGGATGCACAGCTACCTGATTCCACTTCCTAAGCCTGGCAAGAATCGCTCAACGCTCGGGGACTTTAGGATCATAACCCTACAAAACACCTTTGGTAAAGTGCTGGAGAAGATAGTGGCAGGTAAGCTACAAGAATTTTTGGAACAGAGTAATCTCCTTCCACGAGGATTGGGGAGTTGCCAGCCGGGGAAGGACAAATGGTCAAATGCAGCCACTTTTGCCTTTGATACCTTTGAGGGTTGTCAGAACAGACAGGAAACAGTAGGGGCGGCACTCGATTTAGAATACGCTTACAACAGAGTCAGATACAGTATCTTGATGAAAGCGCTCATGGAGAAGGAAGTATGTCCTTGGTTGATGAATTAAATAGCTGCTGAGACCGTGACACCGACTCCCTACTGAGAGGACGTGTTTTTTTCGAGCTCTCACTTTTTGGATTTATTATTCAGTTTGTCTTAGTGAAAGAAATAATATTTTTATATCACTGTGACCGTTATCCTGTCAGTTGTGCCGTGAAATATTCTGTAGTGCTTTACTTATCAACACGCGATAATAATGTTGGATTCTTTAAGTAGAGAGTTTTAACAAGCATTCACACACTGTATAGAAACAACAGGTATAGCGTTCAAATGGGCGTGTCTCTTCACTGAAATGTATCACTGACACCCGATACGCGTTGGCTATCCTCCAAACGATAAAACTGGAGAACGGAACAAGCTGAGACAAAAAGGCACATTCCACGGTAGAATAAAAATCGGACATTTCAGTCGCATTATTTTCCATCCAGCAGCAAACACAGTGACAGAAGTTTCACACCCCTTCTGCCTGCTCCGTGGAGAAAAATGTGCTGACCCCGTTAACTCTTTTTGACCCAGGCGGGTCCGGCAGTAAAATAACAAATATATAACGTGTGTTAACTTACCTGTGAAAAAAAAAAAAAAACACCACAGTAAAGCAGTTTATTGACCCATTTTACTAAATAAATGAAGGGAGATCAATATCTTCACATCGAGTCTAGAGAAATTAGCGAACACGTTTAAATTCTCTCCCCCCCCCCCTTCCTCTTTATAATGAAGGAGTCAACAGGATATTATCCACGGAGCCCTGGGCGTACCCGACTGAGAACAACCCAGTCTCTCGGCACCCATTTCACTTGCAGCATTCACTTCACACGGCCCCACCCAGCGACAATCATCTATGGAAAGTTAACAGCGGAATTTTGAAGGGGGCACAAAGTCGTCAACATCACAGAAAGCCAGTAACAAGGTTACCGTGTATAACTTGAAACTGGTCGAAAGACATACTACTAGGCCATCAGATGAACGGGTTTATTTTCTGGTCCCCCTAGGAGCCGGACACAGAACAACCTTTAGGAGAGGAGACTAGCTAAAGTGCATTCAACTTCAACGAATCAACGCCGTTCGGATTTTCACCTTTATTTTTCGGCAACAGACAATATCTGTGTCGGGCTCTCAAGGAAAAACACTTGAGAGTTTTGATGCCTTGCCCTACACCAACTACCTGGATTACAGTATAGAAGCATTGTTGAACATTTTCCCTCCTGGAGGAATTAGTCATTTAATGATCTCTCTCTCTCTCTCTCTCTCTCTCTCTCTCTCTCTCTCTCTCTCTCTCTCTCTCTCTCTCTCTCCTCTCCTCCTCCCCCTCCCCTCTTTATCCCTCTATATTCTTGTATGTGTACATGTGCCTCTTTCTCCGTCTTTACTTTGACGAGGGAGTACCTGTAAACTGTTAATTACTGTTATTTGTTGTCACAATTATTATTGATATGTGCAAGTGTTTGTAAGCATGTATACATAAAAATAGTTTTTTTTTTTAATGTATGCTGGAACATATGCACAGGCTAATGTTATATGACAGAAAAATGATAAATGGGGTCTACACAGACCTCAATGCGAAAGGAGAAGAGGTAGAAAACTGGATAATCAGCAACACTCTAGTTCTGATAAATCATCGTGACGACCCAGACACATTCTACTCTCGAGCTTGGAGGAAAACCAGCACTCCAGACTTGGCTATAGCAACTGAAGATGTGGAGAAAGTTACCAGCCGGGACGTATGTCAGCAGCTGGGTGGCAGTGATCACAGGCCCGTAATCCTGTCTATTAACAACAGTAGAGAGGTTACTAAGGAAAAGAACCCTCCCAGCTGGAACTACAAGAAGTCTAACTGGAGCCTTTTCACTTCCTATTTGGACGACATGTTGAAGAGAGTCAGAAGACTGGAAGTAAATGCCAAACTGAAGATCCTCAACACATTTATTCTAAATGCAGCCAAGGGTAACATACCACGAGGCAGCAGGAAAAACTTTAAACCTTACTGGTCGCCTGAACTGGACACTCTGCATTCCAAACTTAGTACCAGGAGGGAAAATATGGAGAAGGATCCGACAGATAAAAATGTAATACTTCATAACAGAGCAAAAGCAGCCTTCGTCAGAGAGAGAAATAATCAGATGAGGGAAAGCTGGCACAAAAAGACAGCGTCATTTAACCTCGAGAAGGACACTTCACGTCTGTGGAATCTCACAAAAAGCTTGAATGGAGACAAGACGGAAAAAGCCAGAGTTGTACTCCAAACAGACGATGGATCGTTTACTGGCAAGGTAGCAGCAGATGTGCTAGCTGAAACACACCAGAAGGAAACTGAGGTTCATATTCCCATGCAAAGAATAAAAGAAGTACGAAACCAGACCAAGACTCTTCTAGCAGACTCCAGCACAAAAACAAAAGAGGCCTGCATGTCAGAAAAGTTTACCATGCAAGAGCTGGAAGTTGGAATTGGAGAGTTGAAAATGAAGAAAGCCCCAGGGGCTGACGGCATTACAAACTAATTTCTCTCTCATCTTGGACCTGCTGCCAAGAAGTTTCTCCTCTGCATCTACAACCAGAGCTGGCAAAAAGGGGTAGTACCGTCAGCCTGGAAGGAAGCCCTCATCCAGCCTATCCTTAAAAAGGGTGGAGACAGAAGAGACCCAAAAAGCTACAGACCTATTAGCCTTCTTAGTTGTGTAGGAAAATTGATGGAGAAATTAGTAAATAAAAGACTAATATGGTTCCTAGAGACAAACTCAGTAATCACCACCACCCAGACAGCATACAGACAGCACAGAAATACAGAGGACCAGTTGACATATCTGACACAGGAAATTGAGAATGCCTTCCAGGAAAAACAGAAAGTTCTTGCTGTCTTTTTTGACCTCTCTCGTGCTTTTGATACAGTTTGGAAAGAAGGCCTACAACTAAAACTGCTACAGGCAGGAGTTGTGCACAACATGTACAAGTGGATCAAAGACTTTCTTTTCCAACGCAGAGCCAGATTCAGAATTGATGGACACATCGGCAAACTGGCAAAACTTAGAGAAGGAGTTCCCCAGGGCAGTGCTATATCACCAACTCTGTTCCTGGTTTACATTAATGATATCACAGCAACCTGCCACCAGCACGTTTCTAATACCCTACATGCCGATGACTTTGCAGTTTGGACAGCCTCTGAATACACTACCACAGCCTCATATCTGTTACAAAAAACTGTGGAAAATGTAGAAGCCTGGACCGAAAAGTGGAGTCGAAAGCTAAATAAATCAAAAAGCACAGCATCACTTTTCTCTCTCTCCCCAAAAAAAGAAAAAATCGAAATTTGGATTAAAAACCAGCTCATTCCACAGACTGACACTCCTACCTTTCTGGGCGTTACACTTGATTCGCGACTAACTTGGAAGTCACACGTAGAAGCAGTTGTGACAATACGCTCGGTGACTCCAGAATGTCTTTCCTCAACCTACTTTTATTTGTATGTATTTTGAAGCATACAGACAAATAGGGATTTGGATACATCCTTAATCTTAGTAAGACGACCACATCAAACCTTTATTTCTCCTGGACCGTTGGTCATATCAAACACTACAACGTTTTCCCAGATGTTAAGTGTCAAGGTACAGAGATAAGACTGACCAAGCAGACTTACTGACTGGAGATTTGCACACCATCTGTTGGTGTCAGATATTTTATCTCCTAGCCAGACTTTTAGGAGCAGCTAACTCCGGCTAATTGTGTTTAATTCCCCCTGAGGTTACCTAACTCGACGGCAGGTCCGACGGTCACTATTGACATGGTGAGCAGAAAGTGTTAACAGAAGAATTGACACCGTCTGATTTTATTGTGAAGGCAGGTGAAGTAGACTGGAGGTGTGACTTGTCCTATTTGCTCTGGTCAGATGAATTGACCAGGAGATCCTAGCGTGGGAATTCAAACAATAGTTGTACAGCCCTGACTGACAGCGAATAAACTTACCCACAAGGGAGGAGCTGTGACATCCTTGAAGGAGAATGATTTTAGGCGTAATGTAGGAGGAGCTTGATAAAAGTTATAAAGGGGTGAACTCTAGGTCTGGTAAATGAGATCCCGTCCAGCACATGCCATCTGTTGGGCTTAACCTAAGCTTGAGACAGAACTTTTGGAATCGTGGTTTCATTTTTCCAGTTCCCACATTGGGCAGGGACTAGTAGGCATCCATTATTTGCCGACCGTCGAGTGTAACGACCAGCAGAAAGCAGTGAGGACGACAAACTGGAAAAGATAGGCAGGGTCTCAAGCCGAGAACTGTCCTGACGGTGAATTCTCCTACTAGGAGTTAAGTATATGTACAAACTGTCATCATTCACATCATTCCAACTCTACTAGCCTAAACAAGTTCATTTTAATTTCGATTTTTTCAAATAAACCATGGTTGATGATTGTTAAAACATAGTTGAGTAAATTGTGTACTTAGGTTCAAGTGTCTTTGTGCATATTAGTTTACTTCAGCTAACAAATATTTAAATCACTTGATGGGGGCTTTTAAGTAATGCCAGGAGAGGAGATAAGTCGGAGGGGTTAACTGTGTATCTCGATATTATTACAGTGGGTTTATCCTGATATCTATCTATCCCTTCTCCTACTCCTGTGGATACAAGTACAGCAACTTTCATTTCAGAGAAATAGAAAATATAGCAGATACTGAACCACTCGAACTCAGAAGACAATACAAAACTCTTTTACAGTATGAGAAATTAAAAAGACTTGAAAGTCACCCACTGCATTTTAAATTTCAAGAGAGAACAAAAAACAGACTGAAGCGTCAGAGCCCCATACACCTTGCTATAGAACTGTACAGACAGCACCAAGATCTGCTTGAAAGAGATGTTGCACTGTGCGAAAAACTTAGGCCAGAACCATGGACAAGCAAGCCAGAGAAAGCAAATGTAGTCCTAAAGGTACCAGGAATCACTTCAAAAGATGCCCAGACGGAGACACAACAGAGAACCCTGGCTCTTGCTATGCTTGATGAGAAGTATCCAAACACCACTTGGATTCAGGTTTTCACCGACGGCTCTGCTAAAGACGCAGTCAGAAAGGGGGGTTGTGGAATTTACATTAAACCCCCTAGCAGTAGAGCAGAAACTCTCTCTCTACCAGCAGGTGACATCTGCACTAACTTCAGAGCTGAGGCAACTGCCCTCCTCTCTGCAGTCCAACATCTCATCACTCAAGAACACAGAGGGCACCAAATTGTTATACTTAGCGACTCATTGTCTGTTCTCCAAGCACTATCCAGCAAAAAACAAGAAAAACTAATTGCTGATCTAAGGACCAACATTGGCTTACTCTCCAAGGAAGCAGAACTGGTCTTGCAGTGGATACCAGCCCACTGTGGTATTCAAGGAAATGAGAGAGCAGATGAGTTGGCAAAAGCTGGGAGTAATCTTCCACAACCCCATCCACCACACAGCTACAAGGAAACCAAAACAGCGCTAAAGCAGTCTTTCAAGCGGGAGTGGAGAAGGCAGAATGGAGATTACAGACCAGAGAGTGACAGCATAAACAAACTCAACAGGAAAGAACAAACATCAATTTTTAGACTTCGGACTGGACACTGTGGTCTTCGAGCACACTTGTACAGGATAGGCATAAAAGAATCTGCTGCCTGTGATTATGGAGCAGAAAGACACATACTACAGTACTGCCCTAACCTCTCCCAGCAAAGACTGTGGATCTGGCCCAAAGGAGCCACATTGCAAGAGAAGCTATGGGGGACCGGTGGCGACCTTAAACGCACAATCCTATTTGTGACCCAGACGGGACTCAATGTTTAGCATGACTGATGTCGAACGCAGAAGAAGAAGAAGAAAATAGCTGCTGTTTTGTATATTCATCGGGTAGCTCTCCGCCTGGGTTTATGGACCTCTGAACCATGTATTATAGCACTATGACTACCACAGGATCTGCAGTTTCACCTGTACTATTCAATGTTTTTAAGTAATTAGAAAGGCATCATACACAGAACAGACACAGAGGGAGCGGATGCAAAGACAAGACTACACAAAAGTCCTTTTAGGGATTAATCACCATTACCAGCCAAGTACCCACGATGTCGTCAAGTGGAAGCAAATAGCAGAAGGGAAAATAGGAGAATAAATTAACCAGTAACAAAGAATTAAGGTCAAAGAGAACGATCATTTGCCTCGCAATGGTAGCGGCAGGATGAAACTGGAAGAATACAGAAACAATGTTTCGCCATATGTGACCTGACAAGGAACCCTCTTTGTCAGAAACGAAACCAAACTACACAATAAGAATGTACAGTGGATACCTGCCGCCTTGGGAAACCAACACTGACCTGTTACAGTAATTAAATAGACAAGAAGAATCACCATCAGAGAAACGTCCTCTTACAACAAGACATAAGAGAGCCACAGGAAACCTATTCAGAACAAGTACTGCACACACACACACAACCAAAAAAATTCGCAGTTATAAGCAAATACCCAGACTAGCTTTATGCTTGAACGTGACTGAATTTGTTGGTCTATTTTCAACAGACCTATAATTTATACACATCCTGGAATCATCTACTCATTCACCACGAATAAACTAGTGTTTGTATGTGTGCGCGTGTTAAAAACCGTTAAACGTCTTTACAGTAAAGAAGTTTCAAGAGTTAAATTAAATTATTTGGTTTCTTTTTATGTATTTTGGACATTTTCAACAAAACATTTGGTACTATTCTTTTTAAAATATCGACAGACCTGGTAAAGACTACAGAGGGGATGTTGGGAGGGGGGGGGTATAACTGAAGACCTATGGACGTGTCCGAAGTGCAATGAAAATCACCCAGCTCATAACCACGGCCTTCTCTATTTATTAGAGAAGGCAGTGCTCATAACTCATGCTGTTGGAGACCACACAAAAAGCCAGCTGGCAAGACTCTTGATAATGTTATGGAAAATCGCCATCTAAAAGCCAATTTGGCAACATTTGTAAAAAAAAAAAAAAATAATAATAGATGTCACTGGCCACGGATGAGAAAAACACGAGCATCTCAGCATCTCAGTGAATGTAGTCAATGTGTACTAAGTTGAGATGATTTTCATATTAAAAATTTTTACAGTGTTGTCAGTGGTATTTGACAGTTAAAAAGATAGCTCTAAGAGTCATTTCAATGATCAGTTACTAAATTGTACGATGCAATTTACAGTTCTAGTTCTGTTCTAGCTACACGTACACTCGTACACTACAAAATAATACTACAATTGAAGTTAACAACACACAGAGTCTGAGACGATGTATTGAATGAACGATGTCAACAATATTAATAATAGTTAGCAACAATAACATGAGGCAAATTTTTCTATATTATATTTAAATGCTGCAACTAACATAGTTGGACTCCACTTGGAGAATAAAATTCGACGGTACCCCGTTTAAGTCTGTTGTTTGGTCATTTCTATGTCGAGGGTGGTATCGTCAGTTTCAGCTATGAGTGACACTGGTGGTTTTATATCAGATGATCGGCGTGTCAGAGCGGCGTATGATGGTTTTATGAAAGGAACAGAACCAGATTTTCCATCTGCAGGGCAGGCAAGGGAATTTCCTGTCTCTCATTCTTTATTAGGACATATCAGTGAAAGTAAGGAGACCTCACATATACGCAAACATCATTTGATGCGCCCTAAAAGTCCAACTCGTAAATATGATGGTATGCTGAAAGACACGACACATTTCACTTATGCCTTCATGGAATCCACTGCTGCTGATCATGAAATTGAGAAGATATTCAATGTACAAAATCATGAACTTGTTTGTGCAATAGGCTCTAAAGCATTGATAACAGACAACATAAATAAAATTGTGGCTTCTTTAGAATTTCATTATTTTTGGTGTAACTTCTGCCCATTTACAACAAATAGTAAACACTCACTTACACAGCATGTGCTTGAACACAGATTTTGTTGTAAATATTGTGCTTATGAATCCTTCTGTCGATCTGACATTGTGAGACACATGCATAAAATGCACAAGGACTTTAAAAATACTGCTACTAATTTATACTATTTAACACTTCTTTCTGACTATTTACGTGTTAAAAGTAATGAAAATGAAAAAGAAAATAAGGATCCAGATGAAGATATTTCTAATATAGAACAAGAGAAAACAGATGCTCCTCTTTTGGATTTTGAAGGGTCAAAACATAAATCAGTACTTGAGAAGGATGAATTTGTATCACATGTCAACAAAGCTCAAAGATTAGATCTAGATCATGGTGCAGAAAATAATGTTTTTCAATCGTCTGTTATTTCGCGCAAGAAACAGGAAAATATTTCACAGAAGAGACCAGAAAAAATTTCACAAAAGACACCAGAAAATGTTTCACAAGAGAGACCAGAAAATGTTTCTCAAGAGAGACCAGAAAATGTTTCACAAGAGAGACCAGATAATGTTTCACTAGAAAGACCAGATAATGTTTCACTAGAAAGACCAGAAAATGTTTCACTAGAGAAACCAGAAAATGTTTCACTAGAGAGACCAGAAATTGTTTCACAAGAGAGACCAGAAAAAGTTTCACAAGAGAGACCAGAAAATGTTTCACTAGAGAGACCAGAAAATGTTTCACTAGAAAGACCAGAAAATGTTTCACTAGAAAGACCAGAATCATGTTGGAAGTCCCACAGCTCAAATCACCCTGTTTTGCCAGCAAAAGCTGATTATGATATTTTTGATATGGAAGTTGAAGATATTTCAGACAATCAGTTTCATGAGTTTCTTTCAACAACAGATGAGTGTAACACTAAAAAGTGTTCATCTGTCTTTAACCACACTTCTGCTGTGAGCAGTAATAAACATAGTGCCCAGAATGAAATGCTTTATGTTGGACCAGGCACTCAAGACAGCTGTTTACAAACCTCTGTTACCACCTTTAATCCTACTTCATCAGGGATCTCCACTCATCATCCTCATGGATTATATAAAAAAAGTAATAAGAGTGGCAAATCTAACTTGTACTTGGACTGTGCTTATTGCGAATTTCAAAGTATTAGTCAAAATGAGATCAAAGATCACTCCAGTAGATTACATCCTGAAAAACTACAATGCTGCGCAGCTCTTATAAAAAATATTGCTTCGGATTCATTTGTGATTGAAAACAAGAAGGGAAATGAACCTGGACCTTCAACTGCAACTAGTCGGCAAATAAATAAAAACAAGCCACACTTCAACCATTTGAATTCTAATGTTGCTTGCTTGTTAAAGGATTCTGGTGACAGTAAATCTGACAATGCAGCCAACTCTCAAACTTGTACAGCATCACTGAATGTAAAGGGTGTTTTCCGTATTCTGCCAGAAGTCAGAAGGAATGCATCAGCACATGCCATAAAAGAAGCAGCTTTTCTTAAATGTTTCCATTGCTTATACACATCCGGAAAAAACAGGACTATGAAAAATCATCTATGCCACAAGCACAGAGGTATGGGGCTGGTTGCAGTGACCAGTGATTCTCCAAGCAGTGAGATATTCTTTTGTGCTCGAGAAGCTTGCAATTTTTATTGTGAAGATGCTAGTTTATATCTAAACCATGCTGACCGATGTACACCTTGGAACAAACCAAATTTGGTCAATGTTGAAATGGAGCCACATCTTCTTGAATGTCTTGATCAGACCATTTCTCTTGCAAGAGTATCTCAATTGAAGGTAAATATATACATTTGTATATTAGTTAGTTAGTTAGTTGCGTTATCATCATTGCACTCTGGACATGTCCATAGGTGCTCAGATCCTCCCCTTAGTATGAACCCAGCGTCCGGTGGCTAATAGTGTCAGTTCTATGGTGATTGACAAGTCCTCTGGTGTGCATCTTGTTTTTTTGCTATGCTGATCCTAACACCCGAGTCTATCAGTCTGGTGAGTGATGTGGATTCTCTGGCCCCAAGTCCTCCACCCTTCCAATTTTTCAGATGAAATTATTAATATCGGCATGATCCATAGGTTGACCGCCGGTAGTGATGGCAGATCCAGCCAGCCTATCAGCTCTTTCATTTCCATTGACACCCGCATATACCGGAACGAAAAAAAAGGGGACTTCATGCACAGTGGACTTCTGTAATGATTCAAGCCATTGCCTTGGCACCGAACCTGCCTGAACCCACTGGATCATACTCACTGAATCTCTCAGTACACATGCGTGGGTGTAGTTTTGTGTTTTGAACCGAGTGAATTCTTGCGTTACTACTATCACCTTCATCGTCATGCTGCTGGTTGTCATATAGAAGGCGTTATTGGCTTCTTCGACTTCTGCCTGCTGAGTGTGCTGTGAACGCCCATGCACTTCTTTTTGCATATATATATAATATAAGCTATCCTCCGAATAACGGCCACATATTATACTTACTTTACTTTTACTTTTTCCTTCCACGTATGCCGCTAAGCGTTGTGGGGAGATGCAAGTTCCTGTCATAAGCAAGGCGGGCAGCATCTGATGTTCTGAGGCCATGCTTTTGGCAGGTTTCGGAGACCCCGTCAATCCACGGTTTCCTTGGTCTTCCTCTTGCCTTATATCCTGAGCTTCTTTGGTTGAAAATTTGTGATGTTATTTGATCATTTTTCATCCTGGTTAGATGTCCAAACCATTTAATTCTTTGATGTTCTATGTAGTCTAAACATGGCGTAGTTTTGACAGTGTTTCTAATGTCTATATTCTTTATCCTGTCTAGTCTGGTCTTGTTCGCTGCTTTTCTTAGACATTTCATTTCACAGGCTTCTATTTTTCTTTCATGGGTCTTGTTGATTGTCCATGTTTGGCACTGGTAGCAGAGTGTTGGAATGAAGATGGTGTTTATCAATTGTCTTTTGGTCTTCATGGTTATATCTGGATGTTTAAGCAGAGGTGATAGTTGGTATGTGACAGCATTTTGCTTTCTGTATTCTTGTTTCTATCTCTCTGTCCATTCTTCCATCCTCTGTAAATATACTGCCCAAGTATTTGAACTCTTTGGTTTGCTTGATTTTGGCACTTCCAACATTTATATTCAGTGGCCTGTGTGTTCTGCTGATCTTCATAACTTCTGTTTTTTCTGTACTGATTCTCATATTATGTTGTAAACAGCTGTTGTTGAGAGTAGTCAGATGTTCCTGTAGATCATATTCATTTTGATACAGTATGCTTTGATCATCAGCAAAAAGTAATTCGTTTATAGCATACACGTCTGGGTTTGCTTCTACAGTGATCTTATCCATGTTATATTATGGCGGCCAAAAATACACCCTGACAGGGCCTCATTAGGTCATGTAATGTAAATATTCAAAAACTTGAACTAAAAAATAGTGAGGAACGAAAAAAGGGAAAATGAAGAAGTCAACTACTTAGCGTTAATTGAGGCCTTTATATCTGAAAATAGTGGCACAGAAGTTGCAAATAATGCTAGAAAATCTGATCTTTGTGGCTGTAGCGCCATTGAAACTCAACTAAATATGATCGGTGCCGCATTGGTAACACAGTTTTCACTGCCAAGAGTATCTCCCGCGCCGCTACGGATGGCGAGCTAAACTAGATGGCTGGGACTCACGAGCAAATAAATTGGAGGAAGTTGTAGGAGAAGCTGTAGCTGCTGCTCGTGAGTCCTAGCCATAGAGTTTAGCGCCCCATCTGCGCAGCGTGTAGCCGCGCGGGGGATATGATTGTCGGTGTGTTAAATCGGAAAAACACAATCACTAACCTGAGTTGGAGTGAGTAGTCTCCCCGCCATGTCGCTATTATCGTGTGTATTGTTGCATTTCTCAAAATTGTCAACGGACAGTAATCCTAGTTTTGTTGTGATGTGTTTGTTGGAGAAAGTCCACAATTTACATGGGATTTAGGCCCTGTAAGGGCGTGTTTTTGGCTGCCATAATATGTGGCCATTATTTGGAGGATAGCCTATTATATATATATATATATATATATATATATATATATATATATATATATATATATATATATATATATATATATATATATATATATATATATATATATATATATATATATATATATATATATATATATATATATATATATGTACATAGCATAAAACGATTCATGTAAATGAATAGCTTTGTCTCAAACTAGTTTCATAACATTATATATAGTAATGTATGGTGGCTTGTATATTTTTATTGTATGCTCAAGTATTCTTGAATACCATACATTCCTTGGAGCTGCATATTGCAAGTATGTCTTATTTGTAATAGTCTCCAGTGCTGGCTTTTTTATATTGTGTCGTTTATATTGTGTATTGGGGGGGGGGGGGGGGGGGGGGAGCTTGAAAGGAAAATCAGTTTTACTACTGTTGTTTATATACTAGTGCAGCTAGGTGCCCAGATTGCCATGCCAGCAACAATAGTATACCTTTCTTGTGAGATCTCTTATAACCAAAAAGTATATGGTCAGTTGTATTTATGTTGCTGTATTATCATTTTTATATACCTGTTTTGCACAAGTGTAATTAGATAACTGTTTTCAAATTTTGAAACTCTTATTCGATTCAGTTTTAAAATGTCATATTTTGGGTCACTCTTAAGTGTGTGTGCGTTCATGAGAGTGAGCATATCTGGTGTGCATGTGAATTAAAATGTTTTACCTCATGCTGTTGTATTTTAAAATTAATGTGTTACACTGACAATTTAGATCTGCTATATAATTTTTTTCTTTCAGGAATTTGAGCACAAAAAGTAAGCATATTTTTTTTCATTTTAACAAATGTGTGTCTTTCATATGAAACATAATTTTATTAATCAACTTAAAATCTATGAGTACTTTTATATTCTATTTAAAATTGTAATTTATTAATATTATTTTATTCATTGTGAGCTGACATTGAATTTTCTGGTACAAACTAAAAGCCTGTTCAAAAGGCAATCCTGTTGTATTATCAAAACTTACACACTTTAGCTGCACTTTGGTAGCTCTTTCTCCTCAGTCTGCATTTTAATCTAGGTAATTAATTTATAATTGTGTTGTGCACATTGAACTCTTAGATTTTTATAAATTAAAATTTATTGTCTTTAAGAATTTTAACATCATGTAACCTTTTTATTTCTTTGAGTAATCATACTATATAGTTTGAGATGAAGGAATCATAATTTTTCCGGAGTAAATATTACAAAGTAACTTCTAAAAAAAAAAAACTACTTTATATCTCTTTTATATAAACTTGTATTAAAAACTTACATATCTTCTTCTTGTTCTTTATTCCAAACCTTTGAACTTGCTGCTGATGTCAACTGCCTCCATTCATCTCTGTAATTGACGTTCTCTTTCTGGTGGCTCCAAGTGTTTATAAGTCTGCATGCATATTACCTCTCCACCGTCTTCTTGGTCTGCCTCATGGTTTGGTCCCATAAGCAGAAAATATCTTGCTGCACAGCTTTGTGTTATTTTCTTCTTCTTTCTGAACTTCCTCCAATTACTTCTTGCATAGACTTCTGTAGAGTTCTAATCCCATTTGGCTGTTAGTACAAGGACTGGCCAGCAGGCATAGTAGAATAAAAAGTACAACTGTTTCATGACAATTCCTTTGCAGGTGATGTGATTATCTGTACAGATGGCTCTGTTCTGAGAGGCAGAAGCACTTGAGGGTTCATAACAAAAGCGAATAGATGTTGCTTAGTGCAACAAAGCATGGCCCTCAGAACCATGTAACATAGCCCCAGACTAACACAGGGTTCCACAGTTTCACCAATGCTCTTCAGTGTGCATACAAGCAATATTGCAGAACTTGAAGCACCAGGTATTGGAAGGATTTTGACATTTGCAGATGATGTTCTTGCATATAGGCAGGGGAGAGATAGTTAACAGACAAACAGGCAACTTTAGACAAAGTGACAGACCGGTGTGCAAAGAAGTGTTTTATGGTGCTCTCTGGACAATAGAATTGTAAGAGCTAATGATCCAGGCCTCACAATTAATAACAGAAACATGAAAATGTGTACATAATGTTTTTGTGGATTTTAAAAATGCATTGTGATAGTGTACGTAGAAACCGTTTATGGAATGCTATGAAGGACTTTAGAATACCAAAGAAGTTCATTACCATGACCAAACTATGGATGGAAGACACTTGTAATTTAGTAATATATAAAAGCAGAAAGTCAGACCCTTTACAAATAATATCTGCTTTAAAGTAAGGTGATGCTCTGTCCCCACTTCTTTTCAACTTGGCCCTGTAGAAAATTATAAGGAAATTGAAACGGGTGTACATAATAATAACTAGACAGGGAAAGGATATAAATTCCGGCATACAAGTCGATAATATGAAAATCAAACGAACGAAACATATAAGTACTTGGGTGTAAACTTCAACTGCTCCAACATGCTGAGAGAAGAAATACAATCTAGAATACAGTTTGGAAATAAAATATACTATGCCCTTCAGCATCTGCTAAAGTCAAAGTGTCTGTCTCACAACACCAAGATCAAAATATGTAAAACGTTGAAAAGACCGGTCGTTTTATGTGGCTCTGAAACTTGGAGCACAACTAAAAGTTAGAAGCTCTCAGGTGGCTAGAGAATAAGGTTGCATACACATGTCGTAATTGTAACAGACACTGAAAGCATGCTGAAAAAGGTGGAGACAGGGATGCTTGGAGCAGAGTGACTGGCTTCACTGGAAAGGTCACGGGTGGGCATACTTTGGATTTTTTCTCCAGAACATGCCTGCGGGGTGGGTAATGAACAGGCACTACTGTAATGGATCTGCACCACTAGATGGTGAATTGATACATGACAAGGCAGATGTGGTCAAGGCTCTTTGGGAACAAGCAAAGGAATCAGTAGAGAAAGAAGATTATTATGGCCTGGAGAGAATAAGGCACCTGGGTGTCACCAGAGGGTCTGGTCGGCTCACTACACTCAGAGAAAAGGCAATACGGACTTTTAACCAGATTGTGACCAGTACCGTCAGTATGGAACTCTGCACTTGCTGCTGAAGATGAGGTCGGAGCATGCATAAGAATGCCCTGAGTGCTGTAATGTCAATTCGTTCGTTCGTTAAAAATAAAAAAAAGTAAACAATCGGACGCTTCAGCGTGCCACTGGGGCTTTGCTTTTCTGGGCGGGTTTGTGTTAAGGCGTGTTACTGCGCCTTTTGTTTGCCACTTGTCCTCCTTGCCATTATCGGTGTTGGAGCTGATTCCTTAGCTGGTTGTCAGTCACGCAGTCACTGATTCCACCAGGGCAGTCGCCAAGAGCAACCTCTCAAAACAAATAAGCCAGCACTGAGCCACCAACCACAAGGACCTTTTCAGGGCCCCACTTAATTTTTTTTTTGTGCTTTTATTTTTTCACCTCTTACATGTGTAAGGGTGTGAGCTTTTCATCATTTTTTTTTTGGCCCCTTTTTTTTGGGGGGTATTGTTGTTTTTGTTTTTTTGGCCTTGCCTTTTTTAGTTTTTTTGGCATTTTTTTTTAAAATTTTTTATCCAGTTTTCTTCTGGCGTAATGTCAATTCTTGACTCAACTCAACTTAAAGAGATGAAACCTTATTACAGGTTTTAGAAAACAGCCTTACGACGAATCTTTAGACCCATCAAAGATGCAAACAGCAGGGAATGGAAAGTGAGAAGCAATCTGTTTAAATCACCACTGATCACTAGCATCATGAGAGCTAATAGACTGAAATGGTTGGTGCATATTGAAAGAATGTCAGATGACAGAGAAGTAAAAACTGTATACACGAGGGAGATGCATGGTCGTAGACCACAAGGCAGACCAAGAATACGATGGAGAGATAATATCCAGACAGACCTGCAAACACTTGGTGTCACCAACTGGAAGACTGAGCAACGAAAGAGATGAATGGAGGTGGGTGATATCTGCAGCAATGAACCTCAAGGACTCAGAATGCTGAAGAAGAAGAACATCAAAAAATAAAGCAAACTGAGGTACCTAGGTGTCATTTTTGATGCAAGTCTGTCATTCAGGGATCATGTGGAGGCAGTTGCGGTAAAATTCCAGAAAGGACTTGCTGCTGTTAAGATTTGGCAGCAATAGACATGGAACAAAGAATGCTGTTCATAAGCTTCCAGTGTGTGATCCTGTCGGTGATAAATTAAGGATTTGGAATGCTCACCATATCAAAGAGTCTACTAATAAAACTTTAACGCATACAGAATGAAGCCATGCGGGTAATTATGGGATGTACAAGAGATATCTTGGTAGTCTGTGTGCGATATAATCTAATCACTTTATATCGTGAGTGCAGGGACTGGCCAGCTGGTGCTGTAGAATCAGAAGTTCAACAAATGATTCATAACAATTCCCGCCCAAGTGATGTGATTATCTATACAGATGGTTCTTTGTAAAGAGGTAGACAAAGTGCATAGGGGTTCATAGCAAATGCGAAAGGACGTTGCTTAGCGCAGCAAAGCCTGGCATATGATATCACAACGTCTAGTTTGAGAATGGAAGGACGGCAGTCACTGCTGGATTGAGAATCAGCAGAACACACATTGTAATTGTAACTGACTCACAGAGTATGTTAAGAAAGGGAGAGACGGGCATGCTTCATGCAGAGTGGCAAGCATAGCTTCAGAGATCTTGGGTAGTTAGCGTTCGTTTATATATTTTCCAGTTCATGCTGGTGTGTTAGAAAATGGTTCTGCACTTTTTGGTGGAGAATTTATGTATGACAAGCTAGATGTTGTGAGGGGCCTTTGGGAGCAAGTGAACAGTGGGGAGACACAAATAACTCACTACGGTCTGAAATTAATGGCGCTATGAGGAGTTACCAGGGTATCTGGCCGACGCTGGACACTCAAGGGAAAGGTGAGATGAAAGTACAGTCAGTTACTGGTACCATCGGAATGGCTTGCTGCTGAAGATGTTGATGGAGAGCTTATAGGATGTCCTGAGTGCTATGTAATTTATGATTAATTCAAAATTCAGTAAAGCTTCACCCTACCCAACATTTTAGTGTTGTATTTGTCTTTGATGTTACCCCTATTTCTGTTTTCTTGATGCTCAAGAAAAATATATTTTTTCACACTTTTTTATTAGAAATTTTTTTTTTCTTTTATTTGTATAAAATATAGATTGTTTATGTTACAACTTTCAGCTCAGTTCTTATCTCTCTCAATATTAATTTGCTGCCATCTATTTCTAGTAAATATTGTTACTATGCTAAGATTCTCACATCAGTTTTAATATCCTCCAAAATATTGATAATTCATGAAATTTTGTGCTTTGAAATGCCTTGGTATCATCCAAAAAGCATTCAGAATATGTCTATAAATTATAAATCATGCAATAGTATAAAAATGGACCATAGCTATGATTAACAAATCTGGGGGCATCTTTTGCAGATTATGGCATAGATTATGTTGCAGGATTCACAAGTAAATGTTCCCTAATTTGCAAAGAACCATTAGGGAAGCTGACCAATGAGGTCTGGACAAAGAATGGACATGTCCTGCACTTGGTGCAGGGACATTCTGCAGTCCCCCCCCCCCCCCCAAGCGCTGTGTGGATCGGCAAGAGTCAGCTTCTGACCAGTATTTCTTTAAGATTGTGGTCTCGTCTGTAGACTAATTTCAGCTTCTCACTGAAGATCATCTTCATGTCCAGATTAGAGCGGAGGATGTCCACATGGCAAAAGAATACTTTGGAAGCAGCCAATTGTATTGTGAGGATGAAAAGTTAAAATCAGTTTAGGTCCATCGCTGGTGAAATTATGTTTGGTGGGGAAAGCATCTCTTCTGGTGATGGTTAATACTTTGTTCAGAGCCTCTTGTAGGATGTGTTCCAGAAAGAAACAGGCACGGAAGATGTCAGGAAGTTAAAGTGATTTATCTGAGAAATCAAACCTGTGCAGTCAGAGGAGCTGTGAGAATGGAATATAATTTTTACAAGGCAGTGAGTGAGATGATGGATAGAGAAGATAGCAGTGAGATACCTACTGATGAACTTCTTGACTTCTTCCATGCCCGTTTCTATTCGGAACACATCCCACAAGAGGCTCTGAACAATCAGTGTCCAGCTTACTTGTAAACAGTTTCATTATTGTCACAATTTTTTTTAATGCTTATTTTATTTGATATTATTATTTTCTTTTAATTCTATCTCTTATCAGTACCAATTATTGATGATTAACATTTGTATTTCTACTACTCTTTTACTCGTACTATTATTATATATTATCACTATTACTTTTACGTCTATTTTACTAGCCTTTTTTAATTTAATTTAATTTTATTCATTCCACATCAACTCTTTCATAGTTTCTCATGTGACCGCCTTGGTGGTTGGAGTACTCTCCTCTTTGTTATTGTTGTGTAGTTCAGTTCATATTGAGAAAGGCCCCAGCCAAAACATTGATTTGTGTTGTTTAGTGGATGTTTTTCTGCTTCCCCATTTTGTTACGCCACAGTTCACTGGATTAATTTCACGTATACACAGACACAAAATATACACACTGACACAACACACAGAGATACAACTTACACAGACACAAAATATACACACAGACACAATATATACGCACAGACACAACACTAATATGCCTAGACACAACACACATTAACAGTACACATAAACAAACACACTCAGACTCAACATACAAATTAAGGAATCTTCAAAAATATGTGGGCCAAATGTGCATCTAGCAAATAAACGTAAAGCTTATATAGCAACAGTGTATGTTGTAAGAACAAATGGGGACACATACAGCCATTGACTAAAAAATTTAGATTGTGACAGGGCTGTGTTCTGTCTCCCTCACTGATATCTTACAATTTGTGTAAAGACACTAGTCAGACAGTGAGCACAATACCCCAAGGAGAGCAGAAATCTCAAGAAGAATCTGTAGCAGACTACATAACCAAGGAACTCCTATTCATAAATAATTAAGCACTAATTGCCACTTTAGAAAAGGAACTGCAAAACCACATGAATGAGGTAAACCAACTATGCAATAATTATAACATGAAAATTAACATTAACAAAACAGGTCAAGTCCTGAACCAAAAAAATTATTAAAAAAACAGCAGAGATCAGATCCACCGAAAACCTCTGATGAAACAGTTAAAGAATATTAAGCCTTCAGAAGCATAATGTCAGAAGACAAGATCAACAAATGGCACCAGTACTGACAAATAAAGATGTTAGAAACTGTTTCCCCGTAATCAATTTTAAAAATGCTGACACAAACAATATATTGCACAATTTATTGCCAAGCATATTTCACTGTATCTTGTCAGGGGCATTACTACAGAGTTAAATCAACATAAAATGAAGCATAAAATAAACATGTGTCAGCAGATACTAAAAATAAAAGCACTAAGTAATACATTTTCATTTACCGCCTCTATTTGGACAGTTAGACTTGGAAACGGTTAACAAAACAAACAAAAAACAAAATAGCTGCTGAGAAGAGCCCTCAGCATATCACAGAGAGAGAGAGAGATCAGAAAGAAACTGGTCTAATGATAGTGCTATATTTAATTAGAAAACAAGTTGATTGGTCTGTACTTACCTCGACATCGCAAGATTCTAGAAGGATGAGATAATATGTAGTAGTTTCATTAAAACTATTTAACAGCACTTGTAATTTGTGATGATTTGTGTCATCACAACTCATTTATATTTATAGGATGTTGCAATTCATCACATATTAGTAATTTTCTTTTCTTTTTTTAGATCTTATTCCAGACATTCAAATTTAACGTCTTTTTCCGTGAAACTTTTCAGATAATGACTAAGCTTTATGTACAGCAAGTTAACTAGAGAAATGTGTATGTATCTTATTAAGTTATAATTGAAACACATGTTCCTATAATTTCAGATCTCGACTGTTAAAAGACAGTTGCATCACCATACCTGAGGATGTGACAGAAAGCATTCACAGTTTACAACTTTTATTAAAAGAAAAATCACCTGTTGAGACCCATCCATTGTGGATTCAAACTTCACAACCCAGTATCCACCATAAAGTTGAGGCATCCTTGGTTAAAATGGGAAAGAAAACAGAAAATTCGAAAGATATTTACACTAATACCTTAGAAAATGCATGTAACCATTTATGTCCACAAAATCTGAACAGCCCTGTGGATACTGACCAATGCTCAAACCCTGTGTTTCCAAAAGTTCTACCTTCAGAAGGCATGTTTGTCGCTCCATCCCTTTTAGAAACTGAAAAGGCTGACAAGCTTTATGTTTGTAATTCATCAAGTCACACTGATTTAAATAAACATAATTCAAACATATGCCCCTCAGCAGCATTTAAGGATAAGTTTGCCTCTGATAACTTTGTTGATGTAGAAACCAGTAAGGCAGCATGTTTAAGTGAACTTAATCCTGAAGTGGGGGAAATGTTGATTGATCATTGCCAATCTGATCTAGTTAAACCTTTAACAGATTTCACTGTTGCAAAGAATAATAATAAAGCGTACACTTTTTCAATTAATGAAGAAGTCTTATCTCAGAAGGTTTTGACTGTAGATGAAAGCAAATCAGTTTTGACTGTAGATAAAAGCAAATCAGGTTTGACTGTAGATGAAAGCAAATCAGATTTAACAACTGAAAATAATGGACCAGGTGTAGAGACTATGCAACTAACAAATAACAATGATCATTCAGTGACCCATTTTATTAATTGTAAAGACAATAGTAATGTTGACAGTTTAGATGAGAGGAATACAGTAAAAAATATGAGTAGTGATGAAAGTAAATTGGAAGTTCACCTCTTGGGAAAAACAGACACTTCCTTCATAAAATCAAATGGTGATGCTGAGACTGATCAGCATGACAACCCTTCATTGAAGTTAAGATTAAAGGTGGTCAGACATGCAAATGTCTACAGTTTTAGCAATAATGCTCAGCTGCTAGGACCATCAGATACCAATAAACAGATCAGAGCATCAGACTCCATTGGTTGTAATTCAAGCAAACATTCAGATGAAGAGAATGATATAAGTATGCAAAGTGACTGCACAGAGGCTTCACAGATCCAGAATCTATGGATTAAAGATTTGATAGACTCCACTGAAGAGTCAGATAGTGACCAAACATTTTGTTCTACTGACATTAATGATTCAATAAATTCAGTCCCTGATAGGCTCACAAATTCCCCAGATTATGTATCAGATAACAAAAATTCATTTTTTGTTAGCAACATATTAAAGAGTAATCAAACTCTAAACAGTTCACAAGAACAAACATCCCTCTGTGTTGAAGGCAAAAGTAAGCAGTGTATCGTACCAGGCCAGGTCATGAGAGAAGAACCTGAAACGGCAGGTGTTATCAAACCATGCTATTCCTTTGTACCACTTCGCTCTGCTGCAGTCAAAGCTATTTCAAAAATGAAACCATTGCTAACATGTGAAACAGAGAGTACAGATTATAATTCCAGAAATAACTGTAGGGGTAAAAAATCAGTCCTGAAGCGTAAGCTGTCATATTCAAGCTCAAATCATAACACAAATCAGAAATCCCCAGCCAGTAGAAAACGCAGGAAATTATCTGATCAAAAATTTGCATCAGAAATGTCAAAGTCTGCATACATGTGCCAGTATTGCATTGACATCAGTGAAGGTCCCTTGAAAAAAATTAAATCTCATGTTCTGAGCAAACACAGTTCTATGCCTCCAGTCGTGGTCAACAGTTTTAAGCAACGGCATCATATTAATTGTCAGTTTTTTGTATGCCCTTATGATTCATGCTACAAACTATCAAGAACACAAGAAGAATCTGAAGCTCACAAGTGCACACATGAGCAAGCCAATATACAGCAGTCCTCACCAGAGTTATCTGGAAATAACTTACCATTTTCTACTAATATTAATGACATTAAAAAGACATCAGATCCTAAACCTGTTCGTGCTTGCAGGGTAGAACTTAATGTTCTAGATATGTCACAAATAAATTCTGTTGGTTCAGTGCTATTTATGCAGGAAAAGAAAAAATACCAGTGTTTGTATTGCACCAGTTATTATTATGATGAAACATTACAAGGAATGAAAGCACACTACTTCCAGGAGCATGAAGGTCAACTGATTGTCATCAGGGACACTGAGGCACATCGTTTGCAGCTGCCTTCCCGCATTTATGTTTGTGATAACCCTCATTGTCAACAGTTTTATATCAACCGATCAGACTTAGACAGCCATGCCAATAGCCACAAATCTAATTCAACTGTTATTTATGAATGTGCCTCTTGTGGCTGGTATTCAGCATCCCACACAGTTGCTTGCCACCATGCAAAGACTGAACATGCAGATGAAGAAGCTCTTTCATTAGTACACATGCAAGTTTCTGTGGATGAGTATGGTCAGACATCTAAAATTATTTTGTGATGCTTCTAAGCAGTTATGATTTTTTTTTTTTTGTTGTTGCTGAAATAGTTCTCTTTGCAGCATTTATTTTCAGTAAGACTAATACAGATTTTGGCAGCATTTTAATTTCAGAAGCCTTGTGTAGAATGATGAAATTGATAATTAATGTTTATGTCAAGCATTACATCTGTATCCTATAATTTAGAAATGTTTCTGTTTTTATCAGGCTTTCAGTTAATGTTATTTTCCACGTGTTTTACATTTATACTTAATTCTAATAAATTTTGTAATATTTAAAGATCGGGTGGCTCAATAGTCATCAAATGATGGGGAAGCTGTTTATCTGATAAAGGTAATTGCTTTTATTTAAGAGACAAACTTTACCTGATGACTTTATTTGATGATTGTCCCTCCATGAAAACTAAGGTGTCACTGAAACAATAGTTTTGTTTTATCATTTTGTCATTTAGAATTTTTTCTTCAAATGTTTACATTATGGATTTGTAAGAATTGATTAAAATGTGTTACTTATGTAAAATACTGAGTTTGCCAGTGGAATGAGGGGCAGGGGCTGACCAGCACGAAGGGCACAATATATAAGTGACTCCATGAATAGGACAGTACACTAGGCAGGGGAGCTGGCGAGAGACCGAGTTTCTTTCAGGCAGACTGGGATGAGAGCGACGCTCTGAAAAGGTTACGTGATGATGATTTAAGTTTCAGAAGGCATATAAGTGTGTGTATATATGGTGTCTTATGCAGATGATTTAAACAAACAAAAAAGCTTAGAAAAATCTACAGTGCTTTTTCAGAAAATTAAGTTTTATTATTTTTACCTCTGAGAAATGCTCATGTAGAGGATCAAACAGTTAACCATCTAAGGCAAAGATTAAAAACTAGCATGCACATTATACATATTCAAAAGCCCTTTGAGGTTAAAGATTGAAATGAAAGAGTTAGCTGAAGGAAGAGGCCACTATACTATTTTGTGTCACGTGTGATTATGATATACAAACATTTGGATTCTTACTAGTGTGATTGCATTCTTGCATCATGCTGAGATTCTCCAAGTGTGATTACACTCTTGCATCATGCTGAAATTCTCAGTGGTGTGATTGCATTCTTGCATCATGCTGAGATTCTCCAAGTGTGATTGCACTATTGCATCATGCAGAGATTCTCCAAGTGTGATTGCACTCTTGCATCTTGCTGAGATTCTCCAAGTGTGATTGCATTCTTGCATCATGCAGAGATTATCAAAGTGTGATTGCATTCTTGCATCATGTTGAGATTCTCCAAGTATGATTGCACTCTTGTGTCATGTTGAGATTCTCACTGGTTTAATTGCATTTTTATATCATGCTGAGATTATCCAAGTGTGATTGCACTCTTGCATCATGCTGAGATTCTCCAAGTGTGATTACATCTTGCATCATGCTGAGATTCTCCAAGTGTGATTGCACTCTTGCATCATGCTGAGATTCTCCAAGTGTGATTGCACTCTTGCATCATGCTGAGATTCTCCAAGTGTGATTGCACTCTTGCATCATGCTGAGATTCTCCAAGTGTGATTGCATTCTTGCATCATGCTGAGATTCTCCAAGTGTGATTGCATTCTTGCATCATGCTGAGATTCTCCAAGTGTGATTGCACTCTTGCATCATGCTGAGATTCTCCAAGTGTGATTACATTCTTGCATCATGCTGAGATTCTCCAAGTGTGATTGCATTCTTGCATCATGCTGAGATTCTCCAAGTGTGATTGCATTCTTGCATCATGCTGAGATTCTCCAAGTGTGATTGCATTCTTGCATCATGCTGAGATTCTCACTGGTGTGATTGCATTCTTGCATCATGCTGAGATTCTCAGTGTGATTGTGCATTGCATTTCTTGCATCATCATGCTGAGATTCTCCAAGTGTGATTACATTCTTGCATCATGCTGAGATTCTCACTGGTGTGATTGCATTCTTGCATCATGCTGAGATTCTCCAAGTGTGATTGCATTCTTGCATCATGCTGAGATTCTCCAAGTGTGATTGCACTCTTGCATCATGCTGAGATTTCACCAAGTGTGATTGCACTCTTGCATCATGCTGTGTGATTGCACTCTTGCATCATGCTGAGATTCTCCAAGTGTGATTGCACTCTTACATCATGCTGAGATTCTCCAAGTGTGATTGCACTCTTGCATCATGCTGAGATTCTCCAAGTGTGATTGCACTCTTGCATCATGCTGAGATTCTCCAAGTGTGATTGCATTCTTGCATCATGCTGAGATTCTCCAAGTGTGATTGCACTCTTGCATCATGCTGAGATTCTCCAAGTGTGATTGATTGCATCATTCTCCAAGTGTGATTGCACTCTTCATGCTGAGATTGCATTCTCTTACATCATGCTGTGATCCAAGTACATGCACTCTTGCATCATGCTGAGATTCTCAGTGTGATTGTGATTGCACTCTTGCACATCATGCTGAGATTCTCCAAGTGTGATTGCACTCTTGCATCATGCTGAGATTCTCCACTGGTGTGATTCTCTTGCATCATGCTGAGATTCGCACTGGTGTGATTGCACTCTTGCATCATGCTGAGATTCTCACTGGTGTGATTGCACTCTTGCATCATGCTGAGATTCTCCAAGTGTGATTGCACTCTTGCATCATGCTGAGATTCTCCAAGTGTGATTGCACTCTTGCATCATGCTGAGATTCTCCAAGTGTGATTGCACTCTTGCATCATGCTGAGATTCTCCAAGTGTGATTGCACTCTTACATCATGCTGAGATTCTCCAAGTGTGATTGCACTCTTGCATCATGCTGAGATTCTCCAAGTGTGATTGCACTCTTGCATCATGCTGAGCTCCAAGTGTGATTACATTCTTCTCATGCTGAGATGTGATTGCACTCTTGCATCATGCTGAGATTCTCCAAGTGTGATTGCACTCTTGCATCATGCTGAGATTCTCACTGGTGTGATTGCACTCTTGCATCATGCTGAGATTCTCCAAGTGTGATTGCACTCTTGCATCATGCTGAGATTCTCCAAGTGTGATTGCACTCTTGCATCATGCTGAGATTCTCACTGGTGTGATTGCACTCTTGCATCATGCTGAGATTCTCACTGGTGTGATTGCACTCTTGCATCATGCTGAGATTCTCCAAGTGTGATTGCACTCTTGCATCATGCTGAGATTCTCACTGGTGTGATTGCACTCTTGCATCATGCTGAGATTCTCCAAGTGTGATTGCACTCTTGCATCATGCTGAGATTCTCCAAGTGTGATTGCATTCTTGCATCATGCTGAGATTCTCCAAGTGTGATTGCACTCTTGCATCATGCTGAGATTCTCCAAGTGTGATTGCATTCTTGCATCATGCTGAGATTCTCCAAGTGTGATTGCATTCTTGCATCATGCTGAGATTCTCACTGGTGTGATTGCATTCTTGCATCATGCTGAGATTCTCCAAGTGTGATTACATTCTTGCATCATGCTGAGATTCTCACTGGTGTGATTGCACTCTTGCATCATGCTGAGATTCTCACTGGTGTGATTGCATTCTTGCATCATGCTGAGATTCTCACTGGTGTGATTGCACTCTTGCATCATGCTGAGATTCTCACTGGTGTGATTGCATTCTTGCATCATGCTGAGATTCTCACTGGTGTGATTGCATTCTTGCATCATGCTGAGATTCTCACTGGTGTGATTGCACTCTTACATCATGCTGAGATTCTCCAAGTGTGATTGCACTCTTGCATCATGCTGAGATTCTCCAATGTGTTTTTCTTGCATCATGCTGAGATTCTCCAAGTGTGATTGCATTCTTGCATCATGCTGAGATTCTCCAAGTGTGATTGCACTCTTGCATCATGCTGAGATTCTCACTGGTGATTGCACTCTGCATCATGAGATTCTGCTGAGATTCTCCATGCTGAGATTCTCCAAGTGTGATTGCATTCTTGCATCATGCTGAGATTTCCAAGTGTGATTGCACTTTAAATCCATCATGTGATTCTCCAAGTGTCTTGCATCATGCTCACTACGGTGTGATTGCACTCTTGCATCATGCTGAGATTCTCCAAGTGTGATTGCACTCTTGCATTATGCTGAGATTCTCACTGGTGTGATTGCACTCTTGCATCATGCTGAGATTCTCAGTGGTGTGATTGCACTCTTACATCATGCTGAGATTCACCAAGTGTGATTGCACTCTTACATCATGCTGAGATTCTCACTGGTGTGATTGCACTCTTGCATTATGCTGAGATCCTCACTGGTGTGATTGCACTCTTGCATCATGCTGAGATTCTCCAAGTATGATTGCACTCTTGCATTATGCTGAGATCCTCACTGGTGTGATTGCACTCTTGCATCATGCTGAGATCCTCACTGGTGTGATTGCACTCTTGCATTATGCTGAGATCCTCACTGGTGTGATTGCACTCTTGCATTATGCTGAATCCTCAATGCACTATGCATTATGCTGAGATCCTCACTGGTGTGATTGCACTCTTGCATTATGCTGAGATCCTCACTGGTGTGATTGCACTCTTGCATTATTCTGAGATTCTTAGTGTGATCTGTGAGAAAATACTTGAGTACTTATGGAAATATATTATTGCAATTCAAATTGATGTATGAGAACTGTACATCAACCACTTGACCACACATTCCTCGCTGGGAGCACATAATACAAACATAGATGTGTGATTTGAACATGAGTTCGTTTTTTTATTTGTCAGTTGAAAATGGTTTTCAGTTTGTAATAATAATGCAACATTATTTTTTTTTAAAGATCAATGCATATTATTGATATTTCTATTTGTATTGTTTCCTTATTTATTGTTTCTCTGCTTTCTTATTTTAAATCCAATACTATCATGATAGTATCATGATATCAATGATATTTCTATTTGTATTGTTTCCTTATTTATTGTTTCTCTGCTTCCTTATTTTAAATCCAATACTATCACGTATTGTTGGCGTCTGTGGCTTAGGTGCTGCGAACGAGCTTTGTAATGCCGGGGTGCCTGGTTCGATATCAGCTGCGGCCGGTTTGTCCTGCGTTGGTTTCGACAGTGGTACCGAGAGCTGACCGCTGTGAAAGCAATGGCAAAATACTGATCATAAAATTTGCTTAGAAAAACCACAACAGCCAAACAATGCTGAGGTTGGTTCTGCAATATCCTATAAAGGATAGGCAAATAACTATCTTGTATTAGCTGTGTTTGCTGTTTAAAAAAATCTTATATTTAGCTAAATGTTTACAATTAAAGTTGTTTTGCTCATAAATGTAAATATAAGGAAGTTGCTTAGAGTATCATGGATCTAGAAAAGGAATAACACTGATATTTTTAGCAATTTGAATATTGGGAGGAGTGGGTTCATAAACAATATCTTTTCTCGCTGAAAAAAACTGTGGCCATATTATAAGCCATATTGATTTAGAGAAAACAGTGATTTAGGATATGGTTCCTGGAAAATGAAGCAGGGGGTGATCAGCACAACAGTTTACATTAGATATCAAGGCCATCATAGGTATAAAAGTTTTCTTGGTGGGAAAGTTGGCAGGGGAACTGAGTGGCTTTCTGGAGTTCTGTGGTGAGAGTGAGTTTCTGCAAAGGACCTTCAACAAGACAGTTTCTCAGATGATAATTTTAGATGTAAAAAAGTTTTTTCTTAAAATTCCGTCAAAGGACCAAAATTGAAACAGTAGTAAATGTAAGCAGTGAAAGATGAGCCCCATAAGAGCAAGTTATAGTTGTAAGTTGATGTGCAAGAAAATTGAAAATGAGCCACCAGGAGGCAGTTCGATGTGGATGAGAACAATATGAGACGATGGATCTAAATAAAAAATGCTCTTGAAAAAACAAACATTCCAAAGTTGTAAGTTTTTCACGGCAAGAAGGCAAAATACCCAGAAGTAGAAATCAATCTGCTGGAATATGTCAAGAAAATATGGACAAAAATAGTTTCCTTGCAGGTGGAAATGCTAGTTTGAAGCACATTAATTATCAGCATCATGGGAATTCATCAGAGGTTATTTAAAGCCAGTTATGGCTGGGCAGGGCACTTTATGACATGATTTGACCTTGTGATTTGGAGGCGAACAACAGTGGCCCAGCGACACCTGGCACCTACCAGGAGAAACTGTATGCGTTTCAAAGACATGTTCTGAAGTTACAGAAAATGCACAACATTGGAGTAACTTCAGGCAGATCAAACTCCTGAATTCTTCTATATGCCTTGTGAAACAACAGTGAACAAAGCTAATGAAGAAAATAGTAGAAGTAGAAAAAAACAGGGTGTACTGTAATACTTTGTATTACTGCTGATGGATACAAAGCCTAATATCTTGAATATAAGCCGCAACCTTTTTTTTTTTCATCAATGATTTTCGGTTAAAATACTGCGACCTATTCACACATGAATACGATCAATGGCATACTTAGGTATTACTTTGTTAGTTAGTAAGTTAGGTTATCATCATTGCACTCATCCATAGGTGCTCAGATCCTCCCCTCAGTATGAACCCCAACGTCCAAAGTCTAATAGTACCACTTCTATGTTGATTAACACGTCTTCTGGTGTGCGTCTCATTTTTTGCTATGCTGATCTTAATTCCCAAGTCTGCCATTCTGGCGAGTGATGTGGATTCACTGCCCCCAAAGTCCTCTATCCTTCCCATTTCTCTTAAGGCATTAATATCAGCATGTTCCATGGGCTGACCATCGGTAGTGATAACGGATCTAGCCAACCTGTCAGCTCTTTCATTTCCATCAACGCCTGTATGTCCCGGAACAAAAATAAAGGTGACTCCACGCATAGTGGACTTCTGTAATGATTCAAGCCATTGTCTTCGCACCAAACCTGCCTGAACCCTCCGGATTATCAGGTAGGACTAATCTGCTATAAGAGGAGTAGTGACAAGGACAGTGAAAGAAATAATTTGTTATAATCAGATGAAGCAGTGTTGCCATGGCAGAACTAAATCACACACAAAATGGTGTTATCTAGATCTGTCTTATTCTATTTTTAATTTTTCATGACTAGCATGAATTCTTGGTTATTTTAGATTAATATTTTCTGCATCAGTATGTACTAGCTTAAATGCGAAACGTAATTCCTTTCTCTTTAACATAAATATTTCTGTGTGAAAAATTTAATTAAATATTTAGCTACAGTTGTATAAGCAGCATCCGTGGCTTAGGCGTTGCTAGTCCAACTCGTAATCCAACGTACCGTATCAAAACCCACTGCTGGCTGCGTGGATTTTTATCATGGTATAGGCGTCACAGGTCGACCCAGCATAAAATGGGTACCAGGATGGCTGTCCTGGGGAAGTAAAGACGGCCGGTGTTATGCTGACCACATTACCCACTTACTGTCGATTGGTCTGTAAAAATATGGGTGCTCTTCCCATATGCCCGATGCGAATGAAGGTGTGAAAAAAGATCTTTACTTTTACTTTACTTACAGTTGTATAAAATTGTTGTTTTACAGTTTTAATATTTTGCTCTGTAATTATGCAAATTATTATATACATCTCTACCATGTGTGTATATTATATGGTTCTAATAGACGTTTAGGAGGAATACGTAATGTATATAGTACAATACATACTTGTCAGTTACAGTGGTTCACTATGTGTGATAAATAATTTTTTTATTATTATTTTTTTAGAGACAGGCTCATGAAGAGTTCATATAGTTGTATAAGTTTCACTGTGGAGCTAGCACAGTAAGAGGCTTCTGATTTTAAAGTGCCTTGTTTGTGAAAAGTTCAGCCTTCTTATCTTTGTACACTCAGGAGAATATCAGCTTGAACGATGGCTCCTGTTTTGCATCGTATATGCCAGCTGTAAAACACCTGAGATTACAGTTATCTCCATATTTCATCACTAAATATGTTTTCCCAGCTGCCACCCTGCAAGACAAAGTAAAGCATCCCATGCATCGTTATCTTATTCTGCCTTGTGACACTTTTTGAGTTGGTCTCAAGTTAGAAGAGAGTTTCTTAAAGTGTGCTTTACCACTTTCTAGGGATGCTAAAGTTGAAACTGTTTCTTAAAGTGTGTTTTACCACTTGCTGGTGGTGCTAAAGTTGGAACTGTTTCTTAAAGTGTGCTTTACCATTTGCTGGGGGTGCTAAAGTTAGAACTGTTTCTTAAAGTGTGCTTTACCATTTGCTGGGGGTGCTAAAGTTAGAACTGTTTCTTAAAGTGTGCTTTACCATTTGCTGGGGGTGCTAAAGTTAGAACTGTTTCTTAAAGTGTGCTTTACCATTTGCTGGGGGTGCTAAAGTTAGAACTGTTTCTTAAAGTGTGCTTTACCACTTGCTGGGGGTGCTAAAGCTACAACATAGTTTCTTAAAGTGTGCTTTACCATTTGCTGGGGGTGCTAAAGTTAGAACTGTTTCTTAAAGTGTGCTTTACCACTTGCTGTGGGTGCTAAAGTTAGAACTGTTTCTTAAAGTGTGCTTTACCACTTGCTGGGGGTGCTAAAGTTAGAACTGTTTCTTAATGTATGCTTTACCACTTGCTGTGGGTGCTAAAGTTAGAACTGTTTCTTAAAGTGTGCTTTACCACTTGCTGTGGGTGCTAAAGTTAGAACTGTTTCTTAATGTATGCTTTACCACTTGCTGGGGGATGTTAAAGTTGGAACTGTTTCTTAAAGTGTGCTTTACCACTTGCTGGGGGGTGCTAAAGTTAGAACTGTTTCTTAAAGTATGCTTTACCATTTGCTGGGGGGTGCTAAAGTTGGAACTGTTTCTTAAAGTGTGTTTTACCACTTGCTGGGGGTGCTAAAGCTAGAACTGTTTCTTAAAGTGTACGTTACCACTTGCTGGGGGTTCTAAAATTAAGACATAGTTTCCTAAAGTGTGCGTTACCACTTTGCTGGGGTGCTAAAGCTACAACATAGTTTCTTAAAGTGTGCGTTACCACTTTGCTGGGGGTGCTTTGACATTGAGGGCGAGGGGGCAGTAGTAGTCAAGCACGTAGTTAGGGGTAATGAATAAAAATAAGGCCATGAAGAGGGATCGGAGAAAAAGAAGAAGATAAAAAAAAAATTATGGTAAACTGTCATACCACTTCATTGTTGTGAAAAATTAAACTGGAAATGACCAGTCCTGTAAATCCTTCTCATCAACATGACTTTAATGTTATTTTTGTGGTTATATTTATGTGAATTATTTTCATGTTACCTGTTCTATGCTTTCCAGGTTCTTTAGGACAAAGCTGAAAAGAAGCGGGCAGTGCATCACCTTGCTTTAACACAGATATTATTGAAAGAGGATCTGGCTTTCTGCCTTTATATATTACTATTTTTATAAGTATCTTCCATACCTTGTTTGGTCATACTAATTTCTTTGGCATTCCATAGGCCTACATTGCATTCCACAAACTCTTTTTATGTGCACTATTAGGTCTGTCGCTTCTATAGTCACAACTTGTTGCACTGCTGTATTACCATAAGAAGAATATGTGATCTGCTCTGTTGAAAAACCTGGTAATAATCCAATATATCTTCCAGATATAGTTTCAAACTGTTAAGCACTACTACTTATAGTATCTTAATTCTTGTAGACAACAGTGATATTCCTAAAAAAATTTCACATTTGTACTTATCCTTCTTCTTCTTCTTTGTTCATGGGCTGTTAGCTATGACGGAAAGTCCTAGCTGTTCGTCCATTTAGACTATGGTTTTGTGCCAGGGCCTGAGTTTTGCATGTACATTTCTTTTACTGGTTTACTTATGTGTAATTGTTAGCGCTTGGGCAGATGCACATCAAGGAAAGTTCCCAGTTAGTCGACTCCAGGACATGCTTTGCTGGGGAGGGTAAGTATGTTCTGTTTTCCCCATAATGGTGCCCCAGGACTCACACAGGGATGTACTTATTCAGTTATTATGTCAAAAGAATTGTCCACCCTAAAAATGTATCCACCTCTCCTCTTATAATCTAATCTGATTTCATGATGAATAAAGCAGTTATATAATAAAGCTTATGACGTTCTCTATTTTTTATTTTAATTTAAGTATGTTTATGTTTTCCAGCCAAAGTTCCCTTTATATCTGTTATTTCTTATCCACTATTACATATCCCCCATCACTCAAGACAGTCAATACCAGTAGGGAGGAAAGCCATATATGTTTTTGGCATTTGACTTTATAACCTGTGCTATTCCTGGCTCAGATGATCAACAGAACAACAACAAAAACTCTATGGCTTAATACTTTATAGAAGAAAAACATGATTTATGCCAACGAGCCAGTGGTGCACGTACCACCGCCCGATTTAGCATTTTGGGCGCTGTAATAGCCTGATTTAGTATTTTTTCCCCGAGGTCGCTGGCGGCTGGGGTCACGTGACTTTGGGTCAGAGTAAGGTTCCAGTGGTTTGAGATCACCTGATGGCTTGGATAAGGCTCTGTGTGTGCAGGATAGGGAGGCGGAGCAGAGGACCCATGAGTTTTAGGAGAAGGAGAGGGGGACCCACTGGTTATATAGTAGATTCAATAAAACTAGGGGCATCAGTTGGATTTGCATAGGAGGAGGGGGTCATCGGGATCTCCTAGGCATATGATGCTATGACTTTGAATAGAGTAAAAATGAAATTGTTTATTCGACAGATCAACATCATGGCATACGGGTGTAACCCAGCAGTGCTCTGTTCTAACTCAAGTCTGAAGAATCTCAGCGCAGTGCACGAACTCAGTTGCACCAGCGAGGATCCTGAAAAACTTTGGGTAGAATTTTGTACTTTTTTTCGATTTACAACTGCCGAGGGATTTGTTACGTGCCCAGTAATACACACGAACGTCCAATCTTACTATTCAGAGACCATGGGAAATTACTAGAAGTCAATGTGAAAAAATCTCAGCCTTCACAGGGGCTTGAACCCGGGACCTCCAGCATCAGAGGGGCAATTTCCATCTTGTGAGAAATTGTTATATTTTCAACATATATTTGTATAGAACACACGGGACCTTGCGGTGAAATGATTAGTATCATGCATGTTACATTTACCCTGAAGAGCATTCTAGATGTTTTTGTGATTTGCCCACCACTACTGTTTGCTAGAATCTTACCAAACCAGTTTTGTGATGAAATTATTCTATATTATCTATTTAGTCTGGTATGCACTTCATTTTGTTTCGTCAGGTGCCGACACTGTTTCAGTACCTAATTAATTAAGGCTAAGTTTTTGGTTTTATTTTTATGATATCCCAGCGGGGGATTTTAATACAAACTCAATATTTTGTTTAACTGCTGCTGGTCACCGATGTTACATAATATTTGGTACTTCAAATATCTCGTATAGCTGACGATTACTTGTTTTATAGAACTAGTTTTGTTTTTTTATTATATTGTCATAACTGGCAATTTCCCCTTTCCATCTAAAAGCAACACACTCCTGTGTGTCATTTTGTTGGATGTCATGAATGCACTATTAAGGGTGGGGGGGGGGGGGGCTGAGTGGTCTCGGGGTAAGGTGTTTTAGGGTCATCAAGGCCTCCTGTACATGTAGTGCTATTATTTTATAAAAAGTAGGGGGGAAAAGGGACAAAGAGGCAGGTGTCATGTCATAGTGTTGGGTGACGGTGGATCACTCAGAGGTCAAGTTGTCCCTCGTCACTCCTCGCTGCATCACTCTCACCAGACTGATGGTCAGTTTGCTGTTCAGATTGTACATGTGCTCCCACAAGGCCTCAACCAGGTCTGCTATATCTTGTATTAGTATTCCAACAAGTTGTGCAGAGCCAGCCAATCTGTCCTCCTGTTGATTTCCCAACATACCGGCATACTCCGGAGAAAAGATCCAGACAATGCTCTTCACGTGTGAACTCTGAAGTGATGTAAGCCACTGTGCACTAAGCTAGCATGTCCTCAGCATGCTTTCCGAATCAGTTACAATCGCAATGTTTGTGTGTATGTATATTGTATTCTCTAGCCAGTAGGAAACTGCAGTTACCGCCTTTACCTTCATTCGTAAGCTGGATGTTGTGTTATCATATGCAAGGCTCTCCTGCAGCAAACGTCGACCATTAGCTTTTGCTAAGAACCCCAGACACTTCTTTTGTCTCTTGACACTGAACCATCTGTATAAATATCACATAACCAGCTAGTGAGAAAAATCAGTACCCTACCCCACGAAAAATAGATTATTATCTATTATCTACTTTTACCTATCCCCATCACCCAAGACACCTAATCTCCCCTCTAATATCTATTAGTATCTGCTGCTGCTATAACTTATCCCTATTACCCAACACAATACCCTAAACTCCCTCGGCTTACTTCTCTTCCCTTGACCTAATCAGTTTCCTTTGCTGCGCTCTTGTGGGTTCCAAAGCTGTTATTTTATACCTCCTTGCCACATGCATGTCATAAAAGGTTACTAATTAATTAAATTAATACTCACCCTCATTCCCATCTCTCGCTAACAACCCCCCCCCCCCCCCCGCCCAGTTATGTAATCCCCTTGATCTATCAAATTAAATTTTTTATTTTACTAATTGTTACACTATAGCATCTACTGAGTATCTTACTATTAACACTCAAGTCTTGTTTAGTTGTGGAAAACTAAAATAGTGATGATAATAACCAGTATTATAATTTTTATACTTTTTACGCAATTTTAAAAGGCATAAGCCATCTGAGGTCCTACCCCACTACTAGAAAATGGGGAGCGCCTCAATAAAATTAAACCTAGTTTTTTCGCAATAGTAATAATTATAATTTATTATTTTTTTCTTTTTAATGGCCAGAAATAATATATTTGAAAAAAAAATGTATTATCATCATCATCAGATGCCTTACCGACTGGAGTGGGCGATCATGCCTCTCCACAATCTGCGATCTCCTGCATGTATCAGTTCGTGTGCTGACACACCTCTATGCCATGCAACAAGACATGTCAAGCATCTTCTCTCGTTTTCTTCCTCTATGCCCCCTTCCACGGATCTTTCCAGTGGTTTACACCAATGAATTTTTAAAAATTATGTTTTTTTAAAGGTGTTTTGGGGTTTCAAAAAAGTGGGCGAGGGGATTCTGCTCCCCAGCCCTCTTTGGTACCAGTATGTAGTTTTCTAGATGTTTTTGTGATTTGCCCACCACTACTGTTTGCTAGAATCTTACCAAACCAGTTTTGTGATGAAATTATTCTATATTATCTATTTAGTCTGGTATGCACTTCATTTTGTTTCGTCAGGTGCCGACACTGTTTCAGTGCTGCGGTTAAAACAAGACACCACTTCTTTACTCAAACTCTCCATGGGTGTATACTTAACTCCATCAGGCTCTGGTGCACTGTCTTTGGGTATTTTCCGCATGTGCTTAATATCTTTCACGATGCTCTAGATATATCCTTTTTCTGGCTACTCTGGCAAGACCACTAGTAACCGCCTTCTCTGATGTGCCTACCGTTAGGTCTGTCTGCTCTATGAATCTCTGCCACAAAAAAACTACCTTCTTTACCGTTGTGACACACATATACACAAATAAAGCAAGATGGAGTCTAGCTGGCCACCAAACACTTCAGAAATAACAGTGATGTAAGAAGAAGAACAATTTCAGTAAGTGTCAAAGTGCATTTGTCTGATTTGAGTGATGCATTTGTGGAAAAGTAATGTAATTCAGCAGTAAAGTTTACAGGTAAGAATATTTTCCATCATTCCTTAAATCCGAGGTTTTGGTGCCTGTTAAAGATGGGTGTTTAATTAATGAAGCAGCTGGTGGTGGGTAAGGCTGCTGGCAGTTTGTTTCGGTTCAGATCTAAGATGGCGGCATGTCAGTTTGTTAAATAAAGTGCATTTTCTTCTTTTTCTGTTATTTGGGTGATTCCATCAGTGAAGTATCCCTGTTTAGTGTGTATATGTGTGGTAACCTCTCTATCAACATCATCTTTCCCTTGTCACTTGTGGGGATACCCAGGAGTGGGGAGACCCCTTTAGGTGCATCCCGTGTTGTTTTAGGTTCTCTATAACCTCCTCTGTCTTCGTCTTTTGTTATTTGTGATGGTACCCTGTAGAGTTAGTGCTCCTGTCTGTAGATCTCCTGTTTGGACAGGTTGTAGCAAGAATTACTTTCAAACCCAACATTAAATTAGTGAATAGTATGCGCACGATAGGACACATACAGTTTATATTCTACAGTTAAGGAAGTAGAAAAGATCTTACAAAGGCTAGACATGAGATCATGCAAGAACAGATATTAGAAAAGTCTATGTAGAGTTAAATTAGAGTTTTTGCTTGTCCTATTCGATTTCTATCTCAGTAATGCATCTTCCAAATGATGTTATCCATGTGCCCAGATACTTAAATCATACCTTGAAACAACTTGGATGGGGTTGCTTTATGATACAGAACAAAAACCTTTGATCTATGTCAAAAGCATAACAATATAGAACATTATCTGCTGGAGTGTACAAATTATGAAATCCAAAGAAAACCACTATCAGACTATATGAATCTCTGCAAACTACCTATGACAGTGGACAAGCTGTTGCACATAGACAGCCACAGAGAGCTGTGTGGCAGTCAAGCAATTCATTACTGGAACTAAAATCAATTTATAGAAGGATAAACAATGCCCATGCCATCTTTGAAGAAATTTCCACTAAAGATAAAATTGATGTTTGTTTGTTTTAGTATCCAGAAGTCATGAGTTGTTAACCCTTAGGCTCGGTATTATGGATATCGCAACCTTGCGGCCTTGATTCCATTGTAGATACCGTAAATCTGAGAGAAAATGTGGCTTTCCTGCCTACCCCCGGGATTGAACCCGGACTACAAGGAGTTTGTCACCCGGTCTCAGCGCAATCCGGTTTAGCCAAATACGCTAGAGAGCCGGGCAGATAAGATAAGATTGATGAGGACATTATATTTTTATACCAAAGGAATAATAAATCTAGCATTTTAATGACCAAGTGTTAGTTAGATTGTCTAATTATTCGTAGTACAAATTAAAAATAAATCACTTTTATGACACAATGTTAATATTATTATCTAAATTATTCATAGTACAGTTTATTTCATAATTACAACCCAAATCAAAGCAATATTAAATACAATTCACATTTATCTTAAAACAATTTTAAGAACAAATATATACTTATAGAACTTGATGAACATTATATATCGTAATTATAACCCCAAAGGTTGAACACAATATATATGAAAAATTACTACTACTACAACTTAGCAGTGTTAAGGTTGGCTAGCTTCTCTTCGGAGAAGTGAAAAGTGAAATTCAATTAGTCTGCCAATGACCCGTAGAGCACCCAGGTCAATCACATCTCCTCATGGTGCATGCCGGAAAATTTAAGCTGCGAGGTTTCAGGCTAACAGGGCAAAGGCTCGCCTGGAAGGAGACGGGCACCAACCAGGTCAGATTTTTCCTGCCCCGCCACACGGCGGGCCTAGCAAGCCGGCAGTGGTATATTTGATAGCTACTACTCAAGAAACATTGAATTATAATAGAACAGAACCTGGTATCAGTGAGACAACAAAAGAAGAAGACTTCTACTATTCTTTCATATATTTCATCCAACCCACCTATCAAGTCCTGTCAAGAAACTAGTTTTCTGACAGATGAAAGAAAGTGTGGTCTTCATCACTGATAAGGGACAGACAACAGTGTGTTAATGGATTTATCATGTAAAAAATATGTTTTGACCACTCCCCTTCACTTTTTGATTTAATTAAACTTATACTTCAGTCTGTTTTTACATGTTTGTGATAGAAGAAATCTGCTACCTGGTCAAATATCTCTCCATTTACTATGATGTACGGCATCTGCGACTTGGGTGTTGCAAACGCGGTTCATAATACCCGGATGCCGGGTTTGATCCCAGCTGCTGACAATTTGTCTTGCCTTATTTCGACAGTGGTACTGAGAGCTGACCGTTCAGTAAGCAATGGCAAACTACTAAACGTAAAATTTTGCCTAGAAAAACCACAACATCCAAATAAATGCTGAGGTTGGTTCTGCAACGTCCTGTAAAAGATTCACAACTAATTATAATGTACATTTTTTTAAAATCCATTTTGCTTATTGTTGATTATGACAGTTTGCTATTTTTCAAAACTGATCCTTAATCCATAGTCCACACTTCACCTATTTATTCCAACAGCTCTTATAATTTATGTTTACTTTCTGCCCATAGCACTGTGTCATCGACATTGTTTTTCTATTAAATTCACTTCAGGGAATTCTTTAACTTATTCAAAATGCTTTCTGTACGAAACTGAATGGGCTTGGGAAGAACATGCATCCCTGCCATACTTCAATTGTTATATCTATGTGGGCTGAAGAAATATTGTTATATCTAATGACCAATGGTGGCTCGTGTATAGGCACTGAGGAACTGTGGCGCCCCTTATTGCAACTCGATATTGTGAACTTCAACAGGTTTTGTTTTGTTATCTCTTCATAAGAAATATACAGTGAAGCAGCACCCCCACCATTTTAGCTATGAGCCACCACTGCTATGGTGTACTAAGAAATAAAAAAAAACATGGACAGGTTTTGTTGGGGGGGGGGGGGGGAGCGGTGGGATCTAAATAAAAAAGATCATATATGGTATGAAAGTTTTCTTCTTTTTCTTTTGTCATTTCACTGATACCAGGTTTAAGCCCAGCGTCGTGGTTTTCTGTGTTTGTTTTGTGATTCTCATGTGGCTTAGGTCTGTTTCCCAAACTTTTCTTAGTTGCGGTGCTTTTTTACAATTATAATTTTTCCACGGCGCCCTAACCTAAGCAAAAGTATGACTATTTGTATGTAAGAGATAAAAACAAATAAAACTCAGTATCTTCGAATATTTCGCTGCGCCCCTGTGAAGAGGTTGCAGCTCCTTGTGGCGCCGCAGTGCACAGTTTGAGAATCACAGGCTTAGGTGATGGATCTGTGAAAATGATCCACCAGGATTATTGACCACACCATGAGATGTACTTGGCCTCCCCATTTAAACTAGACATCTGAGCACAGGGTATAAGCTTTTCCATACAAGCATTTTAGAACATTCAAAGACATTTGGAGAATTCAAATGTGTGTACTAGAAAACAAAACCAAAAAAATACACTGACTGCCAATCATATCAGTTTGATTCATGGAAAGCTAGCATTACTCGCTGATATTACTAATTACAATTGAAGTTGAAAGTTATTTACCAGGGCTCAGTTAAAGGCAACTAACAAAGAGTATTAAGCCATTCTGTACTAACAATATTACAGAAAAGATAAATGCATCATTTTATTGGAGATGAGAAACTGAAGTTTATAACTATGTCATAAATGTGTGTGCCTGTGTGTGTGTGAGTCATGATAGCATCACCATCAGTAGATAAAACTGTAGTGGTGAAAAGGAATTGTTTCCAGGGAAATGTTTTTTATTACATACACAAGGCTACAATAATTACTGGTTACCTCTAAAAAGAAAAAGAAACAAATAAATCTTTTTACACTAGTGTGTTATTGCTGAGGAAATCTCATCTAAAAGTAATCAGTTTCATTTTCACGCCAGGACACTCTGGAGTAAGAGGGAATGAATAAGGGGTTGGCTTGCTGGTAGATACATGAAAAGCAATGGACTGGGCTGACGTTCTTAATTAATGCTCTCAAGGAGACGATTCAGGAGAAAACTGTGAGTCGGCAACACTCAAAAGACTACAAGAATTTCAGATCAAAAGAGCACTATACTGATAGTCAAACAAGAATAGTAAACCAATAAAAAAAACTGGTCTTATCAGTTGCCACATGCTGGGGGATATACTGAAGATGTGATCCGAGTGCTAACTGACTTGTGCAGTGTGCAGATTAGATAATCTGTCAATCAGTTAACTAACTAATTAAATAGCCAAAGCCCTGATGAAAAACAAAGGATACTACTCACACTAAACTAGTCTATTATGCATGTCATAAGTGTCAAATAAGGAAGGTTGGTGTGAGATTACTTTTTCATTCAATATAAGCTTTTTGTTCCAGAATTCAACAAGGCTAGAACAAGTATATAAAGAACTTAGCATTTTTTTTTTTACATTTAGGGTCTGTATTTCAGTGCAAGATGAACAGAATGAGCATGTGGAGAAAAGGGAAGAGAAGAAGCAGCACAAGAAGAAAATGAAGAATTACATCTTAATCGATGTAGAACAGTAAATATAATTACAATTATTATTGTATTAGATTGAATTAATCAATAGTAAATGCTCAACTCACTAAACAGTTGTAGTTGTAAATTCTAACAATTTTCATTAAACAAATCTGGTTACAATTTAGAAAAAGACTGACACAAGTAAGTGATCATGATATCATATCTTGAACATACTGCAGACTTTTTGGCTGAAAGTTCTAATAGTTTAGCTCCTTAAACCATGTCAGTCCATCTTCTGTTTTTCCTGTAAGCAAAACATGGAAAGGCAAGCATTATTTCTTGAACGACCCACACACATAAACAACTCTGAAATTAAAATATAACTATTAGGCTGCCAGATATATGCTAGAAAGCAGGAAATCAGTGAGAATACTTTTTGAGAATTCTTGAAAGAGAGCTTGGCCCTTCATCGCAGGATGCCTTGAACCTACCTTTTCCATTGTAGTCACATCCCCATAAAGAATCGGCCTGTCTGAAGTCGGTTTACAAGTGTAGCTTAATGTTATTAGTGGTGTTCACAAATCTCCTGCAGTATCATTGTTCAAAGTCATGGCTTGAGTCACCCAGTACATGTTTTTAGGCCCCAGGGAAAGTAATCCATTTAATGCTCTACTTTCTTCATGTTTATTGATCGCTTCTTTTAAATAACTATATATTTTGAGGGGAAAAATTAACAAATGTATGTTTATATATTTTTAAAACATGTATTGGTAGCCTGTGTTAAACATTGTTTTGGGGTATGTGGAAATGAGTGTGGGGGGGGGGGGTGTCATATTGTACCCTTGATGGCTTTTTGTTGTGAACTGCACTAAAAATGGTAGCTGGCCAATGACGTTTAAAATAGTGTGTACTTATTCGGTTTGTCAGCATAATACCGGTTTTCATAAGTGACTGCTTGAACCAACAGTGAGCTGCAATTCTGGTGTGGGAATGTTAGCATTGGCATATCTGATGGCTTTCTTATGCACTTATGTTGCATGTGCAAACTTCAAGATTTTACTAGGACTGACATGTTTTTCATTAGTTTTCAAATGGGACAGTAAGGTTTGGAAGAAAAAACTCTTGCTAAAACTGGCACACAGCAGGATACAATAGCATACGTTTGCCTGGATTAGAGACTTTCTTTACAGATGCCTTGCAAGAGTCAGACTAGAAGAACACACGAGCAAGCTGGTCAGACTACAAGAAAGTATTCCAGAGGGAGGTTTTATATCTCCTACCCTGTTTATTCTTTTCATCGATGACCTCCCCAAACAGTTTACAACTCACATTCAGAAGGCCCTACATGCAGATGACCTGGCCATATGGACCCAAGCTGAACATACAGAAACACCTAAAACAAGAATGTAGAAAGCTATATATACAAGGTTAACAAATGGACAGACTCTTGGGGTGTCACAATTAACCAGGCCAAAACCGTCTCAACTCTCTTCTCTCTTTCCACAAAGTTAGAACAAGTTGATCTGTACCCAGAAGGCAACATCCATGCAAGAGGATAACCCCACATATTTGGGAGTAAAATTTAAAAAAAGACTGACCTGGGGTCCCGACACTGAAGATGTTCAAAGGAAAGCTACCCTGTGGCTCAGACTTATAAAGAAACCTACTGGAACAAGCTGGGATGCAGACGCCAACACTGTACAACAAGTATTCACAGGATAAGGTTGACCAAAACTGGAGTATGGCATGGGGGCATACTCCACTGCAGCCAAATCAAATCTAAACAAACTGGACAAAATACAGAACACTGGTCTCAGAATCATCACTGGAGATAAAAGAAGTACACTAATCAATGAGCTGGAGGCAACTTCTGGCCTCTAAAGATGAGCCATCGAAGGGAAGAAAAGGTGTTATCCTAACACAACAAATTTTAAACGCACGAACAACAACCCTATGCACAGAACAGCAAACAACTTGACTAAAAACCAAATGAAAAAACAAAGCTTTCATCATCTATCAAAATTGATTTGTGCCAAAAACAGTGACATCCTTTCTAAAGATCCTTCTATGTGGGAAATGATTTAGGAATACAACATAGACCTACAGCCTAACTATACAGTCACAACAATCCCAGGCATAGACAGAAAGGCTGAAGAATGTGAACTAGTACTGCATGCAAAGACCCTTGAACATGTCTACAACTCTCACCCAAAACCCAAATGGACACATGTATACACTCATGATACCAATTCTGTGTTGGTTTCTTATTCTTTGTTGGCTTCCTGCATAGTGCTCTTGTCTGGCCACACCCCTTTTAACATGTTGTTCTTGCAGTCTGGTCATGGTTGCAGATTCACAGTCATCAGTTGGTTCTCGCAAATGTAGAGCATTGAGAACATCAGCACGGTCCATGGCTCATCTGCCCTCCACATTAGCTTTACCGGTAAGCCGATCAGCTTGTTCATTTCCTTGCATGCCAGCGCACACTGGCACAAATATGAAACTATTATGTGTCAGCCCCAACCGCTTTAGAGACTCCAACCACTGTCTTTGGACCCAGCCCTTCTCTATCTTCCTGAGCCTACTCACTGAGAGAGCATGAATGGGAAAAGGTCTGTGCCTCCAGCCATGTTATTGCTTTGGTCACTTCCATGACCTCCTCAGTCAGACTTGTGGTCAAGGCAAGTGCTCCAAAATCTTGCTTCACAATTCTAACTCCAACCTGAGCCATAAAAGCAAACCATGTCGAATTACAGACCCATCTGTCTAAATGTCATCCCCCTGTAGAGAATTCGTGAAAAATCAAAACCTGCACTTCTGCCTCCACAGCGGCTGGACTTTCTTGTCTGCATTTTCTGTTTAGTTGGATACAAACAGAAAAGGTTGTATAGCACTCTGTTGGTACTTGTACCCATTCCTCACCAGGTTCCACTAGTATGCTAATTTTTGTTGCTGTGACTATTCTTGTAAATATTTTATCTATAAATATTTACCAGATGACAGGTTATTCAGCCTATCAAAATATGCAGCATTTCAGTGTAACAAGAAAGGTGGTCAATTATAGTTATTCTTTTTTTTTTTAAATCAGAATATAACAAAACAAGATAACATTCATTTTTCCAGAGGTGAGAATGCGAAGAGCACTGAGATACATAGGATTTACCTCTTGGCTTGTATTCTAGTCCAATATAGCCATCATAACCAAGTTTGTCCAAGACACTGAATATATAAGGAAAATTGATTTCTCCACTGTTGTCTGGTTCCCCTCTATCTGGTACTTGAGCTAGCTGCACATGACCTGAAGTATCATCAGTAATTAGAAAAAATATCACCATTAGATGAAAAATAACTAGCAGTGGAAAGCAAAAATAACAGATAGGACCAGGGTTTTTTCTGGTGCTCCCCACATTTTTAAAGCATCTTTTTTGTTGTCAGTGTTAATCTAATAAACTCTTTGTAGTAAGCATCAGCACCAATTGTAGACACTGAGCACCAGCACCTCTTGTAGACACTTTGAGCACCAGCACCTCTTGTAGACACTTTGAGCATCAGCACCTCTTGTAGACACTTTGAGCATCAGCACCTCTTGTAGACACTTTGAGCACCAGCACCTCTTGTAGACACTTTGAGCATCAGCACCTCTTGTAGACACTTTGAGCATCAGCACCTCTTGTAGACACTTTGAGCATCAGCACCAATTGTAGACACTGAGCACCAGCACCTCTTGTAGACACTTTGAGCACCAGCACCTCTTGTAGACACTTTGAGCATCAGCACCTCTTGTAGTAGAGCACCTCTTTTTGAGCATCAGCACCTCTTGTAGGACACTTTGAGCACCTATTGTAGACCAGCATCTCTTGTAGACACTTTGAGCATCAGCACCTCTTGTAGACACTTTGAGCACCAGCACCTCTTGTAGACACTTTGAGCACCAGCACCTCTTGTAGACACTTTGAGCACCAGCATCTTGTTTTTTTTGTTTTTATAGAAAAAAGCCCTAGATATGACAACAACCACAGTTAAGAGGAACACAGACTATAAATTATTTCTTGTTAACATAAAATATTTCTTCTTTCTCCTTCCATAATTTATTTCTTAAGCTACACTGAGGTAAGTGATAACAGGGACCTTGTTTAATCATTCTGTACCTCTGGCCTTGTCAACCCAAAAAAAGCCAGTTTTCCTGACTGTTTTTTGTGTGTGTGTACAACTTTTGACAACATGAAATCTTTGGGCAGCCATGAATAGGTCTTTTGTACGTATTAAAAATATATAAAAAAAGTAACCTTTATGCAAAATAATGACTCCAAAGATGAAAAAATCCATCTTTATGGTGACTTGGGGAACATGATAATGCAATAGCAAGCAGACTTTGCCTGTCTGCTCAGTTGTCATAGGTTTCAATACCCTGGATTTTTATTAAAACCACTGACCAAGACTCCAAATTTCATCTGCTTCTTCTCTTCCTCCAGTTTCTGAAGGTTTTGTTTCAGAGAATAAAAATGATGTGCTTGCTATTTAACAACATTTTAAGGGACAAAAGATTTTAATTGGGTGAAAGGGTTAAAAGGTTTTCCTTTTCAGGCAACAAAATTACTAGTTCTTTCTGTATAAGATTCAGCTGAACAGCATAATCACCAGAAAGTCTAACCCAGTCAACACATGCCTGCAGAAGTCAGATATGTCAGCTGAAATGTGCAAATATCATAGCAATGCTGGAAAAGGGCACAATGCAATAACATCTTTGGATGAATGATGAAGAAGAATAGCATCATCTACAATTCTCATAGTAAAATTTAAAGTGGACTCCTGATGATGATTTTGTGAAATCTTTGAACAGATGATATTCTTGGTTATCATTCAGATTTATATTTTTAAGTATGAAAAGCTGGCTTTTTATGTAACAGTGGTTTCTAAATCTAGTTTTTTCCTCATGCTTATCAGTCTTCTTTTTCATCCAGCTCGCGCAAACCATCCTATCTTTTACTGTCTCTGTAGATGCTGTAGTATATTTTGACAGTATCTATCTCTGTCTCTAATTCTCTATTAAATGTGCTACTGGTTTGATTCATTGGGAATTATTTAGTTCACTCCTGAGCTCCGCACTGATTTTACCATAACAGTGAATGCTTTTAGTTTTTTACTGACAGGTTAGTCATTCTCCATGTTTCTAATCCATATAGCAGCATTGCTTCGAAATTAGAGTTAAATATTCTAAGTTTGGTTCAAGAGTTGAAAAAAAAAATTTCTTCCTCACATTTTTACCACTATGAAGGATCCTGCTGTTATTTTGAGGGAAGGTCAATTAGTAAGTCACAAAGGGTTGTTTAAAAAATCAAAACCAAAAAAAATGAAGAAATAACTTGAAAACTTTATTTCTACACACACACTATCCCTTTATTTTTCAACATAATTTCTACCAACATTGATGCACTTGTCTCATCGTTTTATCACTCCTTCCAAACCTGCTGCATAGAACTGCATCCTTTGTTTTCTAAACCAAATTTTCACTTCACATTCAATTTCTGCTTCATTCATGAAATGTCTCCAGCCAAGGTGGGTTTTCAGTAGACCAAAAAGGTGGAAACTGCTAGGGGCTTAGTCTGGGCTGTAAGGTGGATGATCCAGAAGTTTCCACCCTTGATGGTTAACTTTTTCCTGAGTTAACCAAGCCATATATGGTCTAGCATTGTCATGAAGGAGCAGTACTCAATAGGATGACCAGATCGGACTTCATAAACAACTATAGTTTCCTTGAGACAATTTTTTTACCCAGTTATGCACCCCTTTAAACAGGAAGCATTTCCTCATGAAAGTCCTTTTGCCCCCCATCCCCCAAACACACAACAGCACATTGTTCTTTGAGTGTATAATCTGTTAGTACAGTCTCTATTTTGTTTCTGTGTTGTGAATGCGCATGCAACACCTAGCACCACCTAATGAATGGAGACATAATTTTCAATATTGCTGTCACATTCTGGCCATCCCATAACCATTTGTGACTTCCTTATTGACTTCCCCATGTATAACATCAACAGCATCCATAAATTGTTCTACCTTGCTAAATATGTTGAATAATTCAATATCTTGAACTAAGATAATAATTTACCTATTATCTTTGCCTTTCGCTATGAATGTTTAGAATACATTGTTATGGTTTTTCATTAAGTATGTTTAATTAATCTTGCATCCGATTTTGTGTGTGGGACAGAAGAGCAATGTCATTAGTGAAGTTCAGATCATCAAGCTGCTCTTCAAATACACTCAGTTGCATTGCTGGTTTTAGCACTGTTATCTTCATTATCCAGTCTAAGATTGATTACAATAATAACGGTGAAAAGAGCTTCCCTGCTGCACTGATGTCTTTATTTCAAATGTACTTGTCAGGTTACACTTATAATGAACTCAGCCTTGTATGTCCCCATATGCTGCATTGATTAAATTAATTATCTGATCACCCTGTAACCTGTTGACTGTTTTTTACCTTTACTTCCTGGCAGCTGATAGTGTTATTTTTTCTTCTGTCCACAAAATGCTTCTGAAAATATCAGTTTTCAGTGCCTTCATATTTCTCATTCCACAACATTTGCATCCCAAAGAAAATCAAAGCGTAATCAAGATTTTTATAAGCTCTTTGTATATTGGAGGAAAAAAAATAGTCTCTCTGCACCCCCTCCCCTCCCCCACACCACCTTCATAAGCAATCCATAGCAGGTGACTGATTTTATTCAGGGGTGTTACCTTTGAAGTACATCTGCCTAAGAGACAGGAATCCAACAGTCAGCATACAAATAAGCCTGATCTGTAAAATGATTTACATGCAAAACTCAAGTTCTGAAATAAGACTAAAGACTAAAGACCAGATGTTGACAAATAACCATTTTCTGTCAGAAAAGAAGAAGATTCTTATATTGTTGCCTGAAAGGTCTTATTGCCTGATGCCAGACAGAGGTTAAAGATTAATGTTCTAATACCTAACTGTCAAAAACTGTCACTACTGTCTGTTTTACCACTTTTTAGGGTGGTATAGATAGGGGAGTTGTGAGTTCGAGGATTTAAGGCCGCATGGCTAGTGCTGTCACCACCGACTGTGCAGGCTAGGATGTTTAATTTTGCCCCCAACAGAAAAACTCCATCACCTTACATGGCTCGAACCCAGGTCTCCCAAATGAGAGCCTGATGTTGTAACCGCTCTGCCAGCCGCTTCTTTAATGTTCTAATACTAATTTGATGTTAATTATTTATTAATAATTATCAAAATGATATTGTATAGCAATCACATTGCATACAATTTTATGAAAAAATAGCAAGGGCTGATTTACCCATTCCTCCCCCCCCACCCTCACCACGCACATGCGTGAACGCACGCATACATGCATGCACTCACACACACACACACACACACACACACACACACACACACACACATACATACACATTAATCCGGGTATGAAGATAAATATTTAGTAGACACCTTCCAAGTCAATAGTCAAGAATCCTTTAAGTATTGCAACTGCCAATGAGAAACTAAATAAAAACAAATAAATACTATAACAGATGTGTGAGTGATAATCTTTAATAAACATGAAAGCTATTTTGAGGCATTCAAGATCTGATGCTACTATCAAGTGGGAATATTAGTTGGTCTAAAACAAGAGACACACTGGTCAGTGATATTTACTTACCTACATAGGGCAGATAATTCTGGATATTTTTGGTTAAATTTCCATCCATTATTTGCACATGGAAAATATCCTATTAAGGAACATAAAATAATAAAACTTAAAAAAATAATTTCATTGTGCAATGAACCAAATATGCCATGCACAAAGTAACCGTTTTAACAGTGAAAATCTACATTTACAAAACTTGAAGTAATCATTGTTATAATAATTCTTTTCCCCTCTGTTGGTTCCGGAGCTTCATTGCCCCCCCCCCCCCTCCCCCAAACAAAGGATGTAATGTCATGTTGCATGTTGGAAACATGCAGTGAACGAAGGAACTTCCGCTTGAAAGCCCAACTATCTAGCCGTTTGGCCAGCCACTCCTCTCATTTACTGGTCTTTGATAACATGAAATCTTTCGGCAGTGGCCAATACTCTTAAACAACAGCTTTGGTACTGGTTGCATCTTCTGCACAGTGTGTAGACGTGAGGTGTATGATTATATTTTACACACCCCCCCCCCCCCCCCCCCCCCCCCCCCATCACACTTGCCTGTCTGTTCAGTGGTCATAGGTCCCCTTGGACTTTTATTAAAGTTGACCAAAACTCAAAGTTTTTTACCCCTACTAACTTCATCTATTTTCTCAAGAGTTAGTAGAATTATAAGGATGCCTTTCATTTTAACAACATTTTGAAAAAAATTGATTTTTTTTAAAAAAAGACTCTTTAGGGTCAAAAAGGTTAAATTCATTACATTCTGAAATAATGGACTTTTTTCCCATAAGATTTATAGAATATGAAATATCTTTAAAAATTACACTGATGACTAAAACATCACAATTTGTATTAAAGTATGTCATACTTACAAACTGTAACTTCAAATTGGGATGATTTACTTTCTTGACTATCTCAAGACCTGTTTTGAAAAAAAGTTGTATCAAATAATGTGATACAGTTTTTTGCAATTATTTCAAATTATATTTAAATAAATAATCAAATGTATATTTTCTGTCAGCTTACACAGAACATCACACATAGATCATACACAGAACATCACACACAGAACATCACACATAATTTCACACACAAAACATCACACAAAACATCACACAAAGAACATCACACAGAGAACATCACACACAGAACATCACACAGAACATCACACACAGAACATCATACACAGAACATCACACACAGAACATCACACACAGAACATCACTGTGGGGAATTTATCAATGATGCGGTATACCACTGACAATAGCAGATATTATGAAAGCAGTGTCTGAAGGCTCAGAGTGTCCAGTGCAAAAGCATGATGGATTAAATGATTTGTTTGCAGCTGAAACTGGAGTGAAACAGAGATGCATCTGAGCTATTCTTTCATTTGGCATGACCACTGACAGGATGCTGACAAATCTGGTATTGGAATCACTGGTACTGACTGAGTGGAGGGAGAATACACCACCAGAGGTTCTCTAATTTGCAGATGATATTGTTCAAAGTAAAAACAATGGCATGCAAAGAAAATCAGGTGATTCAGCAAACATGACATCAAAAGTTATGAAATGACAAATATATTAAATATATCATTAACAGATCAAGCAAAAGTAGCAGCTCAGTTTACTCATTTAGGTAGTAATTTTGGTAGGCATTAAAAACAGACATAAACTCATGTACTGGCAAGGCATCAGAAGCTTTTAAAAGCTGTATAGTTTTAAAACGAAGTTACATATTTTCATTTCGAATGGTATTTCAATTTTTCCATATGCCAGTGAAAGCTGAAGAACCACTAAATACACGAAACAAAAGTTTAATACACCTGAATACAAATGACTGAAGAAAATTTGAACATAAAATGGGATGAATTCAAGAGGGGTGAAGAAATAACATAATGTCTGAGCAAACCATTGGTAACGTTTATAAAACAAAGAAGAAGAATTACTGGACATATTGTGAGAAGAAATAAGCAGAGAATCACCAAGCAGGCACTAAAATGAGAAAGAAAGGGATTGAGGAAGTGGGGTCAAAACAAAACCCTAAAATGAGCACTGATGAGACACGTAAAAGTCTTGTATCCTGCATCACTGTGCCATAAGGACCTCAACATTGCTTTAACAAAGCTGATTCACAAGAAAAACCCTTAAATATGTGTGTATATTCATATTCTGGTCTACAAAATGCTGTGCATTCACAAACAGAACCAATAATATAAAACAATGCTTTTCAGAAACAGGTTCCTGCAGTCCTATTTAGGGATTTTTATGTAAATGTGATAATGTCGGGAAAACCAGGTTCTGGGCTTCCCAGGGCGAGAGGATTAATGGTTGCAATGTGTATATCCATGACACATTTACTGAAACAATGTGGTAGACATGTTCCAATTCCACTGCATCAGTGTTAGAGGTCACAGGGTCATAACATGAGTCACCTGATACTTATTTTTTGGCCCTGGAAAATGTATTTACTTCAACGCTTCACTCTGTTCATGCTTACTATTTGCCCCCTTTACGCATTTTAAACAAAATTTACAAAATGTATATCAATAAATTTTTTTTTTTTAATTACGTGTGACCTGTGGAAAAGGTTGTTTTCAATGGATTTTAGGGAAAGACATTTGGAGTTGAAACGTATGACCACCCAGCAGACAAGCAAGCCTGTTAGCTATTGCATTACGGCAGTCCATAAACATACAGATCTTTTTATATATAGGGTCTTTATTTTCATGTTAAAGTGATATTTTATTTAAAGGGAAGTCAAAATAATCCAAAAATTTGACACCCAAATGTCTCCCTTCCAGCAATACAGCAAATGATTAATAGCAACAGTAGGATTTTGGCAGGCCTGCCTCCTCTCTCCAACACTGTTTAACATATTTTTAGAAATAATTATAACTGATGCCCTAGAACAACATTATGGTTAGTTTAAGAGGTCGAACTATAACAAACTTTAGGTTTGCAGATGACATTGATGGGTTGGCCAGAGAAGAACAAGAGCTAGTCGAGCTTGTAAATCTACTCGATGAAACATCAGCCAAGTATAGCACGAAAATAAACGCAGAAAAAACAAAAGTAATGACTAATAATCCAGCTGGCAGAATTTCACCAATCTACGTTTAGGCCCCACACATTAGAACAAGTGACTCATTTCAAATATTTAGGATCCATTTTAAGTGACTTGGAATGAAGACCAGAAATCACGTCTAGGATTTCCCAGACAACATCAGTCCTTGCCAAGCAGCAAACATTATGGAGATTGAAAAACATTTCATGCAAAACTAAGATCGATTGTTGAGAGCACTAGCATATGGCTGTGAAACGTGGACCTTAACAGCTGAACTTGAAAGAAAGATACAAGCATTAGAAAGGCAATGTTTCAGAAAAAATTCTTGGCATATAATACCACATTACAAACGAAGAGGTTCACCATAAAATTATACAGCACACTGGCAACTATGAACCTCTTTTAACTCAGTGAAAAGGTGAAAAATGCAATGGTATGGACATGTAAAAAGATCTTACGGCCTCTCAGGGCTCAGTAGAGGGAAAGAGGAGAAGAGGCAGATCAAGAAAGACCTGGTTACAGAACCTGACTGACTGGACAAGCCTTAGGCATGCAACCATGAAGTCCATCGCAACTGACCGCCAAAAGTAGAGAGAGTTGATCAGACAGTCAACAGAAACTGGTGACCCAACAACACGTAGTGTTACGGGATGATGAGAATTAATAGCATCTTTATGGTGTTTGATCACTGCATCAGAGGGTCAACCAACTGATCTAAGGTCACAGATGCCCCCTGGGAGAATTGGATCACAGCAAACATTTCCAACCGCATTAGAGGAGGGATATCAATGATTTCCAACCAATCCAATTGAAAATGGGCATGAGCAGATTCATTACTCAATGTGAGATTGGCAGAACTCGACCATGACAGTTCTCAATGAATAGTACAACAGAAGGGTATATAAACAAATATCTATGAGTGAGTGTAGTATAATGATACTGAAGCTGATATAATAATGAGGTAAGATTGCCTGAATGTATAATGAGTATCATCATCATCATCATCATGTGCCCTGCCGACCGGCATGGACATTCATGCATCTCCACAGATCTTGGTCCCTTGTCTTCTGGATCAGTTCCACTAATGATATCTCTCCGTGCCACTGTCGCAATCCATTCATCACATCTCTCTCAGTCTGCCTCTCCCTCTTCTACCATTGATCTTCCGAGTCATTACAATATTCTCTAAAGCCTTCCCCCTCATCACGTCTTTTCCTTATAGCTGTAAATATTGATATTATTTCATTAGCTTCCTTCAAGCAATCTTCGTTAGTTACTCTGGCAGTCCAAGGGATTTTGAACATTCATCCGATAAACAACATCTTCGTCACCTCCAAGTTCTTTCTAATTTGTGCAGTGCATTCACGTTCCATGATTCACTAACATACAGCAATATAGGTTATAAGTAACATTTTAGTAATCTCTTTCGGATATCCAAAGAGAGGAACCTGTTGCATAAGATGTTCTTCATTCTGTGTCTGGCCTATTCTGCTCTTAACGTCTGACAGACATCTTCCGTCTGATATTATGACTGTACCCAGGTATTTGAATTTATCGAATTGGATGAATATTTTTACCTTTTATTCATATATTACTGTGATTTTATTGTTTTCTTTGATATAATCATTACCTCCGTTTTCTTTATTTTTGCACTCTCCCTGACTACAATGTCCAATAATTGTTGCAGATCGTCTGCATTTTTAGCAATCAATTCTGTGTTATCTGCATAATGTACCTTGTTTACATTACAACAGTCCACTATAATTTCTTGTGTATCTTTGATCTCTCTCAATATTATCTTGTTATAGGGAGAGAAGAAGTCAGGGGACAAAACAAATCCCTTTTTTACTACTTGTTTATCTGTTTATATATTATAATAATTATACTGTAAATAAATGCAGTACTCAGTGTTGAGAGGAAAGAGAAGAGCCTGGGGGTTCGTAGCGAAAGCCAATGGAAAATCTTTAGTGCAAGACAGCCTAGCATATGACATCACAACATCTAGCATTAGAATGGAGGTGGAGCCGGTAACTGCAGCTCTCCGGTGGCTAGAGAACAAGATGCATACACATGTCTTAATTATAACAGACTCTGAAAGCATGCTGAAACAGGTAAAGATAGGGATTTTTCTAGCAGAGTGGCTAGCTTCACTGGAAAGGTCATGGGTGGTGAGCATACTTTGGATCTTTTCTCCAGGCCATGCCAACGTGGTGGGTAATGAACAGGGAGACTGACTGGCTAGATCCGCACCACTGGGTGGTGAATTGATAAATGACAGGGCAGATGTGGTCAAGGCCCTTTGGGAACAAGCAACGGAATCAGTAGAGAAAGAAGATTATTATGGCCTGGAGAGAATGAGGCACCTGGGTGTAACCAAAAGTCTGGACAGCTCACTACACTCAGAGGAAAGCCAAGACAGACTTTTAACTAGATTGTGACCGATACCGTCAGTATTGTAACTCTGCACTGGCTGCTGAAGATGAGGACGGAGCATGCTGTGATGTCAATTCTCGACTCAACTCAACTAAATGCAGTACTAAGGAATTTGAGTACATATAAGAATAGCAAGATTGGTATGCAATATAGACATTAAAATACTGATTTTTTTATGCACTCATGGGAAAATAACAACCACATTTGGTTTTGCCTGAAATATAATGTTATCAGTTTTATTAACAAACAAACATTCTAGATATCTACAATCTTCTAACACAGGCTGAAAATATTCAGGTTGGAAGCATATCTAAGGTTAGCTGCAAACACTACTTCATGAACTGATAAGATATCTCAACAGGGTAAGATCCACTGAAGTGAAATGGTGCAGAAGGCAGATAATATTAATCAGGGTTCATAGCCAAATTTATCTACTTTTTTTCAAGGGTTTTCAGTGTACTTTTCAAGGTGTTTTTACCTTGTTCAAGGGTGCACCAGGCATATGCAGTACTTTATTCATGTGCACACATGTGACTATACATGCACAGATGTAGGTCTGAGAACTGGAAATGGTTTGTAATCCCCCATGGAGTAGTTTTGGGGACTATTGTGTTTCAAATTTATAATTATTTTCTTTTAAATTAAAGAACGACATTACTGAACAAATACATTCTGAAATCACTGAGGTGGTTTTATGACACCTTGATTATCAAGATTACTACCTAAAAAACTAAAAAAGTGAACTGTTCTGTTGCTTTAGCTCCTTTGTTGACTGATTGTAGTTGATAGCGAGTTGGATGTCAGGTGACAATCCTCATGCGTGTCCGGTCTCGGGTTCGAGCTGCGGGTTGGCAGAAAAGCCAAATATCCCAAGAATAACGGTGTACCTGGCACAGAGGCTGAAGGGCTTCGATGCTCATGACACTGAGTGAAATGAGCTATGCTTAAGTGCTTCTGGCTCAGAAAAAAAATATATATATTTGTCCTTTCATAATTTATTTACAGCTCAATTTTGTATACAATGTTTTTTGTTTTTGTGAAACTGTTTCTGTTTTTCTGTTTTTCTGTTTTTCTGTGCATGTCATTGCTGCTCTCACTTAGCAGAACAATACAATCTGCAGAGTTGAGATCTTTAGATAGTATCTTCTCTCCCAAATCAATGCTAGTGTTTCCAATAGTATCTTCTCTCCCAAATCAATGTTTCCTAGTATCTTTCTCCCAAATCAAATCTTCTCTATCAATGTATAGTATCTTCTCTCCCAAATCAATGCTAGTGTTTCCAATAGTATCTTCTCTCCCAAATCAATGCTAGTGTTTCCAGTACAATGCTAGTGTTTCCAATAGTATCTTCTCTCCCAAATCAATGCTAGTGTTTCCAATAGTATCTTCTCTCCCAAATCAATGCTAGTGTTTCCAATAGTATCTTCTCTCCCAAATCAATGCTAGTGTTTCCAATAGTATCTTCTCTCCCAAATCAATGCTAGTGTTTCCAATAGTATCTTCTCTCCCAAATCAATGCTAGTGTTTCCAATAGTATCTTCTCTCCCAAATCAATGCTAGTGTTTCCAATAGTATCTTCTCTCCCAAATCAATGCTAGTGTTTCCAGTACAATGCTAGTGTTTCCAATAGTATCTTCTCTCCCAAATCAATGCTAGTGTTTCCAATAGTATCTTCTCTCCCAAATCAATGCTAGTGTTTCCAATAGTATCTTCTCTCCCAAATCAATGCTAGTGTTTCCAATAGTATCTTCTCTCCCAAATCAATGCTAGTGTTTCCAGTACAACAATGTTTTTTAATCACCCAGTCAATAACTATACCAAAATAACAGAAGAGATCAGATATATCACTGTTTCACTCTAGTTTCAAAATGTAAACCAATCACTTATAGCTTGATGCAGTTTTTCTAGAGCAGTGGCTTTCAACCTTCCTTATGCCAAAACTCTTTAATATAGTTCCCTCATGTTGTGGCGACTATTTAATATAGTTCCCTCATGTTGTGGCGACCCTTTAATACAGTTCCCTCATGTTGTGGCGACCATTTAAAACAGTTCCCTCATGTTGTGGCGACCCTTTATATAGCTGCCTCATGTTGTGGTCACCCTTTATATAGTTTCCTCATGTTGTGGTGACCCTCATACAATTTTTTTCCTTCATAACTTTGATAAATATGCGTTTTCTGATGGTCTTTATGTGACCCCTGTGAAAGGGTTGTTCGACCAAAAAATGGTCTAGAGTGTCCTTGTAAAAAATGGCATTAACATTTCAGCTGTGGGCCTTAAAGAGTTAAATAAAAATGTAGTCAGCCTAACATTGAGTGACTTGTATTGTTTGTCTTGTGATGAGCCAAGATGCTGTTTTGTAATCAGGTGTCACTGTAGTGGTTAGCTGCAGCTTTGCTTCCTAGAGATGTTATTAGTGATCAGTTAGACAAAAACTCAGGCATCACACTCTGACTATCTGACTGGTGATGATGATGATGAATTCAGAATAACAATAACTTCAGTATAATATATTCTACCTTCACTTGGAACAGAAAGAAAGTAGCGTGGTACTGATATCCTATTGTTGACCGGTTCAATTAGTGCAAGTATACCTTCCTGAAAATGTGACACAGAATAGTTTACTGTCAAAGTACATGACTTCATCAGTGCACGTGAGTGTTATAGAAGTTACAGTCCCTCATAATGGGGAACAGAATACTGTATATACATTTGAAAAATTTATTTTTTATCTTTATTTTATGTCATGTACAGAATTATTGTGCACTTCTGCATCTTATGTGCTCAGTCTTAAAACTGCAGTTGGCTCACTATCACCCTCTTTTATTTCCCAAGACATTTCCTAGTACCTTTTTCAGACTGAGACAACTGGGAGTCCAGGTATATTTTTTTAATCTGTCTTGATTGGGATACTAGTAACTGCATTACCACACCTCACAGCAGTTGATTGTTTTTGGCTACCATCTATCTCTGCTTATCTATTTCTGATCACAGACTACTCTCTTGTTGCCGTCTCTTTATGCTAAAATGTCTCCAGCACATCATTCGTTCACATCTTTCTTTATACAATGAGTACAAAGTTTTCCCTTCTGGTCTGCTGCTGGGTAGTAATAAAATACATGTTTAGTTTTCTGTAGTTTTGTTATTTTTCCTTCTGTAAATTATACCAATCACTTTACTGTTTATCAGCAAGTTTCAACCGGCTTAAAGTGCAACTGCAATGATGTAAGGGTCAGAAGTAAAACCTTATCTAGATCAGTGATTTTCAACCTGCCTAACACCCCCTCCTCTCTATCCCCCCCCCCCCCCCCCCACCTTTTCACCCCAAGCTCATCGAACACAAGACTCTTATGTTCTTTGCAAGAACAAAGCCCCACAAATGTTTAGTTATTTTATACTGAAGTTCATTGGTTATCAAAGCGAAGTATACCGGCTCGAATGTACTAATTGAAATCTGAGGTTGAAGTGTCTTTCTCATGCATTTACTGAAAACTCATTTGTCTTTTCACTGCCATATCTTACTGATTTCTTCTTAACTTGAAGTTAGAACTTTTAAAAAAACTGACAACATTAATTTATCCTATGATGCTATCAGAGCTTTTATAGAAAAACTGAGTTATGGAAACGAGGAACTGAATCCAAGAACTCACCTTTTCCTTACCTTAATGAACTGCTGGAAAATAAGGAATGTAAAAAAAATGAACTTGCATTTGAAATTCAGTCACAAATAGAGGAATGCAGTTTTCCCAGTCTTTAATTTGATGATTGGTCCATGAAGCTAACCAGAAATCCTTTAATTATTGACACTGATATACCGCCACAGTCTATTCAAGAAGAAGCAATTGAGCTGAAGTGTAATTCAAGGACTAAAAATGATTTCACATTTTTAGGCTTTGATTTTATTGGCTGCAGTATCTTGCAATGTCGTCTCATGTGGCCAAATTAGCAATAAATGTTGTTTGGCTATTTTCTATTTTCTTCTACATACATTTGTAAATTCATATTTTTAGTTTTAACAGTCATAAAAACAAAACAGCACTGCCAGCTTAATATGGAGAGTGATCTTTTTTTTTTTTTTTTTTTGTTCCTTGTCCAATATCAACCCCCCCCCCCCCCCCCCCTTTTCCGTCCCCCAAAAGGAGATATCATCAAACAGTTTGACCATGACACCAAAATCTGGACATTGAATTACCAGTTGTTGATGATTCTTCTTTTTTTATCATATTTTTTAAGCTGGGAAAAAAAGAGGGGTTGTGGGGGTTCTTGTCATCAATTCAGGCAGGGGGAGGGGGGGGGGCACCTGAAAATGCTGAAAACCCCTGAGCTAGATAAATGCCATTGCTGAGCACAGCCATGATAAGTAGAGCCTAGTTAAAATAACACAATTACATTACTCAACAACCAAAATGTATCAGGAATGAAAGTAGCTGAGTCTTATAGAAGTTACAGTCCCTCATAATGAAAATCTCTGTCAGATATTATTTAATTACAGAGACTATTCCACTGCTAAGAAAATACATAAATTTCCAATATTTGAAAATGGATTTTGTTAAGCAAAAGTATTAAAAATACTGAACACAAAAGAACAAACAAAATAATGAACCCATACATACCCGACTCAGCCGGTCAGCTGCATAAGTGATGTTATCTAAATATGTGGTCATCATTTTCTCCTTTTCTGTAGCACTTGCGCCTTCTGGAATGAGGCCTGCCATTATATGCATTCTTGAAAACATACAATTAGGACAGTTAATGAATTATATACACCTTCAAATATTAACTTTTGCTGCAGAGTTTATTGTAGCTGTTAAAGGAATACTGACTTGCATTTTATACTGCAGGATTTTAATTGGATTCTTATTATTGCTTACTGATCAACAGAACCAACATCACGCCACACAATTATGCCCACAGATCAGCTACCTCCTTCAGTGGATAGTAAAGTATACAAATCCACTGTTCTCTGGCTGGATACGCTTTAACAGATAACCACAACCAATATGTAGTAGAACTCATTCCAGGAGGTATTTCATGTTCCTTTAGTGTGAACAGTATCTGCTTGCAGGGTTTAAAATCGTTTCAATTTCAATACACAGTGGTAGCATTTGGTTAGTCTCCATTACTCCACATCAAGTATCATTCCAATATTACCTAATGGGCTAAATAACAATAAACACATATCAAGTAAACATTTAATTGGCTCAGGATATAATAATTTTGCTCAACAATTTGTGAAAGAATCTATCTGTGATATCTCTGTTGAAGCAGAACAGTTTAAACTCCAAAATACAAGACTGACAGTGGTAGGAGACCACAAGTGAAATTCTTGGAAATAGTGGAGGATGCAAGATGCTCTCCAACTTCAAAAGATAATTTATACTGACCTTTGACACTTATTTTTACTGATGTTATGAGAGTAGACATACTGAGTGCTTGGGATATTAAATAATGGTGGTGTCTCTGATGAGAGGATAGGATTTATTCCAATTTAGGTAATTATATCATTGTTAGTCCAAACTGGTGCTTAGTTCTCATACGTGGCTCTTAGTAGCTGTATGAAGCATAGCCCATTTTAAGGTTGACTTTGCTAAAGTCCCCAAAACCTAGAACTTGTCTTTACAAGAGGGAAGACTATCAATCACCAGTTGATTAACATGCAGAAAGGTGGCAAGTGGAGCACTCAGAGCAAAACAAAGATACAAAAGTCACTGTGGTTATCCCTTGCAAGGTTTCTACTCCAGCCAGTTTAATTATATCTGGACTAAACAGAATAGGAATTAGAAGTGAGACTGGCCCACTGAAACTCTAACTTATGTATAAATCATAGTTATCTCATCTACAATATTACGCAAAATACAGATGAGATGGGTCAACTTTACTACTTACACCCCACGCAAGTAGTACCAATAAACATCTTCTGTGATTAACTTGATGCAGTCAGGTAAGCTCACAATGGACCAAGAAGAAATATAAAGATGCTCTAAAGTTGCAATGAATAACAGCAATATTTTTATTCAAACTATGTGTATATAATAAACAAACAATGTATGCACCCATAGAAAGAAGTAGAAAAATAAACGGACCCACGCGAAAACATAAAAATCAAAAGCTATAGTTACTGTACAGGGAATCAAACCTGTCAACTCTAATCAACAAATATGCCTCGCTGTAGAAACAAGTGTACTAAGTGCATGACCAACTAAGCACCCCAGAAAGGTGTCTTTGTTAGCCATGTCTATAGAACAGCTTGAAATCCACAGCTATGGAATAAAGACAGAATTTGTCTCTCAAACAATTGAAGTGGTACCTTGCGTTACAGACATTTAAATTAAAGAGCACTGCTGCTAGTTCTTTGACTGGTGTAGTCAGATAATAATTCTGCCAAACAATTGAATATGACTAACAACTATGCCAAACAACAGAATATGACTTTACAATTCTGCCAAACAATTAAATATGACTTAACAATTCTGCCAAACAATCGAATGTGACTGAACAATTCTGCAAAACAATCAAATATAACTTAACAATTCTGCCAAACAATAAAATATGACTTAACAATTCTGCCAAACAATTGAATATGACTTAACAACTCGGCCAAACAATCGAATATGACTAATCTCTTTATCTGATTGGTTGTTGCTGAACAATTCTGTATAACTGTCTCCTTTACATCTTTCCCTAACATATTATACACTTTCTTAGCTTTAAGGTTTAAAGCTTCAAAGAAATCGGGTTGCTCAAGACTTGTGCCCTATTTTTGTTTTCTACAAAACAAGTATCATGGAGTAGTTTTATTTCCATTAGTATTTTGGGGAAGGGGGGGAGGTTGGGGGGGGGGGGGGGGAGAATTATGATTAGGTGAAATTTTGCTGGAAAATCTTCAAGAAGTGAAACAGTCAAGTGAACTTGAATGAAGTGTCTTACACATGACTGGGATATTTGCCATAGACTTCATTACTTAAAATAATTAATAATGGCAGTCTTTTAGGAATTTTTATTTTCAACATGTAATACAATCCATAATATCGCAAAAGTTTATATTATACCTGACTATCAAAAGTTAATTTACTTTTAAGACATAATTTTTCTGGTAGTTACGAAATTCACTTACCGTTTGCACCTCAGAGCCTTTGCATATGTTATAGATGTCTCCAACCCTTCTTTAAATTCCTGCACTCGAGTTGGCTGAGCAGCAAGACCAAGATCACCATTCTTAAGATCACCTATTAATTTAAACACAATTCTATGGGGAATCATGGCAAATAATTCATTAAGCGGAATAACATTATCAAAATTCATAATCATTTGAGACTTATACACAGAATTACATTGAAAGAGTAACTTTGATTGATCACCTGAGACACTTTCACAGAGCTTCGTGTATGTCTAGGTGCTCAGATTCCTTCTACAGTAAAAATCAGTTTTGTGCAGTTAACAGTACCAGCTCTATGCTGGCTGACAAGACTTCTCACCACATATGGTGTGCCTCTCATGCCTGGTTTGCCAATCTTTACTCTGAGCTCTCTTATTCTTAGAGTGATGTTGATAAACAGCCTACTAAACCCTTCAATCATCATCTCTTATGACATTAACAATGTTAGTATGATCCATTAGCCGGTTATCTGCAACTCTGGCAGAACCAACAAATCCCTCATTGCTAGCAATGCAGATGTACAGAAGAACAGGTCATTATTCATAGAAACAAAAACAATCAAATACAGTTATTCTGAATAAAGTAGGAATAAAAAGAGAGTTGACTGACAAAATAACAAAGAGACAAGCGAAATGTTTTGGCCATATTAGGATAAAACACTTCTAAAAACCACCATCATCACTACCATCTTGTTATAGCATCACACAGAGCTCATTGTCAATTCTTTCATTGCTTTCTATCCTGTGTAATCTTTTGATTTCACAGATGGAATCCAGTCCAACACCTTTGGCCTCTCTCATTAACATTTTAATAGGTTTTTTCTTGAGCATCTGTTTCCTGAGTTCATTGTTTCCCATTCACTTGTCTGGTGATTCTCTGTCCCCTTCTGCACATTATTCCCAATACAGCATGATCTTCTTTGTCTTAAAACTGTAGATACCAGTGGTTATTCATACATTTTTTATATTTCCTTGCCTTGTTTTTAATCATCATCATACAATTGTTTTGTTGTGCCATTATATGTCAAATAGGGCTCACAGTCTATTCCTCCATTCTGTTCTATGGTATGCAATCCTTTGGATGTCGAGGATGGATTTCCGTCCAGCACATTTGGCCTCTCTCATCATCAGTCATTTCAGAGTTTATTTTGGACACTCTTGCTTTCTCAATCCTTTTACTCGTATTTCTCATGTTGTGCCTGTTTGGTGATTCTCTGCTCATTTCTTCTCAGGATGTGTCCACTATAGCGCCATCTTCTTGATAACTTTTGTTACTAGTGGTTGCCCATTTCCTGGATTTCTTCACCCTCTTGAGTGCATGCCATTTAATGTTCACCAGTTTCCTCAGGCTTCTGTTTTTGAATGCATTTAACATTCACTGGAATGGCTTCCTTTCCTGCTTTTTTCTGTAACAGGATGCTTTTACAAGATGGGGGGCTGGCCCCCTTGCCTAATCCTTCTCCTTTCTCATCTAGGCTTGAGCCTAGCAATGGCAGAGATCAGGGATGTCTGTGAGGGAAAAACAGTGAAATCACCTCAGTAGTAGTAGTAGTAGTAGTGGTAGTGGTAGACTTTACCCCACTAGGACATCACACAAACAATAAATATCCAATGACACAAAGTGCCACCATGTGGATAAGTATCACTTGTGGAGAGGTCCCAGACACAGCGTTCAGCCATTAGACCATATTTTGGTCGGGTTATATTGCAACCCCTGGCAAGAGCCAGGTGGGGCTTCAAAATAACGAAAAATTACATCCCACAAGAAGATGACTAGATCTGCCATCACCTCAAAGTTTGCATTACAGCTGGCAATAATGAGGCCTTACAAAAATATTATGGTACTGCTACTGCCTACCACAAGGAAAAATGCCCCAGTAAAAATATAAAATAAAAAAAATAAAAACATACTGAAGGGAGGAGATAAAGGCTAGAAAGTAAGAGACAGACAAAGACAAGTGGGCGGATAAATCAAGAGATGGACCCAGGACAGCAGTCATGGAGTGTCTAGCCAGGACGAGGGACAGATGGCACTGAAGATACAATGCAGACAACCTTCATTGCGAAGATGGCACCTAATTAGCTAAATGAATGCAACTGATGACGTATTCACTTCACGACACAGTGCATTACATAAAGACAACGACTGGTACTTCAAGTAATGACGTGTGTGGCACTGACCTGGAAATGCATTGATGAGTACTTGCTCCAACCCAGCAGCTTCTCTTGCAATTTTCAGTTTATCGACTGGTTCACCATAGGGAAAAGTGAGTTCAACATATTTAAACCCTGCGTTTTTGGCTGCAGCATATCGACCTTCTAATGTTGGTATCTCTTGGAACATCATTGAGATGTTGGCTGCGAACTTGAGAGGCATGGTGTGCTTTTTACGGCTTATGATGGCAGAAGCAACTACTGTGCTCTGAAAACAAATTTTACGTATTAAAATTAAACCGAACATAACAGATGTGTTTAAAAGCTGCTTTATACTCTTATCGTGTACTGCATATGCTTGATTCGGTTACGTTAAACTGCCGATAAGCATATTTGTTAAAACTAGTAAAACACAATCTATATTTACAGAGACCAACGTTATCTTGCAGTAAGGTTCAAAGGCCAAAGGGCAAAATCCAAAGGGTCATATGAATGCATTCTAAGGGAAATAAACATGTATTTGGCTTTTGAGTGAACTCTACATATTAGGCAGAAATTGTCCATCCTCTGGTGACTATAGTAAAGTAAAAGTAAAGATCCCTTTTCACGCCTTTAGTCGCATCGGGTAGATGGGAAGAGCACCCATAGTTTTACAAACCAATCGGCACTAGGTTGGTAATGTGATTCTAGTGACTATAAGTAACATATTCCAGGCCTACTCTCTATAGCACGGCTATTCACAAACCAGTGATTTCAACCCCATCCCGCCTTACACATTTTTTCTATAAAGCATGGAAATGCACACTCTTCAAGAAAGCCAACCCCTTTTCTTTGTCTGTGGTCAATAGCAACAGTCTATACGAATTGTTTCCGAGCTGGGCCGACAGATACCAATGAATGTCAATGGTCTTCAGGTCATGCCGGCCTGGTTGGGAATGAATAGGCAGACAGAATTGCTGGATCTGCACCGCTGGGTGGTAAATTTATACATGACAAGGCAGATGAGGTTAGAGCCCTTTAAGAACAAATCACGAAGTCAGAAGAGAAACTAGATTATTATGGGCTGGATGAAATTTGTGGGGGGGGGGGGGGGATTCCCAGGGAGGTTGGAAGGGTTTCCTGAGATTGCGTAGCAGTATTACAGGCCAGTGAGAAACGGGTAAAGCCAGGGAAGTGATATTCATGTGTGACACTGAACACTTACAAGACCAAATCATGTGGAAAGGAAACAAAGGTTTTGAAGGATGAATAAGATAGCGACAGTTGTTGTTTGACCGTGTGAGAGGCAAGAGGCTTCGAATGGAGTGACTGAATTGAACGGTGATTGTGAGCTGAGGGAACGAGGACTTGGTAAGCCAGGAATGTCCGATGAGCACTGATTCTGAATTATTATGCCCAGTGACTGCTAACTTTGTGGTGCCATGATTCAGATGTAAAATCCCACCGTGAATGCTCCTTTTTTTTTTACTGGTTGTGTGTCGACTTGATTGAACTCCGGCTAGGCTGTCATCTCGCAGATTAAAACCTTCCTCCATGTTTCAATTATACAATATCACATTCACGCTCCTTTCGAACACAATCTTTCACTCTGGCTGCGAAACACCAACTGACAAGACCTTTGTCTCGTCCTTCAAACACTCGTTCTGGGTTGCTCGTGCAGTCAACTTGCACTGTTCAGATACCTCGTCTTCATGTTCTCACGAAAACTCCACTTTTGCTATCTTTAGATTTATGCCGTCGTTAGGAAACCCGTGTAGAAATTCCCCTCATTACAGTTACCATTGTATCTGAATAGCACTGCTCTCTGTGGTGTCCTGTTTGGTGCAAATCTTGTTACATGCTCAAACCATTTGATTTGTTGTCTACCTATAAAGTGCCGACTCTTCTCCTGATATCGTCGTTCCTAAGTCAACCTTTCCTAGTTACATTTACCATAAACATAAACATTTAATTTATGTCTTGACTATTTTCCTTCTGTCTTTTTAAGGCAGTGTCCATATTTGACATTGATAGCACAGCATTGGTAAGAATATTGTGCTGTACAGTGTTATTTTGATGTTCATATTTACATGCTTGCATTTCAAAATGTGTGCCATTTGGCCTAAAACCTGACTGGCTTTATTGCATCCTTGTTGGATTTCCTTATCAATTCTTCCATCTTCTGAAAAAGAAGAAATGCTTCCCAAACCTGTAAAATCCTTCGCCTGCTTTAACTGGCGTTCATCAACTTTGATAATGGTAGTTCTACCTTTTCTTGAGAATGTCACCACTTCTGTTTTGTTTATGTTGATCTTCGTATCTTAGTTGTCAGATTCTGAGTAGAGTCAAAATAGAATAATTGCACAAATCTGCCAAAATAGCGTGACAGAAAAGGATGCTTTAAAAATACAAACTGTTTTAGAATGTATGGTTGACGAAAAAAAAGTGGGAGGTGAATATTTTTTAACAGCTGTCTGCTCTGTACTGAAGTTGTGCTGTCGATAGTAACACCACTGGTTGTCGAATTAAGATTTCAGAAAGTGGAGAGATGGACCTGCTTGATCTGCCAGTTGATCAAACCCTATATAACTGTTATGAGGTTGAACAGTGTTTTCGGAATTTGTGCCTGATTCTCATCCTTGAGGTGTTGATCCTACAGACTGCTTTGCCTGAGTCTACCGTCTAGCTACCAATGCGCGTATTATTCTTGAAGATAAACGTCTTGAGTTATGATTATCTTCACAGCACTCCGGACACATCCATAGGCGCTTAGATTCCCCTCTCAACATTTTCATCAGCGTCGTGCGGTTAATAGTACCAGTCCTATGTTGGTTAACACGACTTCGTGTGCGTCCAATGTGCTTCTCATGCTTGGCTGCGCCAATCTTTACTCCCAGTTCGCATATTCTTAGAAGTGATGTGGACATGTTGCTTCCAAAATCCTCAGAACGTCCTATCTCTCTAAGGGCAATGACAATGTCTGCGTGATCCATGGGCCGGCCATCTTCAATTGATGCAGTGCCTGTCAGTCTATAAGCTCTCTCATTACCAACAACGCCTGCATGCTCTGGGACGAATATTCCTCTTCTTCTTTGCATTCGGTTTCGTATGCTCAGATCAGACCATCAGGTGGGTTGCCTCTCTGAACTCGCATGTCAGCTGCAGGTCCTGCATGGTTCCCCATAGCTTGCTCTGCACACTTTGCTCTTGAGGCCAGGTGTCTTTTCGAAGTTGCAGGTAGAGTGGGCAGGTCTGCAAAATGTGCTCAGGTATTTGGGGTCCTGTTTGATAGGCAAACTATGGGGACTGTAAAATCTTTATTTTATGCATGTGGTAGTTGAGCCTGCAGTGTCCTGTTCTTAGACGGAAAAGTGTTGTATGTTGCTTTCTGTTGTGTCTGCTGATGGGGTCTTGTGGAGGTTTACTGTTAGCTTGTTCTCTCCACAATCCCTTGTATTTTCCTTTGATAAGTGTCCTGATTTCTGGTAATGACAATGAATGGGCGTGTTGTTCCATTTTTTGCAAGTCTGTCTGCTAACTCATTTCCTGGTATGCCGCAGTGAGCCGGGGTCCACTGGAGAACAATTTGATTGTTTTCTGTGAGTCTGTTTAGCTGACGGATCAGTTCTCTTTCCATGTTGTCTCGTGGATCCCTATGAGTCGCCTGGAGGACTGACATGCAGTCGCAAAGGAAAACAATTTTGCTGTTTTTAATTTTTCTTTCCTTGAGCACTTTGGCTGAATCAATAATTGCTTGCTGCTCTGCTCTGAAGTTTGTTGAGTCTTCCAGAGGCGCATGAGGTTTCTACTGTGGTCCCATTTTGCAGCATGATGACCGATCCAGCTCCTCCATTTTTGTCTGCTCCCTCCAGTGATCCATCGGTGTAAACGCGTGTCCATTCGGGTTTTAGATAACAGTTGTAGACATGATCAAGGGTCTTTGCACGCAGTACTATGTCACAGTCTCCAGCCTTTCTGTCTATGCACGGAATTGTTGTTGTGACTGTATATTTATGCTGTAGGTCTATGCTGTATGCCTGGATCATTTCCCATGTTGAAGGATCTTTAGAAAGGATGTCACTGTTTTTTTGTGTAGTATAATTTTGATAGATGGTGAAAGCTTTGTCTTTTCAGTCGGTTTTTGGTTAAGTTATTTGCTATTCTGTGCATGGGGTTGTTGTTCATGCGTTTAAATTTTTATGTTAGGGTAAGCACCCTTTCATCCCTTCGAAGGCTCAAGCTCTCGAGGCCACAGGTTGCCTCCAGTTCATTAATTGGTGTGCTTCTCATACCTTCAGTGATGATTCTGAGACCAGTGTTCTGTATTTTATCCAGTTTGTGTAGGTTTGATTTGGCTGCAGTGGAGTATGCTCCCATGCCATACTCCAGTTTTGGTCGTACGTATCCAGTGTATACTTGTCGTACAGTGTTGGCATCTGCACCCCAGCTTGTTCCAGTAAGTTTCTTCATAAGTCTGAGCCTCAGGGTAGCTTTCCTTTGGGTGTCTTCAATGTGAGAGCCCCATGTTAGCCTTTTGTAAAATTTTACTCCCAAATATGTGGGGTTATCCTCTTTTGGAAGGATGTTGCCGTCTAGGTACAGATCAACTTGTTCTGGCTTTGTGGAAAGAGAGAATACAGTTGAGACGGTTTTGGTCTGGTTTATTGTGACTCCCCAAGTCTGTCCAGTTCCTAACTGTATTTATAGCTTCCTGCATTCTTGTTTTAGTTGTTCCTATATGTTCAGCTTGAGTCCATATGGCCAGGTCATCTGCGTGTAGTGCCTTGTGAATGTGAGTCGTGAACTGTTTTGGGAGGTCATTGATGAAAAGAATAAACAGGGTAGGAGATAAAACACTTCCCTGGGCGACATCTTCTTGTAACCTGACCAGCTTACTCTTGTGATCTTCGAGTCTGACTCTCGCACAGCGTCTGTAAAGGAAGTCTCTAATCCAGGCAAACATATGCCCTTTTTAGCAAGAGTCCTTTCTTCCAGACCTTAACAAAAGCTTTGATTGACAATTCCTATCAACACATTTCAGCAATAGAAAATTTCTGAAACTAAGAAATCTAATAATTTCGACCAATAAAAGTATGTGTTTTATTCTCGCATTTATTCCTTCTGGACGGTCGGGATGTCCTTGTGAAAATAGGATGTATGGTCACCCTATGTAAAATGCGATGAAACATGGTCAGTTCAGGCTTTTTTCGTTGTTGAATGTTGACGGCAAGATATTCCTCTCAGTCATAGCGAGCAGGCTGACATGATACTTGATGGATAGTAAGTATATAGCCACAACGGTGCAGAAAGGTGACATACCAGGCGTCCCCGTATGTCTGGAGCATGCGACCATGATGTGGGAGAGTATTCAAAGAGCTAAGGCAGGGAGAACAGAGTTACACGTGATATGGTTGGACCTCGCCACGCCTATGGGGCAGTACCCTATAAGCTATTGTGGCAGGCTCACCGCATGTTCCACGTACCGGCACAGATCATCGAAATGATCGTACTTCTCAAGTATACAATACGCTTCTCTACCGCGACGTTTACGAGATGGACTGAACTCCAGGTTGGGATAGCGATGGGATGTACGATTTCGCCTTTACTTTTTGTAATAGCCATGCAAGTGATGTTAGATGGGGCTGCCGGCGTCAGCCAGGGCCTTCAAATTGGGGATCACTGGATGCCGCCACCGGGAGCTTTCATGTATGATTCGACTATCATCACGGGCAGCAAAGATATTGCCCGTGTTATTCTAGAGAGGCTGGACCGCGTTGTCGAATGATGCGGCATGCAGTTCAAGCCTCAGAAATCTAGGAGTCTTTAGAGCAGGGTGGTGGCAATCAGTTTCACGGTGGCAAGGAAAAAGATCCCCACTGTTCTAGCGGAACCAGTGAAGAGCCTCGACCGCGTCTACGATTCTAAGTTATCCGATAGAGTGGAAGTTCGGCACATACATGAGTCAGTGACAACAGGTCTGCGTGCAATCGAGCAAAGCAGGCTGATCGAAAAATTCAAGGTCTGGTGCCTCCAGTTTATGTTGATCCCTAAGCTCCTCTGGTCGTTGCTTGTTTAAGAGGTTAGTATTAAAACAGTGAAGGTGCTGGAGAAAAAATCAACACCGCCATGAGGAAATGGCTTGCAGCTTCGCATTACCTGACTGGTGTGGCTCTGTATTGTAAACAGGCTGTTGGTACTCCCATTCACGTCGATAACAAAAGAGTTTAAAGTTGGCAAGGTGAGACTCGCGATGATGCTGCGCGAGTCCTCAGACCTCAAAGTAGCAGCTGTCCAGCGTGCTCTGAAGACAGGTGCGAAGTGGAAGGTCCTAGATGCGATATAATCTGCCCAGGAAGCACTAACATTGAAAGAGGTCATGGGGCACAACACACACAAACCGACCGACGCGGCCTAGAACACGGAAAAGTCAGTTGGTAGTCAAAAGCCTCGGCGAAAGAACGCAGAGAAATGGTAATAGAGCAGACCACGAACACCGAAAAGAAGACACGGGTCCCAAAAAAACAGTCTAGCAGTCGAAGCAAGGTCATTGGGTCGGCCTCGAGAGCGCCTTGCCACGAACACTCACATGAGTGAGATCTGGCGGTGGTCCATGTCTGCTGGTGCGTGTGTCATGATGTCGGTTAAACCTTAATGACTGTCCTTAGCGGAGGTTCTGGGTCGTCTTCTTGATTATTGCCAGTATGTGTGATGTTTGTGCTGCTTTATGCCTTTCTCAGATGAATTCTATTGTGCTTTCATTCGAGTGCCATGTCGTGAAATATGTATTGTGCCGCCGCATTTCTTCTTCTGTCCACATTTTAAGTTTCTCAAGGGCTTTGGTAACAATTGGTGTCATTTTGGTGCTGCTTCTTTTTTTTAATCTCTTTGGTTTGCATCACGAATGTTAACTTTCTCCAGCTATTCTGTAATTTCAACAAAGTGATGCTGCCATTTTCGCTTTAATGTGTTCCATTTGAGCTACTCCTGCTTTTACTTTTGGGCTATTGTGTCCCTCATAGCATTTTTCATGAGTACCAATGCCCCTTGCTGCTGAAAAGTGTGACTCTTCTTTACGTTTTACTGCTAGTTTGGAAAAGAAAAGACATCCTTTTATTTTGAAGGCTTTTTGAGTTATTATTCTGTAATCTCATTGTCATGCTTCTTTGTTTGCCAATTTGGTCTAGAATGTCTGCTCGTCTACCATATAATATCAATAATTACAGTGTACACTTTACTCCCCCCCCCCTCCCCCAACTTTTATTTTTGAATCTGCAGATGTTAATCATTCATATAATTTCTTTTTAGTATATTAATAAAAACTCACAGCCTATTTTACCTGACAGTACAAGAACTTGCTGCCAAATGTCAGAATTTGAACTACCATGGTATCAAGCTTAAAACAGAGTCATGGGAGATGCAGCAATCTTTGCTTCTGATGTATACCAGGGATTCTACTAAAGCATGGAGACTTGTGCTGCTGCAAGTGATTTGGATACGTGTAAAACAAGGTATCATTTGACTTCTTGGTGAGTCAGTTTCTTGATCTCAGTCTCAGTCCATTCATCATTAACTAGATTTCCATGGCTCTCTTCAAGCAGTAGTTGCTGGACACTAACTATACACTCCAGTCTGCTGCAAGTTCACCTTTATCTCCAGTACTTCTCAACATTTTCACCAGATCATGGGGGCATTTTCAAGGACATTATGTTTTTGGTGTGCCATCATAGCAGAAACCAGAAGCAGGTTGCTGAGGGCCTTCACAAAGAACTTGATCACATAAGCAGGTGGTACAATAACGTGGGAGTGGACATCAATGTGTTTAAGTCAACAATCATATTGTTTTCATTAAATATCCTTAATCTAAACATATCAATGTCATAGTTGTGTTTGGAGATCATCGAGAAAACTCCTATAATGAAGTCTGAATCTCACTTGTTCCGAGCATCACAGGATGTGATAATGAAAATGCTTAAGAAGATCAAGACAGGGTGAGCTCATATTGGCTAGCAGGCAGGGCCACAGTAGCTACAGGAAAAGCTGGTGTTCTCAGTGCTCTCAAAAAGACATGATGAGTTTATGATTGAGCAGAAGACAGCAAAAACTTCATGCCAAATGGGGTGCTGCCAGATATGAATACTATACAACCAAAAAATAATAGTTAACCAACAAAGAACTGGTGATATAATTCGCTACATTCTGAGGGAGATACTGTAGACATACTAGCACTAATGGGCATGTCCAATGTGAATGATCAGCAAGTGTGAACAATAACTCTGGTGTGAATATTTTAACTGTTATGTCCTGCAAGAGTTGTTACACCTGGTTACATCAGAAAGAGACAGTCACAATTTGTTTGGTCACATTATGAGAAGTTGGAAACTGGTACTTGTGACCACTGGAAAGATCTGCAGAAAGAGAGACAGAGGAAGCCAGCACAAGAAGACTGGAAATCTTTTGTCATGGCATGAAGAGATGTGAACACATGAACTGAAACACACAGTTGTGGAGAGGCATGATCGCCCCCACCAGTCAGTAAGGCATTTGATTATGATGAGCATCTTAGTATACTTTTAAAATGTCAAGTCAACAAATCCATTGCCACAAACAGTATCTATAGCTCAGTGGCCAGAGCACTGGTTTCAAAAAGCAGGGTTTATGAGTTTGATCCTCGCTGGAAGTTTATATGATCACTAGCCTCAAGCAAGCGTAAAGAAAACACCTTCTCAAACTTTTAGCTGCAAAAGGATTTCCGAATCCACAATCTGTGTCATTCAAGGGATTTTCAAGGATTTCAGGGTTGCTACGGATCTGGGCTGGATTTTGTTTAAGTAAATGTTAAGTGATATGTCTCTTCAAAAAACTGCCAACATTATTTTACTACATGGAAAAGATTAATCTAGCATTTCTTCATTTTGGAATCACCAGAGGCTTTCTGCAGCAAGACTAATGCCTCAGAACAAAACAAAAAATGTTTGCATGTTGCTCTGACAAGGATATTTTCCATTTTGAATTCTGCCACATGCTCAACACACACAAAAGTGTTTCTGCAGTTCAAGAGTCAATGAGATGACCTTAGCCATGTTGCTCCATCAAGGTGCTTCCCCTATGAATGACAGGTTAGTGAATGCGGTTAACAATTTTGTGAGTTTTCGGACAATGGTACGAGAGTCGTGTCGGGAAAGAGACTGGGGCCCACCATGTAATATTCCCATAGACAGCAGTGGTACACTTAATCAACCTTCATTGTGGGGGCTGCAGAGAAATTACAGCCACAATATGAAGAGAATTGTGAGAAAACTGAAATAAAACTGGAAAATGGAGATTATCAGTCTGGAACTGTTGAATGTAAACAGACAAACAGCACGACATACTTGACAACAATGACAGACAGAATTACTGAAATGGAGAGAGATTTATATTTTTGCTTTTAATGACATCAGATAGGAGGAAACATGGAAAAATAGTTAGAATGTTGAGCTGGCTGAGGGCCTTTGCTCCATTAGAAGTTAAAGGGCAGAAAAAAATGTACCAAATGCCTAACTGGTGTCTGCGCCACATGCCTAACTGATGTCAGTACCACATGCCTAACTGGTGTCTGCACCACATGCCTAACTGGTATAGGTGCCACATGCCTAGCTGTGTCTGTACCCCATGCCTAGCTGTGTCTGTACCCCATGCCTAGCTGTGTCTGCACCCCATGCCTAACTGGTGTCTGCGCCCCATGCCTAACTGGTGTTTGCGCCCCATGCCTAACTGGTGTCTGCGCCCCATGCCTAACTGGTGTCTGCGCCCCATGCCTAACTGGTGTCTGTGCCCTATGCCTAACTGGTGTCTGCACGCCATGCCTAACTGGTGTCTGCACCACAAGCCTAACTAGTGTCTGCACCCCATGCCTAACTGGTGTCTGCGCCACATGCCTAACTGGTGTCTGCGCCACATGCCTAACTGGTGTCTGCACCCCATGCCTAACTGGTGTAGGTGCCACATGCCTAACTGGTGTCTGCGCCACATGCCTAATAAATTACATCTACCAGTGTGTGTGTGTGTGTGTGTCCGTGTCCCAGAGAGAGTAGGGAGAGAGAGAGAGAGATAGGGAGAGGGTGAGGGAGAGAGAGGGAGAGTGTCACACCCATAACTTATCTATGTTGAGGTGTTCTTAAGCAACTTTCTCGTTACTTTTTTCAAAAAGGAAATGCCCACAATAATCTATTTCCCTGTTCAACCTATCCCAACTTTCTTTTATTCTGAAGCAATATAACTGAATTTATAAGCAATCTAGATGTTATAAAGAAATATGAGGTATTATGATGTGTGTATCTGCTGGCATGGAGTAAAGTCAGGAAAATACTAGAATATCTGCGAGAATAGTTATACTAGTATGCACAATAACAGACCAAGTTACTACGATGAACTATCTGAGGAAAGATAAAGCTTTACATTCACACAAGTTAACACCTTGGGAGGAAGACGGAGCAAACATGGGTATATTTCTAGTGCTGACATCCGTGATGATTGACAATAGACAAATGTTCTAGGCCTGCAATAAGTGTTACCATGAAATGTGCCAACTTGGCAACCCTACTGATTTTAACCCTCCTTTGACAGATGCTAAGTAATCTTTTGTGAATCATCAATAAAATGGCCTTTATGGATCAGAAATAATCAGCATGTATCAGTAAAGCTACTTCTGACATGAAACCGAGCTTAGTTTTTGTATCCTAAGTTAGTACAACTCAACAGTCACACTAAGCTATTAAATTAATACTCAACGGTTACATAAAGGATCTAAATAACTAACCCTTATATTCACATTTTGCATTTATATACACAATACACTGTTGCTTGTCTCAAGAATTTCAGTAACATCAAAAAGATACAATAAGATCAACAACAAACTAGCTTCAAACTTCACACCACTGCCGATTTTAGGTAAGTCGCTATCCCTAAGGTCCTCTGAAGCATGACTTGTATTCGGTTCCAAGAGTGCAGCTGTGAGTGTGCAAGTTTTTCAAGACCAGCCAACAACAGAACTTTACTTGCAATCTCTTCACCATACACCTGTGGAGAAGAAAACACTTTGAAATTTACTAGGTTATTATATGCTCTTCAATGAAACAAATTAAACCCCTTAAAGTTCATTATGCAAAAAAGTTTATGTCATTAAAAAGTCATAAAAGTATGCATAAACAAATCTCAGAACTCAGGACAATCCCATAAGCATTCTATCCCCATATTCAGCAGAAAGCGCACAGTTCCAATTCTGATGGTACCGGCAACAGTCTGACTGTATGTCCTTCTTGACCCTCTACCTGAGTGTTGAGCATCGGCCAGATCTCCTGGTTACTCCTCAATGCACCATTCCCTTTGGACTGTGATGATCAGTTTGCTTCTGCACTGTTTACTCACTCCCAATGAGCCCTAGCTCGTCAGGCATCAATTTACCACCAAGTGGTGTAGAACCAGTCAATCTATCTGCCCGTTCATTTCCTAAAAAACTACCCAAGATCTCTGATGTGATGCTTGCCACTCAAGAATGGAGCGTACATGTCTCCATCATGAGCAGTTACAATCATTACATGTGTGTGCAGCTGGTTCTCAAGCCAGCAGAGAGCTGCAGTGACTGCCTGCACCTCCGTTCTCCAACTTGATGTTGTGATATCATATGCCAGGCTTTAATGAACTAAGCAACATTCATTTGCTTTCGCTATAAACTCCCATGCACTTCTTCTGCCTCTCCACACAGTGCTGTGTATATAATCACAACACATGGGCAGGAATTGTCATGAATCATTTGTAAAACTAATGATGATTCTGCAGCATCTGCTGGCCAGTCCCTTCATTCAGTCTAATGTGACTACAACCCTACACAAATCTGACTGGTGCGCAGACACTTTGACCCACTCCTCTCCTTGCAAATATTCTCAAGCCTTTGCACATCTAATTATGTCTTCAGCTTGCTCCATCCAAGACATTAATCTTGTAAGTCACAAAGCAAGCATGATATATCTGTCATGTTGTCCAGCTCGGTTTTTTTAAGCAACCAATTTACACATTAATGTAGAGTTATGTATGAAGTTTACATTTACCAACAACTGTCTTTCATAAAGGTAGATTTAAGTAAGCATTTAATGCGATGCTGACTATTTTTTTTTATTATTGCCTACTACTTAATTTCTATGTCCTGGTATTGTATGGGGTTTTATACTGAAGACCTGAGATAGATAAATTACTGTCAAACTGACAATGGTTGCTAAAGAAAACAAGATAAACAACAGGCATATTTCTTGGGATAGGTCTAAAACCATTTTTTTTAATGTACTAGCTCAATTTTTTTGTATATTCATAGCTCCTTTACACAAGTACAAAACGTTTTTTGTGATACAATTTACCATTTCTTTTCTGCCTAATTAAAAAAATTTAGCGTATATTTTTAGACAATTTTTGTGGCTTTCCGACTGCTGCACAAAAACTAAATCTTAGTTTCACAAACGCTCTTGTTTTTGCATAAGTAATACAATGTTAAATAAGTGTACACAGTTTCATTATAATCAGACAAGCTGTTTTTGATTAAAAAAATATATCGCAAGTCGAAAAACTGCCAAAATTAGAAAACGGAGGGTAAAGGAATTTTTTTAATGCATTATTATACTAACATTATTTTAAAGCTGTAACATGAACAGAATTTGTTTTGGATTTTACATGAACAATCCTGCTGCGAATACAGGATCTCCTTCTAGGGCATGTAGTTTATCTTGCCTTATCAGTTTGACAGCTCGTACACTGTCACATCTCTTAGTCAGCTTGTCCTTCTTATACTTCCAGCTATTTTTAACTCTCTTCTGCATCCTAGGCAGGCCTGTAGAAAATCCCAAAAACTGGGCAGTGACATGAGAAGCAACAGCACCAAAGTTGAACTCTCTTGCTGCAGTTACAACTGCAAACTGAGTGCGCTTTTGTGAGGCAAACTTGTTTTACTACAGCAAGCCCAGATCAGGCTGTGTAAACACTCATTCAAATTCTGAGTTTTTCTTGAAACACATCTACTAATTAGTTTAGGGTCAGACAGCCTTTCATAAATTGGCAAAAGATATTTCTGTAGCTAGTCACAATTGAGCCATGTGTGTAACATCTTGACATGAGGACCCAGGGACTGATGCCTAGCCAGGGCAGACTGAAAAAAACACCAAGATTGCTCTCCACATGGGCATATTTAATGGCGTGGAGTTTTGTCTGTTAAAAAACAGTGATTCAGTGAAACCATAACACTGTTCCCAATGGACTTGTGTTGTTCCTTATTGTTCTATTGCAATAAATTGTCAGCTTATTGGTGGCATTTTGTGTACGCTGACCTTTACCACGTACACCAAAGGTCACGTCTTGATTTTGGCAGTCAGCAAACGAAATTACGGGGTGCTGTTCCAAGGCGTTTGCTGACATGGTTGATATATTCCTCTTTGTCTATGTGAATGTCCTTCCCATAAGGTTTGATCTTAGTAAGCTCCGCAAATTTGGCACCACCACCATAAAATATTGATAACGAAGCTTCTGACTGGCCACAGACTGGTGCCACAGCACTCGTGCAACCTCCCAATTTGCAATGCTCGTAAGCAAAGACACTTCCGGTTAAAATGGACGCTAGACAGCGGCGCCGTTCGGAACAGAGGCAATTTTTTTGCTTCAGCCGGACGGTGGTCGATGCATTTTTGCTCCATTTGTAGACTGGATATAGTTTCGTCGCCCAGCTTCTGAGTTGAATGCATGGCGTGACCCTGTGAGCTGCGGATTGCATTTGGAATGTTTGTTTTTTCGACTGTGACCAACGTGGTGGTGTGAATTGTGGATTCAGAAAATGGCGCGATGCCTGTCGTTCAATGCTGGCGGGACCCGTATTAAAATTGATTGCGCAGACAACTGCTGATCTGTTGACGACAGGTTCTGCTATCATCAATGATGAACTGCATTTCTAATGTTGGACTGTTTGTGTTAGCACTTCGGATGGCTACCATATGCTTTAATGCGAGTGTATGCTAGATATGCTGAGACAGCAGTCTGTCAATTTTTCCACAAGGGAACGGACATTCTGAGTGTTTTTCGCTGGCACAGGAGCGGAGCAAAGATGGGGCGACCCGTTTGCTATGAAGCTGAAACTAAGACTACCAGACTACCAGACCAGACTCTGGTCCACCAGATCGTTGTTAAAATTACAGAAAATTCTGAATGCAACACATCTAACATGCTTGTTCCTAGCATCGCTGGAATGTTGTAGACTTCAAGATTTTTTATGTTGATCTGCAGTATTGCAGTGTCTGATTAAACAATCAACCACAGTGGCCATTTCTGAGAATCTGAAACCCACGTGATCAGGCTTAGCCTTCCACCCTATTCCCCAGATTTGTCTCTCTGTGATTTTTTTCTATTCCCAAAATCAAAGTTACGATTGAAAGGACACTTCTTTAATGATTTGATGACATCAAAAGGGCCGTAACACTGACTTTATAGGCCATAACAACAGAAGAACTACAGCGGTCATTTTAGTGTTTGTTAGATCGTGCCACTTGCTGCATCAATGCACAAGCGGCTTACTTTAAATCAGATACAGGTTATATCTTCAACTGTTGATTATTTTAATTTTTATGGAAATGGTCTTATTACATAATCTTGGACCTTGTAGCTTTGCCACGTGTGAAACAGCCAATTTCGTAAGAAATTTCAATTAACAAATAATTTCACAGCTAGGATTAGCTCAGTAAAATATTATTAATGCGTTAAAATAATATATTTTAGACAAAAACAGATACTGAAATCTGACAGAAGACATACTAAGGTGTGTAAATTAAATGTCTCCCAAAACTGTCGACATGACCCAAATTCACCGTTTGGAACACCCGCACATGGCCTTAAACAAAAACATAGCAAACAATTTTTTTTTTAACAACAGCTTCATATTTGTATTTAATTATTTTATATCTAAAGTATCCGGATAAAATCAAGATCGACTGTTACCGAAACTGACAACAAATTATAGTCCACAGAAAACAGTGCATCCTTCTTTAATAAAAAATGCTTGTGGTTTCACAATTTTATTTGTTTTTTATTTGAAAATGTAAATGGATTACAATTGTTTATAGTATAGTTGTAATATTTGTATCTTTCAGGTGACATGTCTGATCGCTGTAATTTGCATCTTTCAGGTGACATGTCTGATAGCTGTAATTTGCATCTTTCAGGTGACATGTCTGATAGCTGTAATATTTGCATCTTTTAGGCAACATGTCTGACTTTTTTGTTTCTATACTCAAAATTGCACTCCTAAGCAATATGGCACTCACTGTCAACAATGCAAATAAAAAACAACAATGAAATAAAATAACGGAACAATTCTGACCTTCAGAAATAAAGCCAAGTAAGAATGTGCAAGCTCAAAGTCCTTGTTTGATCTCAGAACAGCGTCAACAAACTCTAAAAAGTACAGCATCACCTCATCACTGCCACCTTCTTCAGCACACAAGGTTCGAATTTCTCTATCAATTGCTGAAGGTCCCATTTCTTTCAGTGCTTTCAGAACATCTGAATCTAAATATGAAGACAATAATGATATCAACTATGTAAAGCCTCCATAAACACGTTTTCAGGAGTTTACATAATGCAGAAATAAACTTACACAGATATTATGTGGCAATGCATGTTTTAAATGCTGATCCCAGCCATACCTGACTATAACAGATTGATACAAATATGAATGTCAAATGTTTCCAATGAAAGTAAATCTACCATGTTTACTGAATTAGGTCTTATGTGCCATCAGTAATGTCATGCAGATGTATTTTCAAACACTATTCAACTACGGGAGTCGCCGTGGCGTAGCGGCTAGATGCTGGCGTGCGGATCGGAAGGTCATGGCTTCGCTTTTTTTTTAAAATGACCTTGACACCCAGGTCGACCCAGCCTTGAGTGGGTACCGGGTGCAGTCCCAGGAAGTAAAGGCGGCCAGCGTGATGCAGACCACAACAGCCATCTTGTGCTGACTGGTCTATAAACATATAGGTCTAGCCCTTTATGCCCTATACGCCTAAAGGTATGGAAAAAGAAGGGACCTTTACTTTTTTATATAGATATATATATATATATATTTACAACTAACAGTGCAAAAGTTAACTTGCTACCTCTGAACCCAGACAAAATCATTGAGTGATGATAGGAATTTGCAGATGAGGTAGATAACAGAAAGGAAAAAAGTCAGCAAAATGATTTTAATTATACACTGGTCACCTTTGACCCTAAAAGGCATTATTAATTAACCATAATCATGAAGAAGGTCCTTTGCAGAACGCTACTCTCATCACAGTCTACCTGAAAGAAACTCTGCCGCTTGAATTCCATATCCAAATAGTCCTTTATATCCTGTGACTGTCTTCATGTTAGTCAACCCCTGCTGCTCCTTCCTGGTACCATACCTTCTGCAAATTTTTTTTCCCAGTCTGCCGTGGCACTAGATATGGCCAAAATACGAGGTGCCTTTTTTTTTTTTTAGACAAGTCCCATTTTTCCTGCCACTGACAACACAACGATGGAAAACGCAAATGTGCATACACAGTATGTTTATGTGTTTCATTAGCTAGCTGTGTGCTATTTGTTCACTGTCAAAGTCTTGTTTGATGCTGCCTGTGAATGGTTTATAATCAACAATAAATACTCCTGCCAGCTGGGAGCAGAGTTCATAGCCAGATTTACTAAACAATTTCAAGGCTTTTCAAGCTTCTTAGTTTTTTTCAAGGTTATCTCTTAGCACAACCATCTCCCAATGTAATCCTTGTTTCTAGAAACCACGGCAAGAGGGCTATTTATACCATTAAAACTGCCTGACACACTAAAAAAAAAAAAAGCTTCTTCCCACTCCATACCACGTTGCTGCTGTCTGCGTGTATCCATGGGCTGCAACACAGCCCGCCCTTTCCTAGCCTTTAACAAGCTATTTCAGCCGAAAAGAGCCGATAATCAACTGCCCTCATACCTGAAACAACCGTAAACAAAAGTAGCCAAATAATAATAATAATTCAATTACTATCAGGAACTGGCACCAAGCATTTTATTCTTGCTTCCAAACATGAATAAGCCACTTTGTGGACATAATTTTTGGAAGGGCCAGAAACTGATTACTGGACTGATTATCGGTCCAGAAATATGAGTACTACAACCAAAGCATCAGGGAGGTGAAGAAGATATGGGAGAAGCACATCACCTGGTGGGGTGGAGTATGTAGACAATGAATAAACTCCATACAAATGTGCCTAGAATCTTCCATTTTAAAGAGCAAAACTGTCTGGCCACCCAGGGTATTCAAATGAAACGAAAGCATCAAGTTTATAAAGAGCAAAGAAGAACTTACAGCAGCCACTGTTATGTGCTTTTGTCAAGATCACAGCCAGATCAGACAATGCTCCGAGCTGAGGTTTCTTCACATGACTGTCCGCCTGTAAACAATGCCAACATAAAAAAAAAATTTCTTTTAAATTTAAAATTTCTCCATTTCCCACTCATATTTAATTATTATGTAAGTTCATGTAAGTTTAAATGAAGTCTAAATGCACAAGGGTGATATTTTATCTGACTCTTTCTTTGACAAAATTGTAATCAATTTTTTGACAGAAAGACGAAGAAACAAAATCACTGATACAAGCAGAAAAACCAAAGAGATGGATGTACAGCAGTCTCAGAAAGTGTATGATCAGAATGAAAGACAGAGCATGTGGGAGATTCACTGCAGACAACATTCAATGGGGAGACAGCACTTTATTCATGTTTATGTAAAGAAATTAATCAAGATCATCAAACTAGTATATACACTGCAACCCAGTTTTTTTTTAAAAGGAGATTAATTTTAAAGAGTAAATATCATCCACTCAATCAAAGCACACTGAATTCTACATTTAAAGGGGGGAAAAAACTTGTATTTACAGTGTACAGTGACAAATAAAGAACAATTATTTATTCAGCGGGCCTGTCAAGACAGGAAACAAAATTTGAGTATAATCATGTTAAAAACAGTTTTTGGCTAATATTACTGGAAGCTTGGGGGGAACTGTCACCTGAAACAAATCAGTTGCTGTAATACTCCCACATTCCTATAGAAGACCAATAACAATAAGAGTAAGATACATACCTGTGATGGTGAAGTGCTGTCTTGTTGAACATCAAACTTTGGTACTAAACCTGCAACTGTGGGCAGGAAGAATGGAGCTGCCTTTGGAACTTTTGGCGGTTCTTTTGGCTTGTTTCTCATCTAGACACATATCATGGGGAAAAAACATTCATTAGCTAACATAGTAAAAAATATGAGTTGAAACCTGTCTGACTCTCTCTGAATGTCACATTATTTTTAGCTTACAAAAATATACAACTGGTAATATTAAAAGTGTTCTAAAGGAATCTCTCCCTCTTTAAATTTACTGTTCATTTAGCGGCTGGCTGAGTGGTAAAAAATGCTGATTTTTTCATACAGAAAACTCAGTCTCGAATCTTCAGTATGGTGATGGGCTTACAATAATCTGTAAAACAGATGTACATGCAACACTCAAGTCCTGGATTTACAAAACAAACAAAAAACCATTATCTATACAGTGCAGTATACTGTACCAGGAAGTGTTTTGACTGGTTAAAGCTGTCATTATCTTGTACCATGCCAATAGCAGCAAGCAGCCTACATTCACCATCTCACATCATAGACCCGGTCTATGTTACTGCATTAATCTTGTCATACTGGTCCAGGTCTATGTATTTCTTCCTCTTTCCACTTTTCCAGTAAATCTTCAGAAATGCTTAACTGTCTGTTTCTAACAGGACTGCCTCATTTGTTTTTCTGCCTGCCCATTACATTTGTATTTTCTGTGAAGACACATCTCTGTAGCCACTAGATGTTTCACCTGCATACAATATTACAAGTTTTACACAGAACTGAACCTTTTCACACTGTCTTTCACATATTTTTACTAGTTAAAGTCAATGCTGAACAATGACAGTGTAAAATGTGTTCACAAATTCCTTGCTGAATGACAGACAGTCAGTGAGAACTGACTGCACATATGAACCGAAATCATTATTAGGTTTCTGTCTCCTGTAGTCTGATACATGCTGATGACGTGTCCATTAATTCTGAACCTTGTAGAAAGTGACAAGTTTTCCATATATTCACAATACATGTTGTGTCAAGTACCAGAGAGGTTGCATTTTCTCAACCACCATGGTGTATGAAACATGTATTTGATGAGCACCACACGCGACAGTCATTACAAATATCTCCATGACAGATGTTAATGTGCAAATGACCATGATCTGTGATAATTTTCTGATTATTCTCTGTCTGTATCTTTCTCTCTCTCTCTCTCATGTGTGTGCGCATGCGTGGAGAGAGAGAGAGAGAGAGAGAGAGCGAGAGACTTTGAAGAAAACACATTAGTCACCTTTTACGACATGCCTGTTTGGGTTGGGGAAAGGGGGGGGGGGGTTGCGGCAGTGCGTCTATTCTTCATCCCCCCGGTTACCCTCCAGGGTCCTGAACTCTATAATAAGATCTATTTTCTTAAATAGTTTTTTAAAGCAATGTTCACCTTAATAACATCCAGATTCAACAAGTTCAACCACCGTGATGCAGGAAGCAATGATAAAGTCACAAGCTCATCTGATATTTGTTCAACTGACTTATACTCATCGTCTTCTGCTTTGTCCGTGACTTCCACGCCTTCTGCAATATGAAAAATAACTATTGTTAATTTTCTCACATTTAAAAAAAATTACATTTTGTCAACAGGCTAGGTAAAAACAATAAAAAGCACAGGTGAAATGGCTGGTCCTCACGCAAGCTCTAACAATATAGCAAAGTTCTGAGATCCAAGAGACTATTCGAAAGGCAATCTGATAATTATACAAGATCACCATAAGTTAACAATCCTGAAAAGGACTTCCATATTTGCAAGTATATAAAAGTTAAATTATATAATGGACCCTGTTGTAGGCATCTTCTAGATCCAGCGCTGCCATCACAGTCCCAATCTTATATTTTACAGATATAATAAACAAGAGACAGTATTTACACATGTGTCTTTAATCAGTCTAAAACTCTTTAATTCCTTCGACAGAAATGCTTTTGTAGTTAATCCATGACTAATTGTTTCCCAGAACTTTGAAAAATATGCCTGTTAAAATATGTGTCTGCAGCAAGCTATCAAGCTCATCACATGCACTCTGTTGCTCCAACGACAATTAACAAAATGAACTTCAGTGACCTGTGGCATCTAACTAGCCTTTATGTCCAGTAGGCGAACAATGTGGAGTCAAGAATGCCCCATAACACAAAGGAGGCCACGACAAACAAGTGCTCTAATGTTTCACCACACCCAGCCAAGAGACACCACCAGCAACTGAAGTAACAGGCTGGTTGTTCTTTCTAGCTATGGACAGGATGTGAAGAAGGCAACACAGTTCACTGTGGTGCAGCAAACAGTGGACAGGATGTGAAGAAGGCAACACAGTTCACTGTGGTGCAGCAAACAGTGGACAGGATGTGAAGAAGGCAACACAGTTCACTGTGGTGCAGCAAACAGTGGACAGGATGTGAAGAAGGCAACACAGTTCACTGTGGTGCAGCAAACAGAAATATGTTTTTTTTTTAAACAGTAATGTAGACCAAATGATGGGGTGGTGGGGAATGATAAGTTGGTTTCAAAAACTGATGATAATAATCCATGAAATGCACTAACAGGACATAGACACCAGGAGTATGACCCAACAGGCAAGATCTAAGAGAATAAATGGCTGAAACATTTCTGGGAGTGGCACTACTTTGATGCTCAGAAGCCTCCTATTGTGACTGTTTTACAGTGCATTTTATACTACCATGTATGTGTGTGTACACGTGGGTGCGTGAGTGAGGAAGCAATGAAAGAAAGAGAGAGGTGAAGAAGGAGGGATAAAAATGTTTATTAATCCACTGACTATCACAATCTCACTTTATGCGATCAGCCAACATTTATGCCTGGCTACAATGATTGCACTTCCTGCAATCGCAACTTTGGGCACTCGCCACGATGTTAAATTGCAAATTTTGCCATAAATGTAGCTGAAGCTCTTAGTCCATTCATTTCTCTATTTTGTGTAAACTGTCTCATGTTTGTGCTTCATTCTGTGGCTCAGAGTTTAGTAAAAATTGTTTCAAAATACATTCCTCAACATTTACAGGGGTGCCAATACCACAATGCACACATTAGAAAAAGATAATTTCGTGGGTTTTTGAGTTTGACAGTTTAGTCATACTGCATAAGAAGTTTTTGGAGGAAAATGGCTAAAAGCCACTGAATTTGCAGAATTTTATTTCACAGTTGTTAGGCAGAGCTCTCATCCAGGATTATTGAAGAGGAAAAAAAAATAGCTTTTCTAGTGTCAGAAAAAAAAAATTCAGTTGCCTTTTTTGCACTGATGCTAAATTATGATGATATTCAACAAGATTTTGTAATTTGTCTATTCTTGAAATTTGTTCTCCATTTGGTGCAAAAATGCAAAATATTATGAGGTGATGTTAAACAGTTGTCATCTATGGCATTTTTGTTGCTCAACATTGCTATCATTCAAAAATTAAAAAAAGATTTGTATGCTTCTGTGTGTTTTTTTTTTTTTGCACCAATCTACAGCCATATGATGATTTACAAACATGCTACATTGGTTTTTAATTTTTGGAGATTATTCTCCATTTATTGGTGCAAAATAAAAAAACAAAATATGAATTTGCGTTAAATAGTTGTAAAGCTATGGAATTTTTCAAGTCTGTCTTACGGTCAGAAATAGAGTTTTCAATTGCCTTTTTTTTTTTTTTGCACCAGTCTACAGCCACATGATGGTGATCCCCCTCCCCTCCCCAATATGAGTTATGTTAAACTGTTGTGAAGCTAGGGCATTTTTGTGTGTACACACTAAAATATGTGGTATCTAGAAATGTGCAAGGGTAAATGGGCTTGGTAGTCGGTGGGTTAAGGCAAAACTATACCTGCTGAAGTTCCTGTTGTGCTTGTTTGGCAGTAAATTTTGTATAAGGAAGAGGTAAGAGAAAGAGAGAGGTGGAGAAGAAGGAACAGAGATATTCATTAAGGCAAAATTATACTTTCTTAAGTTCCTGCTGCGCTAGTTCTGCAGTAATTTTATGCTACTGTGTGTATGAGTATGATATAGAAGGGAGGGAAGGAAAGACAGAGACAGACAGATGGACAAAGACATTGAGGAAGAGAGATTTTCATTAAGATAAAATATACCTGAATCAGTTGCTGCTGTTCCTGGCAGCTCTGCAAGCAGGGGTTTATAATCTGGTGGCAGAGGTGTCAGAGATACATGAGTGTACAGAGTGCGATTGGACCATAGGTAAACGCCAACATCCCCAATATGTGTAGTTGCAAGAAAACTTCCACAAGGAGAAATACTGATTGATGTTGGAGCAGATCTCAGGATGAAGACATCAATTAACCTGTTCAGAAAACATTATTAATTATGAAATATTGTTAAGATAAACAAACTACATAATTAAGTTCCTTCTGGCACAAACATTTTGCATAAAATTATATTTACTGTAGGCATTCATGTTTGTGCTTACAGTGTCCAGCTTCTGTCTTCTTCTTCTTCAGCATTCTGAGCAGATATCCCCTGCCTTCACTCATCTTCTCTTTCCAGTTGGTAACACCAGGTGTTTGCAGGTCTGTCTGGATATTACCTCTCTATGATCTTCTTGGTCTGCCTCATGGTGTATGACCATTCATCTCCCTTGTGTATACATGTTTACCTCTCTGTCATCTGACATTCTCTAAATATGCCCTAGCCGTTTCAACCTATTAGCTCTCATGATGCCAAAGATCAATGGTGATTTAAACAGATTATGAATTTCGTTGTTGCTTCTCACTCTCCATTCCCCGCTGTTTACATCTTTGAAAGGTCCAAAGATTTGTTGTAATACTGTTTTCAAAAACCTGTAATACGCCTTCATCTCTTTTAGCTAAACTCCAAGTTTCAAAGCCATATAAAACAACTGGTCTTAATGTTTTATCTATTTTGATCTAAGTGTTGCGAGATAGAGACTTTGACTTTAGCAGACGTTAAAGGGCATAGTATACTTTATTACCAGATTGTATTTCTTTTCGTTGCATGTTGGAGCAGTTGAAGTTTGCACCCAAGTGCTTATATGCTTCCATTCATTTGATTTTCATATTATTGACTTCATTTCATAATAAAGCAAATAAATCATATTTAAAGTGAGAAGATCTGGAGGACATGGTTTTCTCTCAAACTGTGAAGGAAGTATGTTTGGCAAGTCCATGCACAGCAGTCCAGCATTACTCTACATGACAGTGATGTGCTGGATATTACTGTCAGCTTTGATGGCACTTGGCTGACGAGAGGACACATTTCCTACATTAGGGTTGGCTGTGCAGTGGATGTCATTACAGGATTTTGCATAGATGTGCATGTTATGTCCACATTAGGTCAGGTGTGTGAAACCACTGGTAAGAGAATTTTCAAATCTAAACCAGTTGAATATGAAGGATGGAAAGCAGACCATCTTCTAAACTGTGATAGTAAATTTCACAAGATCTGCTGAAATGATGGAGGTGGGGGCTGCACAAGTGCTGTGGCCTATCTTAAGCTTCGTTATCAATACTTTCTGGTGGTGATGCCAAACCATTTGCGGAGCTTACCAAGATCAAACCTTATGGGAAGGACATTCACATAGACAAAGAGAAACGTATCAACCATGTCAGCATACTCCTTAACGTTGATGCTAACTGCCAAAATCAAGATGTGACCCTAGCTGTGACCTAATAAAGGTCAGCTTACACAAAATGCCAGCCATAAGCTGACAATTTATTACAATAGAGCAATAAGAAACAACACAAGTGTAGAGTCCATAAGAAACAGTGTTATGGTTTCATTGCATCACTGTTTTTCAACAGACAAACCATGAAATGTGCCCAAGTGGAGAGCAATCTTGGTGGGTTTTTTTTCAGTCTGCCCTGGCTAGGCATCAGTCCCTGGGTCCTCATGTCAAGATGTTACACACATGGCTCAATTGTGACAAGCTACAGAAATATCTTTTGCCAATTTATGAAAGGCTGTCTGACCCTAAACTAATTAGTAGATGTGTTTCAAGAAAAATTCAGAATTTGAATGAGTGTTTACACAGCCTGATCTGGGCTTGCTGTAGTAAAAACAAGTTTGCCTCACAAAAGCGCACTCAGTTTGCAGTTGTAACTGCAGCAAGAGAGTTCAACTTTGGTGCTGTTGCTTTTCATGTCACTGCCCAGTTTTTGGGATTTTCTACAGGCCTGCCTAGGATGCAGAAGAGAGTTAAAAATAGCTGGAAGTATAAGAAGGACAAGCAGACTAAGAGATGTGACAGTGTACGAGCTGTCAAACTGATAAGGCAAGATAAACTACATGCCCTAGAGGGAGAGTCCTGCATATGCATATTGTTCTAATGATCATGTACTATGAAAAACTGTTGTTTTTTTCTACGTAAACTAACATGTTACAGCATTTGAAAAAAATTCTGTTCTCCTCCATTTTTTTTCATTTTTGGGCAGTTTTTTTGCTTGCGATTTTGGAAAGCCACAAAAATTGTCGTTGTTAAATTAGGTAGAAATTAAATGGTAAGTGATTTCACAAAACGTTCTGTAATTTTGTAAAGGGGTGCTAAGGACAAAAAGTTGAGCCTGTACATACAAAAATGGTTGTTTTAGACATATCACAAGAAATCCAATATGGTCGTTGTTTATCTCTGTTTCCATAGCAACCATTGCAGTTAGTTTGACAGTAATTTATCGATCTCAAGTCTTCAATACAAAACCCTATACCATACCAGAACAGAACACAGAAATTAAAAAGTATACAATTTAGTTTCAAAGGGTCGCTTTAAGAACTTCTAAATATCTACTCTTACATGCACTTTGCCAAAAAATCAAAATAAATTAAAAATGCTTGAGAACATTGAAATAATTTTAAAAAGTACAGAAAAGATATAGAGATCTAAGTATATACTAGGCAATTTACTAAATGAATTTTAGATGTACAAATAAACTGAATAAACATTACATACAAACAAATGGTATGCATTTGACATTTCAAATTCTCATGCAGCTCTTGACAAGAACACATGCACTCTACTGTGAGATAAGTGGCAATAAAAGTGTTGTTAGTTGACTAGTTAGCTACAAACAGGTGTGTGTACACAGTACTTACTTGCCAGTGGGCACATTCCAAGTGGCAATTGTACAGTCCATGCTAGCAGAAATAAGCCATCTGCCATCAGCCCGGAATGTCTAAATATAAAAAATATCTTGATTTACTAAAAAAAAAAAAAAATGCTACAGTTCTCTGAATTTCTGTCCATTTTTAGAACCATAGTGAGTGTAAAATGTGCATGAATATATGCGTTTCATCATGACAGTCCCGTAACATGTTGAGTCACCAGTTGCTGTTGACTGATCAGTTCCTTCCACTTCTAATGGTCGGATGCAATTGATCTGATCTCCGCACGACTGTGTCCTGTCTAGTCAGCCAAATTCTGTACCCAGATCTTTCTTGGTCTGCCTCTTCTCTTCTGCTGAGTCCTGAAGTATCAGTGAACTTCTTCATTTGTGATGTGGTTTTTGTCTGATTTACTGAGAATGTTTTGAAGAAAAAACTGATTTAAAATCCCATATTTTCCTTTCGAATTCAGAAGCTGAGGTCCACGTGTGTTGACGTATACAAAAAAGTGTTTAAATTTCCATCATGATTGACCTCTCTGTTTACTAATTCAAAGATAATAACAATGATAATTTCAATGAAAATCATGACATGTATACGCCTGGCTTAACTGGATTATTGCTGGTGGCAGCTTAATGTATATGGAACAATCGTTTTGGAAGAATACAAGAAAGATCATTCTTTCTGAAATAAGGGATTGGACATATAACAGAACCTCTACTATCTGGACTCCATAGGATCTGGCCTAGTTTAATTCTTGGTAATAAAAAAAAAAGATATAAATTACTTTGCCAAGTCGTTGCAAGTGTGTGTTACAAGTACATGACAAGTCAGGAAATCGAAGCATGGATCACTTCACAATGTACTTACTATATTTACTCTTTATTATGAGTCAAAATATTATAAAATATAATTATTCAGATTTCTGGGAGCCATGGCAGTTGTTTCTGGCACACTTGTCTGCTGACTGGATGATCATCTCTTTGAATCCTCCTCAAGGTTTGGATTTTTTTAAAACAAACATGGGCTCCCAGGTATGCCCAGCTTAAAATGAGACCCAGGAAATATTTAAGAAGTAAAGGTGGCTATGTGAAATGCGCAGTCTCCGCAAGGTCACTAACAACACTAGACAAGACAGGGTAACGAATACCAGCATTAGAGAGAATGTTGGAATAAAACCGTGTCTGGATTATACTGACAGACACAATGAAATGGTTCAGCCATCTAGTGAGAATGCAGCCAGACCAAACTGAATGAGACTTTTTGCAGTTGAACATCTGGGAGGAAGGCGAGAGGAAGACCAAAAAAAGATATGGAAAAATGGTGTACATGAAACCTACAAAAAGTTGAACAAATTTATCACTGAAGTCACCCGAGAAGCACAAGACAAATACAGAAAACCATGAGATACAACCTGGTATCAGTAGAACAACAAAACAAGAAGAAAAAGAAAGGGTGACTTCATCAAGTAACGAGTGTCAATTGGTCTACAAATTGAAAAGCAGACTTACCAACATACCCAGTATACCCCAAGTTACCGAAAAGAGTTTGGGGGCACAGAGTTGCTGAACCAAACACTGGTGCACCAGAACCAGGGTTCATACTGATCCAGACCTGTCTTCACTAGGGTCCTCAGCATCATGAACAGGATAAATGTTTCTCTCAACAAAAGTCGGAGTGCACCTGTCTGAGAGAAGGGTAACAAAAACTAGGTCTGTAGAACAGATGTGCACACAAAACAGTCTTAGAACAAGACCACAGTTCAGAAATAGATGATGAATCAGGACTTCCTACTAGAGTTTACAGCCTTGAATGCAAAGAAGAAGACATTTTAACAAGTATTTTCTCACAAAGAAATATCACTTATAATACCATGTTTGTTACAGCAGAAGAATGTCCCGCAAACTGTCTTACAGCCCGCCTTGTATCAATATCAACTATGCTGATTGTGAAATCATCTAGTGATACTGCCAGCATTGAACTGAAAAAACAATTTAAAAAAAATGTTAAACATGTAAAAGGTCTGAAATGCAGCCGCACATTCAAATTAAATGTGGTAGGTTATAGTTTAACCCTAGGGTTGAGTTTAGTCAAGAATTGACATCACATCATTCGGGGCATTCCCATATCCACTCCGTCCCCATTCTCAGCAGCCAGCGCAGTGTTCCAATACTAATAGTAGTTTAATGTAACCCTATCACTCTGAAAAGGCTAAATCTAGTGCCTTCCAGTTGTGCCACAGCACTATAGATGTTGATATATTGCCATATTTGCATGTTCTCCACAAGTGTAGTTTAATTCCACTGGCTCCATGTGTGTCTGCGTACTGTTTACACTTCCAGAATGTGAATCATCATCATCAACAATGTCCCCTTCTGACATTGAGTGTGGGAGGGAGAAACAGTTTGTGATCTACGACTTGATAGGCAGCAATGGCTAGTGTCATTCCCTGTCAGTGAAGGAGCTCTTTAATGTCATTAACCCATCTTCCCTGTTGTGCAGTCTCTTGCTTTGACTTTAGATCTTTTCATGTGTAGCACCTGTGTTGGTAGCTATTTAACTGTATTCTTACTAAATGACCAAACAATCTGATCTTCTGTTTCTCAATGAATTTACTGCATGGTGTTGTTCCTATAGTATCATGTTCTGATATCATTTCTAAATTTGTCTTAAATGGTTAAGTTGGCGGCTTTTCTCAGGCGTCAATTTTACGTAGGTTAGCCTTTGGTGATGTCCAAGTCTGGCACTGGTAGCACAGTGTTGGTGTGAATATACTGTTTATAATCTGTTACTTGGCAGTCATACTTATGTTTGGATGCCTTAAAAATGGTGTCAGTTGGTATGTAAGTGCACTGGCGTCTTGTTTCTATTTCCCTATCTATTCTGCCATTTCTGAAGATATACTTCCTAGATGTTCAAAATCTTTAACTTGCTTCAGACAAGTACCAATTAACCCAATATGTGGCGGACTAGGAATTCTGCTGACCTTCATTACTTCAGTTTGAGTAATATTTATTTTCATGTTACATTTGCATGTTGAACTTAGCCTATTTGAATGTTCTTGTCTCATTGCAGAAGAGGCACTGATTGTCTGCAAACAGTTGCTAGTTTATTGTTGTAGATCTAATTCTTCCTCTGGAAAGTAAAGTTCCTCATTTTCTGGATTTCCTGGGTCAACTGCTTCTTTTGATATCATGTTTATATATATGGTAAATAAGAGAGGAGAGAGCACACATTTCTGCCTCACCCCTGTATTGACTAAAAACTTATCAGACATGCCTTCTTGTGTTCACGCTGTGCTTTGGGGAGTGTGGTATGTGGCCACGATGTTATCTAGCAGGATGTGAGTATTGAGTATAATTATTAAATATAACATTTACAGTTTCCTTTTAAATTAATTTTTTCCTAACCCTGGTTGACTTACAATGTTCTCGTAAGCCTTTGTCATGAAATGAACAGCCACTAAACATAGTGGACGAGTCGGGACCTGATATCCCCCGCGCTCAGAAAAATTGTAAACTTAGACCCATCCGGAAAGATATATAGTCCCTTATATTGATCTATACCTTTATTTGGTAAAATAGTAATTTCTGGACCCTCTAGTTGCTTTGATATATCTTCATTTTCAAACTTGCAACTGTAAGTTGGCGAATTCTGGTGTTTGATTTGAAAATTCCTGGAAACCGGTTTACTCCTTGCTCATGTATACAAGGGACTTCTTTTCTAGTAACGCCAAGCATAGTTTGAAGCGGGCATTTTTCTGCCTGACTGCCTAGAGAACAGATGTGTTCAACGGGGCCTCGTAAATCTATGCTTTGAGGAGGCGGCCTTTGGTGTCAAGGACATTCCCTAAGCTTGGGATGAGACCTCTGTGAGATCAGGCAGACGAATCACAGTCCAGCCAACAACCACCAACCAACACCAATTTATGTACCAAACATTACCATGTCATGGCAAGAGCGTGTGTGAGCTCCAGGACGAGTGAACATTTGCAGAGGTTGTGTCATTGATCGAGTGAACCAGTCTTCAGGAGCTTGGTTGGGGCCCGAGACAGTTTTGTGACCTGTGAGAGAGACTTGTTGAGTCCCTATGCAGTTTCTGTGTCCTCGATGGTGAGGTAATCCTCTGTGATCAGATCAACTTGAGGCAGAGCTACCTGAGTCAATTACAGTCGAATCACCATGGACTGAGGGGAGCATCAACCTACGAACTGGGCTGACAGTTTTTTTTCATTATCATGCTTTCTTCCCCACAGCTCTGTGGTATTCCCGTGATGAAATCAGGTCCATCTCAAGACAATCTGGCTGCTTCAATGTCTGGGTCGTGTCACTGAGCCCTGAGTCTATGAACATTCTGGAAAATCTATTCTTCAATATATATGTAGATAAATTGTACTTATTACATACATTCATTTTCATGGCTGACTTAGGTGTCCCTGTTTCACCTTTCTAATTGTTTAGCATTGATATGTGTGTGAGTAATAAGTGTTAACATGGTTATGATAGTAGACTATCATAACCTGGGGGCTAATTATTTTTAGTAGTAGGAATGTCCAGCCAAGTGTGCCTAGGAATATTATATATTTTGTAGTGCCAAAACTTGAGTTGCCCTACTCCAGAAATAAGTTGAGCGTATATTGGCCACGGGGCATCCCTTAGACCAATACGAGCCAACGACTCAACATGAATTATTTCTGAGTGCTGTTGGTTCTTAAGGAGAAATCCTTAAATCAGGCACGTGACAGGAGTGATATGTGACAGCCTTACTGATAGATGTCAAGGGGTCTGGCATGAGACCTTATATATACATGTTTAGACTAAGGGAATATATTCCATTTAAAGTTTCACTTTGTCCTTGTTTGTCATTTTCTATAAATAAAATAAAAACTGAAGACACTTAGTTCTGCTTACCTGTCCCTGTGTAATAATATTTCAGATACGAAGGCGTACATTTTCAAATCTCCAAGTAACTGCTTTCCTTTACATCTCCAGAAGCAAAGAGTGCCATCAGCACCAGCTGTAACAATTTTCTGATTGAGCGCATCACATGCAATTCCTCTCACAGTCACATCATGAGCTGCAGACAAAGAAATACTTCGTGAACAAAATATTTTAATTCATGCAAATTTTGGATATTCATTAAATAAAAACACAAATAGTGGCCTATTTCATCTAAAAAGTGAAATGGCTTATTGACACTAGGTATCGTGTCTAGAGCAGGCATCTGCAGTTATCCTTTCCATCTCCTTACTGTTAATTAATATTTGAATGAAGATTGTACTGCCCAAATGTTTTACCCTTTTTCTATGAGAAAGAGGCAGTGACAGAGATACAGATAGAGGAGGCAGGTACAGAGACAGAGTAAAAATACACTTATCAGTTCAAACACCACAGACAAGGAGTGCTAACAAACAACAACTCATCAAAATAAATAAAAATAGGAAAAGTCCCAGAAAACCATGTCGCATGATGAAACCACACCCCGTTTCTCAACCATAAATCACAATTTCTTCTGTACTGGATTAAAAAAAAATAGGAAAGAGAGGAAGAGAAGAGGGATGATATAGAGGGTGGGGGAAGGAGAATTATAACACTGATCGATAAATGCATTACAAAGAAAATACCGTGCCAAAAACAGAACTGGGAAGTCACTTTGCCAGGCCCCAATGTAACTTGGCTTCCAGAAACAATCAAAAGTGAGGTGACTGCTCCATCCCTGAAACTACCCGTTTCAGCTAAAAACAGCATCCAGGCATGATGTAAATGTAGGCCGTAGTACTAGTACCTTACTTATACACATAAGGAATTCCCTTCACACTAAGAAACAAACCAAGCAATGAACAGTGGATTGACTGCCCACCTTATGACCGTAAACATTTAAAATGAAGGCAGATGAAAATAGTCAATAGATCAAAATAGCCAAACTGCCAGAAATCACAGGTCTTTGGACAAAGGTGTGTTTTATTTCCAGTTCTCCCAATACGGCAGGCAAACTTCAAGGACCATTATCCTGTTCGGGGGGCAAATTCTAGAATTCCAAAGCACGTCTGGAATTCGAGGTCAAAATCAAGTCCGCTATGAATCCTATTACTGGCATCCAGACACTTTTCTGTATCAATTGTAAAATAAAGTCATGAATAAATTAACAAATATTGACTCTGAGCATTGTCACAGGTGCCCCACACCTTTCTCATGATGATGACCGAGGAAACCTTAGGGAGAGATTGTCTCTACAAATATGCATACATATATCTCCTTGAGTCCCAGAGGGTTTAGCATCTCAGGCCCCAGGGTTAGTTAAGAGAGGCATAAAATTAGTGCATCTTGCATTCATTGGGATTTTGGTAGGAGCCTATGAACATACCATGCAATCAAAGAGTTTTATAAATATATATACACACAACAATGACTTCATTGACCAAGTGAACATTTATAATTTATGTTATACATTACAATAAACAATGCAATATTCAGGGTGGCTAAACCAGTTGCTGGTTGCACACAGTTTACCATTGAGCTGACATTTACCTATCAAAGACAACCAAGCTAATGCAAGTGTGGTGAAAACAAAGAATTCCAAAAATAGCAAAAGCAGTATACAATGTAAGTAAAATTTAGTGTTGCTTTGATCATTCATAAAAAAACATCACCTTGAGGATTACCATAGCTTCCTCTATGGATACCAGACTGCAGATTGTACACATCAACATGGCCGCTACTGTAGCCAATGAAAGCAAAGTTTCCACAAGGAGATATCTCCACTGCCTGTAAGAATGATTCATACAAATATAAGATGACTCAAATATAGGCTGAAGGGTTTCAATACAGAATTCCTTCAGAATAGTTGACCTAGAGTTCCTAAGTCAAACCAGCCTTAAACTGGAATCAAGAACAGTCCTAGGTAATAAAAGTGGCTGCTGTGATGTTATTCATATCCCTTAATGAGTGCTAATCATCTATTTTAAAAAAAAATTGTTTTTTAATTTTAGTATGCAAAGGGTCTTTTATTTTACAGTTCAGAATCTCTTTCCCTCCATCCCACTTCTTAAATCTGACTGGAATTTGTCAATATACTGTATTCCTCTCCAAACACCTTTCAATACGGAAAAAAAATCAAATAAACTAGTCTTAGTAAATCATTATTGATCAGCATGTTCTCTACAGAACATTGCACCCTTTACTGCTGAGGATGTGCCCACTATATCACCATCTTCTTTGTATCATGACTGCTGATAGCAACCACTGACTGTATATTTCTCTTATTTATTCCTATTTAAAGTTCATCAATTTTCTCAAGCATTTATTTTCTAATACATTTAACTTGTGGCATATGTCTTTAGGGGTTCTCAATGTGTAATTTCTTTCTTTGTCTTTTTGGTGATCAAAACTGCTATCTAAATAAGTAAACTGATCCGATAATTTCATTCTTTTAATTGCCAGAGTGACTTCTTGATTTATTATTGACTACTGTCATTTCTGACCTCCTATTACAATTTCCAATAAAAACTTTACAATGACAATTTACAACAGTTGTTTATTTTTTTTCCTAATAAACATATTGAAAGCACATAAGACTTCCTAACTATTTACTGGTCTAACAAATCAGGCATTTTTCCCATACAGGGATCTATAGTACGCACCCCCTGAAGACAAGAGCCTCTGCATAGATGCAACCTAGCATTTTTCAAGTTTCAGGACATGCTGTACTTCTAAACAGTTCAATTATAACAATAAATCTCAAGTTTTAAAAACTAAGAAGTTAAATCTGTAACATGAGCACCTATAATTAGTGGGTAGTATTTTCCTGCAACCAGCTCAGCAAAGTGATCTTCTGTAGAGAAAAGCAAAAGTGTGCAAGCCAAGCCATATACTGAGTTCTTAAAATACAAATCCTTGCAGCATCAAACTGCAGTGCCACTTAACATTGTGTCTTACACACTCAGGTGTGTCCTTGCTTACCAAGGTCCATTCTTCATGCACAAAAATAGCACAGAAGACATCTTATATCTAACAGCTAAATGTAGCTGGACTATATAACAATGAAGGCAAAGCTTGTGCACAAGACATGCCCCTTTATAATAACTGTTTGATGCTGCCACTAAGTTGACACCTCAGAAGCAGTGAAATGAATAGCAAAATTATTATAGGTTGCATGAGGAACTAGTGAAAGAAGGAATCCTTTTTTGTACCACAGTGAGAGAAACATTAAGCAAAGGAACTGCAACACGAGAATGAGTTTAATTTTGACTAATTCAGAAAGCATGCTGAGAAAGATCAGAACAGGCATGCTTCGCTGCGGAGGACACGGGTGACGAGTATTGTTTGGATTTTTTTTACCGGGTAGCGCCGGTGTGTTGGGAAATGAACAGGCGGACAGACTGGCTGGCTCTGCACAACTTGGTGGAATACTGATACATGATAAGGCAGACATGGTTAGTGCCTTGTGGGAGAGAGTGTACAGTTAGGAGGAGCAGATGGATCACCACACTCTGGTGAGATTGATGCAGCTGGGAGTGCTGAGAGGTTCTAGCAGATGCTCGAGACTCAGAGGGAAGGGTAGACGGACATTTAATGAGCATGCCACTGGAACCATTAGTATCGGAACTCTTCGCTGGCTGCTGAAGATGGGGACGGAGCGTTTATGGGAATGCCCCAAGTGCTGTGAAGTCGGTTCTTGAATCAAATCAATCAATCAAAAATCGACATCGTGACACTCAGAACACTCCCATAAGCGCTCCGTCGCCATCTTCAGCAGCAAACAAAGAGTTCCAATTCCGATGGCACCAGTAACTGTCTGATTTATGGGAATAAGTTAAATAAATAAATCAAGAAGAGATAAATAAAGAATGATACTTGTCATACACATATATTTAAACATTGCAGTTTTACAGCTTGAAACTAATTTTTACCGTTGCCGTTACAGGATGTTCCATGACATCTTGACTAAAACGTGGGTGTGAAAACATGTGTTTCCCCATTGTCGACCTCTGGAAGCTCCAAGATGAAACAATATTTAGTGATCGATGGCAAGCAATGATGTTATCCCAATCACTTTCTCTGTTTGGTTCTAAATAGAAGCATTTCAATGTGTTAGTACTGAGAAACAAAGATCTTTAATTTATACAAGCAAATACAAATCTGATTACAATTATAGGAAAGACTCAATGTAACTGACAGCAGCAAGTCAATAATCATCTTGACTTGACCAAGAGACCAGAAATCAGTACCAGTCCAAATGTGTTGCTGCTGAATGTGCTTGTCTGGCATCAGTTAGCAACACCCCCTCATATGTGATGGTTGCAAGCATACTCACACTAGAACTGTGTAGTATCCACAAGCCACATGTCACAAATTACCTTTTATTGACAGTAACAAATCTCAAATATATATTTAAATGCCCTAATGGCGGGTGCATTTGACAAGACATTTTCAGCTCCATAATTTCCATAAAACTAACCACATGTTTTGAACATTATATCCAGTCTTTTGAAAGCTGAAATTATAATAAGACAGTTTTTATATCAAGTATATAAGTATTTTGGGACTCTTATTTTGGCAACTGAAATGTTCAGTCTGAGCAAACAATACGTAAAACGTAAAATTTAGGCAGTTGATAAGAAAAAATTGTCCTTGCCTTTTACTCTTTGTCTGATTAGCCACCCACTGTGCATGTATTTACTGCATAACTGCAATAATTGTACAACTGGATGACTAATTGTTTCAGAGAAGTGAACAAATACATACCTGCAGCAAACTTGATGATTGGTGGCATCTTATGTTTGTCTAACTTTAGACCTGCCCTTTTGGAAGCCTTCTTATAATATGAAGCTCTACCCAGACTTTTATTGTGCTTGTCATGTACTGTGGAGAATGCCCTCATTGTACTATCTTGCCCTAAAAAAAGGTTAAAATTAGGTATAGTCATCACATTACAAAACAGAAAAACGGTGCCACTGGTAAAATAAAAGCACACAATTTAAAAAATGAAGAACTCATATAATGCTACCAGCTTTATGTACCAATCAAGAATTTGTATGTGTTATCCTTGTCAACATCTCAGCAAGTTTTGGCTGCTGATAACTTATTATCTTCAAGACCACCTTGCTCAAATAAACAGTAAATTATTTGACTTGGAAAACCATATACAATGTGGACCACTTAAGACAATCAAAAAATTGTTCTATCATCAACAATTCTTGTACTTTGCCTTTGTAAAAAAAAAATGGCCAACTGGATGGAATCCGTTTTGTCACGAACTGTTGGATATGTCAATTGATTAAAGGTGTCCTGACTATACAGCAAACTTTTTTCAATTACCAGAACAATTTTACAACTTTTTTGGAAAATTTGGTGCTTTGTCAATGTTAGAATTTGAGTTGTTTTAACTTTTTAAAAAATCAAAGGAAACCATCCTACAGTCAAGAATGTGTGAGAGAAAAGGCACAAACAGTAAATCAAGAGAAGACCTCCATTAAAAAACCCTAAGTGTAAGGTGGACCTACGTGCTATCCTCCTGCCCTCTGCTAAAAAAACAACAGGTTTTGTAAAGTAAATAATAAAGAATATGATTTCCTCTGTTCACTTGAAATAAATTGTCTATATCTGTGCTTTTGCCTCTCGTATAAACTTCACGGCCATTTTTAGTTCATTCAGTGGTTTGTAGAGTTTACTTTTTATTATTGTATTTTTGGCCAAAAAGTTTGCCTAATGTAAAATTCGGGGCAGTCTTGGAGCATGTGTTGCACACATGTCCGATAAGCCAATGTAAAATTGTGTGTATATGTGGCTGTGCCTTGTTCTGATGCACAGAATAATTAATTTCTATCTGTCCATAATAAAGTCGTGTCTTGTGTGAAATACTCTGAGTAGATTTGCTAACTCTAAATTTTGCCCGGGCAGCGCCGTGGGGCTACTCTTTTTTATTTCCAATTCGATGGGATTTTTTTTTACATGCGCAACAGTATACACGGGCGTCCCATCTTACTACCCAGAGACCAAGGCACCCTTCAAGCACAATGCTTAACGGCAGAAATGGAAATTGATGATGATGATGGTGACTGGTATACGGCTGCTTTTTTATTGCACCTTCTCCTGCAAGTTATCAGCTCTCTCATTTCCAGACAACACATGGTACTGTCAATCTGTGATGACAACAATTTTGAAACATTCACACTCTGCATGTCTACAACAGTTTACAAACCTGCACTGAGAATTGTATGTCCATCATTTCCATAAAACTGGATACAGGTAGGTGGTGCACTGTGGCCTTCACGCATTCTTAACAATCTAGCTCCACCATCAGCCGTGTCAAAAATCCAAACCTAAGCATAAAAGCAACATAGAAAGTCATTTTAAACAGAAGATCAAAATCTGATTCTGAAAACAAGTACTGACAAAACTGCATGTTGACCAAAATTTACAAGCAACGATGAAGATATTGTGAGTACTGGCTCCATAACTAGAGTAACTAGTAATGAGAATATTCAACAGAAGTCAGAACGAGACTGGTTACAGACGTTAGACATCATTAACACTTTCGCCCCGAAATGCAGCAAAACCAACACTTGGTTGGGTACAATTCCCTGTAAATGTGACTTTTTCGAATTTTTCTATTGTGACCTGTTTACGAGATGCATAGAATGAAATTCAGTGGACCCTTACAAAACAGCCTGATGATCTAGACTTCGCTGATATTTTTCTTTTGTCATACTCAATGAATCAGCTGTAAGATAAATTAAATATACCTGACACGAGGTCACAACAGCTAGGTCTGAAAATTCATAAGGATGTCATGGGACAGCCCATACCCCTTTTGTCTTAGACTGGTCTGGATCTTGTTACCTCTTTGGTAATGAGGTCTATTTGAAAAATTGACTTTCCTCTTTATGTAAATAGTCCTTCTTTTGTAATTATGTGTCTACATGTCAGGTTAGGTACTCAATTCTATCCTAATTATCTTAGGAAAGTCAGTTTTGAATTAAAAACCTTAGGTGGGAGATTCAATGTAGTGAAGCCAAAATTCCAATAGCCTAACTAATGCTTTGGATGTGGATAAATCCCCTCCCGCCTATATTGGGAGAGACGCTTGGTGGGAACTTATTCTTGACTAAGCTTCCAGAGAAGATGCACCACTTGCTGGCTTTGTGCTGTTCATCTATCTATCTCTAATTGAATCACTGATTCATACGAGAATATCCTGGAGCATGGATAAGTACATTATAGTTACATTATAGTTTAGGAGTACCAGATATGTAACCCCACTGCTGAGTGTAAGACAGGTGGCCGTATAACCATTCTAACCGTAGGTGGGCGCATGAGCTATATATCCCCTTAAAAAAGCAGAGGTTATTATCTTCTGGAGCTCCATCCACAGGTTCCAAACAGCTTGACCATTAAACATCTTAGTTACATTTTGTTTGTCACACTGTTAAATGTATTTGACCAATCTTCAAACTAGGACCGTTTCTGGGGCAGCTCTGGAACTTGTATGTGGTCATAATGCCTACCATTGCCACGATTAGTGGAAGTATAAAGTTTGAACAGTAACATGTTTTAAATTTAACACGGATCTATCTTCCATGAAATTTGACAAAGAAAGATTGCATAAATTCTTCATTTTGAAAAATGCCTTTGCTTGAGCTATTCGGCACACAACTTTCTTAATACATCTTCCCTTTGATGTTATCAGGGTACCCAAGTACTTAAACATATCAACTTGCTTGAGGTTTGTACCATTTTGTATTTTTGAGGGACAGTTTTTTTTTGTAATTATCATTACTTCTGTTTTTCTGCTGTTCAAACAAAAACCCTTGTTTTCACTTTCCTTACAATTATATCTATTATTTCTGGCAGCTGTGTTTTATTTTCAGAGATCAGAACTATATCGTCAGCATATCGGAGGCTGTTAACAAAATGCCCACCAACCAATATTCCTGGAATACCATGTATGGATCTATTTATTATTTCACTGCACAAACTGAATAAATCGGGTGGTGATAGTACACATCCCTGTCTAATGCCTTGTTTAAAGTTTTGAAAAGTTCCAGCTTGATTGTCAATCTTTATGGCTGCTTCTTGACAGTATATGTTATTTATTATTTTCAGTTCTAAACCGTCAACATTTAAGGTTTCAAAAATTCTAATAGTTTCTGCATGTTTCACTTTATCAAATGCTTTAGTGTAATCAATAAAGCACAAAAACAAATCTCTATTTATGTCAATCATTCTTTCTGAAAGTGTTCTCAAGATAAATATGGCGTTGTTTGTGCTTTTACCTTCAAACAAACCACACTGCTTTTCAATTTCTGGTTTAATTTTGCACCTCATTCTTCTCATGATAATTCTCAATGAATTCAATGTTCGTTGATGAGCTCTGTCAAAGGCACTATTAAGACTGATGTTCATCTCTGTAAGGCTGTTCTTAATGCCATCACTCCATGTTTCCCAAAGTCTTTCACTCACTCTATACCTGTTCTAACGTTTTAGTGTGGATCGCTGTGGCAGATAGTACTAGGGCATTCTTGTTAGGTATCCAAACCTCTTCATTTGTTGCTCTTTGATGACCTATAAGACTGGCTTTATTCCTAGAATCGTCTGATTTCGTATTCTGTCTTTCCTTGAAACTCCTGCAGCTCTTCGAAGGCATTTCATCTCTGTTGTCACAATTTTACGTTCATTGGAGAATGTAAGTGTCGAAGTTTGGCACTGATAGCATAGTGTTGGCGCAAAAATAGTTCTGATAAGATTCACTTTAGTACTGCCATCCTGCCTTCAATCTTATGCTATGCACAGGCTTTTGCAAATATTAATGAGTTGATTGTTAATTCGACTTTTCCCCATACATTCCCACAACATATTTCTGTCGACTCTATCAAAGGAGTTTTCTTTTTCATCTGTCTTGAATTCTCTTTTATTGTCAGTCCAGACACAGTATAACAACTGGCGAGGGAAATCATTTTTGAAAGACATAAAAAAAGGAAGGGAAATGGCTGAATGAAAATGTACAGACCTTCAGTGAATTATCTCCAGCTGATGTAACCATTATTGGTTCCGAAGGCAAGCAAACCAAACCAGTTACTGAAGCACAATGAGCCTCCTTCATGTAACTATGTAACTTTCTGTTCTCCAAATTCCACAATGCAATGTGGCCGGCACTGCTTCCCGTCACCATTATTGGATGGCCATCTTATATAAGAGGAACAATCAACACAGCTATATTTAATCAATTATACTTGTTAATATGCTGCACAAAATTTAAATTCCTAAAGTACTGATGGTTTCCAAGAAAACGCCAGCAAAATTGAAGCCTAACAAGCATGTACTGAAGAAGCATGTACAAATTCCAAAAAAGTATGACTTTTACAACAAAAAATATGTAACCTCATACCCACGAATGCACATTTAAAGTATGAAAATCTTTGTCAGGATGATAAGAGAAGACAGTCACAGAAACAGTACTAACCAAACATGCTTTGTAATTGTTTCATCATATACGCTAGGAAGAAAAGTCCACAAATGCTAACATATCACACTACTCGAAATCCATATGACTTTCTCAAGCAGTCTGCAAAAACAGCAAGTGGTTTCACCACAGTATGGGTTCTATGTAGGGTGTGCGTCCTGAACGCCTAGATACACAGATGATGATACCCAAGCAAATGGCCTCTCGCATCCAAGGTGCAGTGATGACCACCAAAGCTGCTGCTGTAGAAATTAAAGGAAGCTTCTAGCACACCTTTCCTCTGCAATTGTCTGTCCATGACAACACCTCATAGTGACCCTGTCCTCACAACAGCTGTCCACAGCAGTCTAGAGCCATGTATGGTAAAGGAATAGTACCCACCAGACAGTAAATAGGCTCTTTACTGCACCAGCCCAAATACTGCCATAGGTTTGATGTTTTCTACACTTCTATGTAGAATTACAATCAGTTATTGTCTTCCCTCACCACAGAAAAAGTTCTCAAAGAGGCAGTAGCAACATGCTTGGATAGCTCAAAAAAAAGAGTTCCATAATTGTGAGAATTTATGCACACTAGTTACAACTATACCTCTTTGTAAATGTATTCATTGTTCCTGAAGCTGTACAACTGAATCAAAGAAACATTAATTTACCTGTTCTGAATCCTATTACAGTGACCGGTCCATATTCTTGCTTGAATTTAGCCACAGTTTTGTCCACTGCCAAATTATGCAGAATGATCTGCCCATCAGCCAAACCAATTGCCATGACATCAATGGCTGTTGACTACAGAAAACCACATCAGTGTTAAAAAAGCATAAGGTGTATCAACACACCCCTCCTCCTCCTAGCTTGCATGCATAAGCAGTCTCAAACTTACTTAATACCTACATAAACAAGATTCAAATATTGCTGACATCATCCAGAAATCTCATGATATGTTTAATCAGGGTTCATAGCCAAATTTACCAATCAATTTCAAGGCTTTTCAAGGTATTTTTCAAGGTCTCCTTAGTTTTTTTCAAGGTTGTCTCGGTGTAATACTGAAACAAGATTTTTGCCTTGTTCAAGGGTGTACTGAGCACACAAGGTACTTCATTTGTGCCACATGTGTTGGTATACCAGCACAGATATCATCATCATGTAGCATTTCCTTTGTCCTGACAAAAAAACCTCGGTCTCTCACCAGCTCTCCCGCCTCATGTACTTTTTTATACTCAAGGAGTCACTTATATCCTGTGCCCATCTTCGTGCTGGTCGGCCCCTGAGCTTGATATAGTGTTTGAAATTTTTTTTAGGGCTTGGTGGTAGAGGGCAGCAAACTGAAGTCCTGTCTGTTCTGGACCTGGTACCTGAGAGGGTTAGGGGAGAGAGAGAGAGTCATGAAGAGAGAGGAAGACACATGCTGAGGTAGGCTGGGAGAGACAGTGTAAAGATGGACAGATGGAGGTAGAGAAAAGAAGGAAAAGAAGTCTGGGGAAGGAGGAAAAAATGAGAGGGAGGGATGGAGACATGATGAGGAAAAGTGGGGAAGGAACAGCGAAAGACAGAGAGGGAAAAAATACAGAAAGAGGGAATGCAGATACAGAGATGGGCATATGAAAAGAGAAGGAAAAAGGGAACGAAATAGAGATATGGAAGGAGGAAAATATGACAAAGAGTTGAAAAAAGGGAGACAGAGGGAGAGAGAACGGACAGGGTGAGAAGCAGATGCAAGCAGAGAGAGATGTAGACATAAAGGAGAGAGAGAGACAAAGGGACAGCACAGAGAGGCAAGCAGACAGAGGGAGAGAACCAAAGAAAGAGAAAAAAGGCAGAGCAGGAGAATGGGAGGGAGGTATACAAAGAGGAAGTGATGAAGGGAGGCAAACAGACATAAAGCAAGAGAGAGAGAGAGGTGGGTAAGAAAGGCAGTGACAAACACAGATTAAGAGAGAGGGGCAGGAAGGGAGACAAGATACATCAAAGAAAAAAAACAGCCACCTACTCCCCCCCCCCCCCTTTACACACACAATTTCAAGTGTAGTGGACACAACCACTAGGGAAAGATAGTTATGGGGCAAAAAAAATACGTAGATGAACCAGTTAAAAAAAATGATGGGGGGGGGGGGGAATGAGAGAGGGGAGAGGGGAGCGGGTAAGGAAATCTAGAGAAAATGAAAAGACAGGATGGAGAGGAGACAAAGAAGAGATGGGACAGGAGAAAGGGCAAGGAAAGGAAGAGAGGAAGAATGGAGAGAGAAAGGAGAATAGTAGAAGATCAAAGGAAAGAGAAGGGGTGAGAGAAGAAAGGTAAGACACGGTTGTGGGGGTGGGTGGGGGGGGGGTGTAAGAATAATGAGTGCCAAAAATAGAATTAGAAAATCTCTAAGTGAGGCCACTTTTCCGGTTCCTACCCTCTCCCAATGTGAATGTGGCCGTGGTCCAAAAACAACAGTGCTAACCCCTACTGCCCCTTGCTTGTCCTATCTTTGTGTGACAACAATAATTCAATTTCTTACACTTAAGGCTGGTGACCTGAGAGCCAAGGTCATTTTATGAAGAAAATAAAAGTCCAGGGGATCCCAACCCACCACTGGTGGAAAATAGAGAAGTTTACCCACACACATAAATAGGTCAGACACATAAATAGGTCAGGGCAGCAGTGGACTTCGTTTTATTTCTGGTTTTCCAATTACAGAAAGGAGGAGAGAGAGGAGGTGGTGGAAAGTGGTGTAGAAGGCTGAGGTGGTAAGGGTGAGACAGAGGAGGTGAGAGAATAAAGTTTAAGAAAATAAAGTGGGAATGAGACAGGAAGAGAAAGAAGGGAGTAAGAAATAAGATGAGATATAGAGGGAAGAAGGTAGCAGGAAGGGGTGCACTCCCTCCCCTAGGTGTCATCAATGTGGGAGGAGAAAAAAAAGGGAGGGAGGGGAGGGGGGGGGGTGACGGCAAATGTTTTTAAAAGTACACATATATTTAATGTGTGGGAGGGGGAATGGTGGACATGAAATGTTCTGCACTAGGCAACACATAACCTTCTACACCAACTGAAGGTATGGAGAAAGAGAGAAAGAGAGAGAGAGAGAGAGAGAGAGAGAGAGAGAGAGAGAGAGAGAGAGAGAGAGAGAGAGAGAGAGAGAGAGAGTGGCAAATACAAAGAGAAAGAAGTAAGCAGTGACACAGACAGGCAGAGAGTGAGGAACAGGTAGGACAAAATGTGAGGGGGCGGGAAGGGAGATGGACAGAGATTAAGGCCGCAAGGAAAACAAACACATCAAAAGAAAATATCCACCATGTTCACACAGAATGCCCCCCCCCCCCCCCCCCAATACAATTTCCTGTGTACTTGAGTTGCTAGGAAGAGTTATGGAGCCGCACATTTACTAAACATTTAAACAAGAAATAAAATAGGAAAAAGGGGGAGGGGGGACAGTAAATGAGAGAGTAAAAGGAAAGATAGAGAGAAAGAGAAGAAGATGAAGATCAGAAGGGAGGGTTAGAGACAATGCAGGAGACGGGAAGGAAGGAGCAATAGGTAGAAGAGTGAAAGAGGGAGGGAAGAGAGAGAGAGGGGTGAGACAACAGAAGAGGGAATCTCGGGGAATTACAATACTGATCGCCAAACACACTGTAAAGATAAATCCAGGCCAAAAATAGAACTGGGAAATCCAGCTGCAGTCACTTTTCTTAGCCCCAATGCCATCTCTAATTAATAGAGAAGGCCGTGCTTAGCCCCACCACGGCGACTCTATTTATAAATAGAACTGAACCGAGCCCCACCATCTCCCAATGTAATCCTTTCTAGAAACCAAGGCCATAAACGATTTAAACTGTTCATTCTGCCCGACTTGCTAGAAACAAAGGCACACACACACACACACACACACGAGACGGAAGCTGCTCCTTCCCGCCCCATGCCACACTGCTGCTGTCTGCATGTATTCGTGATCTGTAACAAAGCCCGCCCTCCCCTGGCCTTTAACAAGCCATTTCGGCTGAAAATAGCCAATAATCAGCTGCCCTCACACCTGAAACGACCATACAACGAAAGTAGCCAAAAACTAGCCAAATGGCCAAAAAAGCCAAATGGCTCCCCCAAAATTGCCTGTGCTTGAAAAACACAGGATTTCTGACGATTTCATTGCCGCGGTCAAAATTCACGGCTTTTCAAGGTCGGAATGTCTTTTATAAGCTAAAAATCCCGGTTTAAGGTCAACGAAAAAAATCCCGGTAATTTCCCGGTCCACTACGAACCCTGTTTAATGTACAAAGACAATAAATCAGTGGACTTGTTCTTATACTAGCTGCATCCACAGAGTGGCAGTGTAGTGGTTGTTAGATATAGAAGTTAGCTGTGAATATACTGAATAAATGGCCACTAACCAACCGAACAGGAAATCACTGAATGAAGGTGTGTATTTCTAAAATAAAACTCTAAGATTCTTTGACACCAAGGGACAACAGGCATTCAACATAACCTCTCTTGCCTGATTTCTTGCAGAGCATGCCCTCTAAGACAAATGTTAATGGACTTGTTACACACAAGGCAGTGTAAGGTCAGGGGAAACCACCACTTTATTTATCCTTCATAAATAAAGCTTTGGTTTATTTTATTCACTTACATTTAAGTCTGAAGTGTGCAGCAATTACTGAAATGTTTACATGTGCAGGCCAGACATGGCTGGAAAATAATGTTTTATCCTTGAATACCTCAGCCATAAAGCTGAACTTCAGTATGTGTAATACCATAAGGATTACATCACAAAGCATTACTACATTCATCTTTAGCAAATAAACCATGCATAATAAAACAATAACACGCTGCAGACCTGCTAAGAAGAACTCATGGGGGACCCTAGAAATAGTTCTTCTTATCAGAAATTCCCATAATCTGGATAACAGTTAAGTAAGAAAAATTGCATGGAATAAACAACAGAAACTTGTCACATCCAAAAAATTTGTTTGTACTGAATAAAGATTCCCAGGTATTAAAAGAGCTTTACTTCATTTACTGACTAATAAAAAGATAACGTCACAGTAGTTCAATTACTGGTAACATATATTTTGAGATTTGGTGCTGGAACAAATTCAAACATCTCTATATTAATCAGAGTATCAGGAAGGATAAAACTACAACACAAGCCCTGACTTCTGACACAAGGGTCCATTAAAGATGTTTGATTTAACCCCATATGAGCAAGCAATGTTCACATTTGTTTGTAAGCACAAGAGGAGAAGCAGATGAAGATCTTATTGGGCCAGATGTGTTATGGGGAGACTTAAGCTTGTCCAGTATACAGATGACAGAATTCACATATTTATGTACCTCTACATGACTATTTTGTCAAGCAGCAGAGAACAAATACTACTAATAAAAAGGTAATTGCAAATCTTTTAAAGCAATGTGCGGGTGTTCCAAACAGTGAATTTGGGTCAGGTAGACCATTTTTGGAAAAGTTTGTTTTTACACTCCTTAGTATCTCTGCTGTCAGATTCAGTATTTGCTTTTGTCTAAATATGTTATTTTAACGCAATATTGAATTTTTACTGAGCTAACCCTAGCTGTAAAACTATTTTAGTTAAATTTGTTACGAAATTGCTGTTTTTTGCACCTAGGTAACGTCATTTCCAAAAGGACAAAAACATATGTATTATAAGCATAATTATGACCCCTGCATTGTTCGGTGGTAATTGTTGGATTTCAAGTTTTCCATCCACAATCGGCCGGTATTACAGCTCAGACACTTCCCTATATGGGTGTAAACATGACAGTGCGTGATACAGACGATTCCTGCAGGCTGAATCCGATCACGTGGGTATCCAATTCTCAAAGATGGCCACTGATATTGTTTGTTTACAGAGCGATGTAAAGGCTGCTGTTGAACAAAAAATGCCTCGCTCCAATAAATTTAAACTCCACTTAGCCAAGCAACATAAGAAATCTTGAAGTCTACAATTGGCAAATGCTTGTAGGCAAAGGAAGGTCTATAAGAACGTCGTCAACATTACAGAAAATTTGTTCTACAACGCAGCTAACATGCTTGCTCCTAGCCTTGCTGAAATGTTGGCTGTCAATGTTTCTGTACCATTGTGTTCTAGTTCTCAAAGTTGTGGAAGTGACAGTCCTTGTTGAAAAAACCTGAAGCTAGTTTAAGAGAGATATGTATAAATATATGACCTCCTCTAACAGCATGTGTGTTTCTGCTGACAATAACAGACATAAACAAAAACCTGGAGAATAGAGAACTGGTTGACTTTTCAGAAACTGATGAAAACAAACTGTGTTGTCCACTATGTAAAAATACTTGTCCTTTTTTAAAAACTGACAGCAAGAAAACTCAAGGATTAGCTGTGCTTGCAGAAGTTTACTGCTTCTGTAAAGAAGTAGTTTGTGGAAGGTACTTAGCTTCAAGAAGTAAGGATGGGGATAGATCTTTTGCGATCAACAACCAGTCTGTTTATCCTGCATTTTTTTGTGGAATGGGTGCCACCATGTTCAATAATTTTTGTGAAAATAAGTTATCAACTGGATTATCTTCACAGCACTCCAGCACATCCATAGGTGCTTAGATTTCCCTCTCAACATGTTCATCAGTGCCACATGGTTAATAGTGTCAGTCCTATGCAGGTTGACAAGACTGTGTGTGCCCGGTGTGCTTCTCATGCTTGGCTGTGCAGATCTTTACTCTCAACTCTCATATTTTTAGCAGTGATGTGGACACATTTCCAAAATCATCAGAATGTTCGATCTCTCTAAGGGTATTGACAATGTCTGTGTGATTAATGGGTTGGCATTTTCAATTATTGAGGCATCTGCCAGTCTATCAGCTCTTTCATTACCAACAACACCCGCATGCCCCGGGACAAATATGAAGGTAACTGCACACACAGGAGAGTTTTGCAATGACTCAATCAACTGTCTGCGTAACCAGCCTGCCTCAACCCGCCAGATCATGATCAAAGAATCGCTCAATACACACACATGGAAATAGTCCTGTGATTTTAGCCACATGAAAACTTGTGTCACCGCCATCACCTCTATCGTCAAGCTGCTGGTGGTCATGGAGAAGGCACCCCTGGCCTGTTTAACTGTTCTGCCTGAAGAACGAGCTGTAAATGCCCTTGCACTCTGTCAGTCAAGATTAGCACACCTGTCTCATCTGAATTTTCACTGATAAGCGCGCATACCTCAGGGTTGACAGCAGCAGGATTCTTCTGCTCCTGACAACTCCTATCAAGCGAAATGACAGGAATGTGAGATTGGGCGCTTTAGATGCTGGTATCCATTCCTCACCTAGATGGACATCTGTAAGGCTGCAGACCTGCATGATGTCATCCTCTGCCCTACCCAGATATGATTTGCCCCTTTTAAGTCTATTGCTCTTTTTCCCAAAGAGCATGTGTTGCAAAGGTTGCTTCAGATCTGAGCTTATCTTGAGGTATGCACGAGCTCTCCAAATCTATATTGTCTATTTTGTGAAATATGAACCTGCAAGGTCTTTATTACATGACATTTCATAACAAAGCTAATAAATCATATTTAAAGTGAGAAGATCTGGAGGACATGGTTTTCTCTCAAACTGTGAAGGAAGTATGTTTGGCAAGTCCATGCACAGCAGTCCAGCATTACTCTACATGACAATGATGTGCTGGATATTACTCTCAGCTTTGATAGCACTTGGATGATGAGAGGACACACATTGGGGTTGGCTGTGCAGTGGATATCCTTACAGGACTTTGCATAGATGATATGTCCACATATTGTCAGGTGTCTGAAACCACTGGTAAGAGAGTTTCCAAATCTAAACTAGCTGAATTTGAAGCATGGAAGGTAGACTATCTTTCAAACTGTGACAATAATTTCACAGGATCTGCTGATGGAGGTGGAGGCTGCATGAGTGCTGTGGCCCATCTTAAGCTTCATTATCAATATTTTCTGGTGGTGATGCCAAAACATTTGCAGAACTTACGAGATCAAACCTTATGGGGAGGACAATTACCTAGACAAAGAGGAATGTAGCAACCATGTCAGTAAATGCCTTGGAACAGCACTCCTTAATGTTGTTGCTGACTGCCGAAAAAAGAGCATGACCCTAGATGGATGTGGTAATGGTCAGCTTATTTAAAATGCCATCCATTAGCTGATAATTTATTACAACAGTGCAATAAGGAACAACACAAGTGTAGAGTCCATGAGGAACAGTGTTAAGGCTTCACTGTTTTTCAACAGACAAAACTTTACACCAAAAAATGTGCAAGGGGAGAGCAATTTTGGTGTTTTTTTTCAGTTGGCCCTGGCTAAGCATCAGTCCCTGGGTCCTTATGACAAGATGTTAGACACATGGCTCAATTGTGACAAGCTACAGAAATATCTTTTGCCAATTTATGAAAGGCTGTCTGACCCTAAACTAATTAGTAGATTTGTTTCAGGAAAAACTCAGAATTTAAATGAGTGTTTACACAGCCTGATCTGGGCTTGCTGTAGTAAAAACAAGTTTGCCTCACTCAAACGCATTCAGTTTGCAGTTGTAACTGTGGTGCTGTTGCTTCTTAAGACACAGCCCAGTTTTTTTTATTTTCAGGCCTGCATATGAATAGACGGAGCATCTAGGATGCAGAAGAGAGTTGGAAATAGCTTGAAGTATAACAAGGACAAGCAGACTAAGAGACGCGACAGTGTACAAACTGCCAAACAGATAAGGCAAGATGAACTAGATGCCCTAGAGTGAGGTCTGCATATGCAGCAGGATTGTTCTAATGATTGTGTAATATCAGAAACTGTTTTTTTTTTCTGTGCAAAACAACATGTAAAATCACGAAAATAATTTTGTTAGTATAATAAAACATCAGAAAATTCCTTTTTCCTCCGTTTGCTACTTTTGACAGTTTTGCAGTGTGGGAATTTTTCTAAAAACACTGCCTGTCTGATTATAATGTAACTTTGTAGACTCATTTAAATTTTTTTTACTTATGCAAAAACAAGAGCATTTGTGAAACAAAGATTAAGTTTTTGTGCAGCAGTCGGAAAACCACAAAAAATTGTCTAAAAATATACGCTAAATTTGTTAAAAACTAGGCAGACAATAAATGGTAAGTGATTTCACAAAAACTTTCCACAATTGTCTAAAGGGGCTATAAGTGTATAAATATTTTAAAAATTGAGCCTGTAAATACAAAAATAGTGGTTTTAGACATTTTGCAAGAAATCCAATATGGCCATTATTTATCTTGGTTTCCAAAGCAACCATTGAGTGCACAGTATTTTATCAATTACAGGTTTTCAACATAAAACCCATACCAGAAAGTGGAAATGAAATAGTATACAATTTAGTTTTAAAAGGTTAGGATCGCCTAAATGAATTTGCAAAACCAACAAAAGTATTTTTTGGCTGTTTGATTTTATTTTATATTCAGTAGTTTGCCACTGTTTTCTGAAGGGTCTGCAAGGCAGTCTGCTGCCAAATCACACACATCTAGGATTAAAACTCAGTTTAATAGTTAACAGCTTAACAATAATGGTGAGGTTAAGTTGTGTTTGGTTACTCTGAATAGTTTACCTTATGTTCAAAATACTATGCTCAAATATCAGGGTCCATAGCCAAATTTACCAATCAATTTCAAGGCTTTTCAAGGTCTCCTTAGTTTTTTTCAAGGTTGTCTCGGTGTAATACTGAAACAAGATTTTTGCCTTGTTCAAGGGTGTACTGAGCACACAAGGTACTTCATTTGTGCCACATGTGTTGGTATACCAGCACAGATATCATCATCATGTAGCATTTCCTTTGTCCTGACAAAAAAACCTCGGTCTCTCACCAGCTCTCCCGCCTCATGTACTTTTTTATACTCAAGGAGTCACTTATATCCTGTGCCCATCTTCGTGCTGGTCGGCCCCTGAGCTTGATATAGTGTTTGAAATTTTTTTTAGGGCTTGGTGGTAGAGGGCAGCAAACTGAAGTCCTGTCTGTTCTGGACCTGGTACCTGAGAGGGTTAGGGGAGAGAGAGAGAGTCATGAAGAGAGAGGAAGACACATGCTGAGGTAGGCTGGGAGAGACAGTGTAAAGATGGACAGATGGAGGTAGAGAAAAGAAGGAAAAGAAGTCTGGGGAAGGAGGAAAAAATGAGAGGGAGGGATGGAGACGATGAAGAAAAGTGGGGAAGGGACAGCGAAAGACAGAGAGGGAGACAAATACAGAAAGAGGGAATGCAGATACAGAGATGGGCAAATGAAAAGAGAAGGAAAAAGGGAACAAAACAGAGATATGGAAGGAGGAAAATATGACAAAGAGTTGAAAGAAGGGAGACAGAGGGAGAGAGAACGGACAGGGTGAGAAGCAGATGCAAGCAGAGAGAGATGTAGACATAAAGGAGAGAGAGACAAAGGGACAGCACAGAGAGGCAAGCAGACAGAGGGAGAGAACCAAAGAAAGAGAAAAAAGGCAGAACAGGAGAATGGGAGGGAGGTATACAAAGAGGAAGTGATGAAGGGAGGCAAACAGACATAAAGCAAGAGAGAGAGAGAGAGAGAGAGAGAGAGAGAGGTGGGTAAGGAAGGCAGTGACAAACACAGATTAAGAGAGAGGGGCAGGAAGGAAGACAAGATACATCAAAGAAAAAAAACAGCCACCTACTCCCCCCCCCCCCACACAATTTCAAGTGTAGTGGACACAACCACTAGGAAAAGGAAAAGAGTTATAGGGCAAAAAAATACGTAGATGAACCAGTAAAAAATGGGGGGGGGGGGGAGGAGAGAGAATGAGAGAGGGGAGCGGGTAAGGAAATCTAGAGAAAATGAAAAGACAGGATGGAGAGGAGACAAAGAAGAGATGGGACAGGAGAAAGGGCAAGGAAAGGAAGAGAGGAAGAATGGAGAGAGAAAGGAGAATAGTAGAAGATCAAAGGAAAGAGAAGGGGTGAGAGAAGAAAGGTAAGACACGGTTGTGGGGGTGGGGGGGTGGGGTGTAAGAACACTGAGTGCCAAAAATAGAATTAGGAAATCTCTAAGTGAGGCCACTTTTCCGGTTCCTACCCTCTCCCAATGTGAATGTGGCCGTGGTCCAAAAACAACTGTGCTAACCCCTACTGCCCCTTGCTTGTCCTATCTGTGTGTGACAACAATAATTCAATTTCTTACACTTAAGGCTGGTGACCTGAGAGCCAAGGTCATTTTATGAAGGAAAAAAAAGTCCAGGGGATCCCAACCCACCACTGGTAGAAAATAGAGAAGTTTACCCACACACATAAATAGGTCAGACACATAAATAGGTCAGGGCAGCAGTGGACTTAGTTTTATTTCTGGTTTTCCAATTACAGAAAGGAGGGGAGAGAGGAGGTGGTGGAAAGTGGTGTAGAAGGCTGAGGTGGTAAGGGTGAGACAGAGGAGGTGAGAGAATAAAGTTTAAGAAAATAAAGTGGGAATGAGACAGGGAGAGAAAGAAGGGAGTAAGAAATAAGATGAGATATAGAGGGAAGAAGGTAGCAGGAAGGGGTGCACTCCCTCCCCTAGGTGTCATCAATGTGGGAGAAGAAAAAAAAGGGGGGTGACGGCAAATGTGTTTTTAAAAGTACACATATATGTGTTTTAATGTGTGATGGGGGGAATGGTGGACATGAAATGTTCTGCACTAGGCAACACATAACCTTCTACACCAACTGAAGGTATGGAGAAAGAAAGAGAAAGAGAGAGAGAGAGAGAGAGAGAGAGAGAGAGAGGAGAGAGGGAGATGAGTGGCAAATACAAAGAGAAAGAGAGAGAGGAAAGCAGTGACACAGACAGGCAGAGAGTGAGGAACAGGTAGGACAAAATGTGAGGGGGCGGGAAGGGAGATGGACAGAGATTAAGGCCCCTAGGAAAACAAACACATCAAAAGAAAATATCCACCATGTTCACACAGAATGCCCCCCCCCCCCCCCCAATACAACTTCCTGTGTACTTGAGTTGCTAGGAAGAGTTATGGAGCCGCACATTTACTAAACATTTAAACAAGAAATAAAATAGGAAAAAGGGGGAGGGGGGACAGGAAATGAGAGTCAATGGAAAGATAGAGAGAAAGAGAAGAAGATAAAGATCAGAAGGGAGGGTTAGAGACAATGCAGGAGACGGGAAGGAAGGAGCAATAGGTAGAAAAGTGAAAGAGGGAGGGAAGAGAGAGAGGGGTGAGACAACAGAAGAGGGAATCTCGGGAAATTACAATACTGATCGCCAAACACACTGTAAAGATAAATCCAGGCCAAAAATAGAACTGGGAAATCCAGCTGCAGTCACTTTGCTTAGCCTCAATGCCATCTCTCCATTAATAGAGAAGGCCGCTGTGCTTAGCCCCCACCACGGCGACTCTATTTATAAATACAACTGAACCGAGCCCCACCATCTCCCAATGTAATCCTTTCTAGAAACCACGACCATAAACGATTTATACTGTTCACTCCCTAGAAACAAAGGCACACACACACGCGCGAGACGGAATCTACTACTTCCCGCCCCATGCCACACCGCTGCTGTCTGCATGTATTCATGATCTGCAACACAGCCCGCCCTCCCCTGGCCTTTAACAAGCCATTTCGGCTGAAAATAGCCAATAATCAGCTGCCCTCACACCTGAAACGACCATACAATGAAAGTAGCCAAAAACTAGCCAAATGGCTAAAAAAGCCAAATGGCTCCCCCAAAATTGCCTGTGCTGAGAAACACAGGATTTCTGACGATTTCATTGCCACGGTCAAAATTCACGGCTTTTCAAGGTCGGAATGTCTTTTATAAGCTAAAATTCACGGTTCAAGGTCAACGAAAAAAATCCCGGTAATTTCCCGATCCACTACGAACCCTGAAATATGCAAACTGATTTACTAAATCTGAACAGAAACTTTTGTCCTTGTTAGTCTGCACCACTAAAATGATTACAAAAAAGTAAAGGTGTATAGGGCTAGACATATTTTTAAGGACTAATCAGCACAAGATGGTTGATAGGGTCAGCATCACGCCAGCCGCCTTTACTTCCTGAGACTGCACCCATACCCACTCAAGGTTGGGTCAACTTGGAAGTCAAGGTCAATGTTGAAAAAAATTATAAAATGATTACAAAGCTAAGCATTAAACAGAGTTAAAACTCAGTTGAAACATTAATGCTCAGCAATGTGGGTCTTATCATCTCAGTAGCATTTCAAAATTAAACATCTAAAACAGTACAGAAAATACTAGATCATCTTAAATTTATACCTGCTGAATTGTTGTGACACTGCTCCCCCAGCCAGGAAATGAATAGATGAGTTTGTTTGTATGAATGTTCCATAACTGCAGGGAACCTTGCTTACTGCCCAGTAGAATCTTGTTCACATAAGTATGAGGATGTGCTATAGCTGTCACTGAGAATGCTTCGGGGTCAAACTTCATCTGAAGGTACTTTTCTGAAAAGCAGGTTACAAGTGAGAATCTGCTTTGTAACCAAATAATGGGCCTGTCTCTTTTCCCCAAAGTAATTTAAAAAAAAAAGAATATGACCCAAAAAAAAAGAAGCCATCTTAAATTTCAAACAAATCACAAAATCTTATATCTAAAGAAATTTAAAAACACTGTGCCCTGTCACACAACAAAGCTTGTGCTACTAGCAGCCAAGGATATGAATACATCCATCTTATTCTCCTGATTGTGGACTCCAAATATTATCCCTTCCACCAATTTAAAAAAGCAATTCAAATGAAATAATTCTAATAGTAAGGAAAAATTGGTATGGTCTGGTCCATGTTATTTTAAATATCAAAAGAGATGATTAAGTGGATGTGAATTAAAGCACTCTCTGACATTTCCATAAAATTTAAAGATAAAGGCCAATAGCCAGTCCTTTGCATGCCCAAGTTGTTCAACAGCTGTGCTGTTAATGATCACAAGCCTCTAAATAAAACAGGTTTAATTAGACATCAAATGTGTAATAGTTTACAAGACTATGAAACAAATGTGCCTCAGCAGCATTAAAATGATGGTAGAAGCTGCTGTTGCTCTCTGTAATTACTTTCAATTGTATCTGATTACTGCCACAGAAAGATTCACTCTACTGGAGCATTATGTGACAAATAGTGAAACATGCCATAAATTCTATCAGCAATGACCAGATGTGCTTGAACAGGTTAAACAGGCAAGCGTTCAATGAAAACTATTCCCAACAAAGGAATGTAGCTAACATCAATTGTGCTAGAACAAATAATATTATGAACTGCAATAAGAAACAGAATGTTAGCACAAGTATATTAATGTGCTGTGCAGCTGACCGCTGGAAAGCAAAAGCACTTCAAGGTCCACTATAGAACTGCTGCAAATACAATGAAAACTTTTCAGAGAATGAAGCAAAGGCAGCAGTCACAGCAATGCTCAGATGTTTATCTATCAAAAGCCCCATGTTAATGAGTTAATATAAATGGCTGAGCTAACGGCATATCAGATCCTGAAATCTTTTCCCAGATCATAATGGAGTCATGAGTGAGATGACATGCTGATTTTAAAGGTAAAACTGTTGGGGATGTAACAGAAAGCCTCATCAATTGTTTGTCAGGAGGTAGGCTATTGCGTATTAGTTGAAAGGAGTGAGGATCAACAAGACTTGGCAGCCTTGACATTCCCTTTCTAGAACCATCACTTGTTTATTAGAGACATATTTTGCAAAATAGTCTAGTGATATAAATAGTATTTGATGTCATGTTTTTAAAGGTGCCCTATCAAAGAAAGACAGCCTTTCTGGAAGACCATAGGAGGCCAAATGTCAATCAAATTAGTATATTTAGGTATGGAGCTATCTGATATAAACAAGATGCAATTAGGAAATCCCACGTGGAGAACCTCGATAGTAAACAAGTTTTAACATACTAGAACCTTCCAGAAGAAGTTTAATGAGTAGAAAACACATACCACGCATGCCAGTATTTCAGTGTAAATGGTGGGTGAGAAACCACTTGAGCAATCTTCAGGTGTCGAGACTTTGAAGAGGAGGGACTAGTAGCATGGACTACCACAAGTTAGGAAGAATCTTCAAATTCAGTCTATGAAATTTAGAAGAAGAGGGACTAGTAACATGGACCCTCAAAGAAGTCACTAGAGAGGAGACAGGGAACAAGACATCGATCTACAGAGACAACAGACAAGATACATGGATCTATGTTCAGCAGAGACACATTTGAGGAAACATTACCAAAATGTTAGAGTCGACAATTAAACCATTAGTACCAGACATCACTAGAAACCAGGCGGCAGTTATAGATAAGAACCAGTTCTCAAGTCAACAGAGATGAAGAACACAATGCGACATTATGAGTATATAACCATAGAGAAAAATCAGTTGTCATTCAGAATACTGCTGATTTAACATATTTAGAGATGAAAAGACAGTACATGGAAAAAAATAGTTGTCTGAAGATATTTTTTATGCAAGCATCAGAGAGACTGAGTAGCATGCAGCTAGCAAGACATCATTATCATTACCATTAGCGACACTACCTCACTTATACTCTTCAACTGATTCCTCCTATAGCAAACCAAATGATGAAACTGGGTATGACATTTTAAAAAAAGATAGCTGTGATACAGTGAGCTGTAGACAAATCATAAATATTATCACTAGCAGGAACAATTTACCTTCAGAGCTTATTTCCCAAACAATAAGAAATCCATCACCATCAATTGAAATCAAATGAGGTCCAAATGGAAGAAGAAGAATCACATCTGTATTATGACCTTTATAGGTCTTTTCAATCTATAATAAATGGTACAAGAAAGTTAGAATAATCATGTGCATACAATAACATTTGTAAACACTTTAAAAACACAATACCTCCTTAAAAAACATATATGCAAACACAGTAAGTAGGGGTCGTGTAATTTAGGTCAGTGAAGTGGGCTTGGAAATGTGTAAGATATGTTGGCTCACACACATCCACCATTTACAAGAAAATGGTTATAATGACCATGAATATACTATTTTGCTATGTCCATGATTAAAATATTCAATTTTTTTTAAAGCGGCAATTTTAAAATCTTAATAATGGATTCAGAGATTGTATGGTTTACTAATCCTTCAGTAAACCCACTGCAGAATATCTGGATGAGACCCGGTAATGATGTATCTGAATCTCCAAGAGGTGCGGTTTCCTCACTGTGCAAGCTCCTAGGCCCATTTAGACTAAAACGGGCATCAGGACTGTACAAAGCTTTCTTCAGCTTTTATCGCCCACATCATCTTTCTACTGCTACTGCGCTCATCATCCATCCATTCTGATCGCTTTAAAATCAGTATAATTACTGATACTAAACATGCATCATTTTGCGAAAATGTGTCCTTTGCTTTCTAGAACTTCCATTTTCTGTTAGACAGAAGTTAAGTATCAGCATCTGCTGTAGATGATGCCTGGAGTAATGTTCGGTACTGGCATTGGCAGACAGCATTCCAACATTTCATGAGTGACTGTTGATGGCCAAAAACAGTTGGTTTGTTCACTGTGCATATGCAATTTCACCTGTGGGAATTGGGTGACACTCCTAAAAAATACTGATAACCCCCCCCCCCCCTTTCATATCTTAAGGCTTATTAATAAATTTCTTATTGAAGTCTTCAAAAGACTTGTTGAGACAAAAAAGGATATTTGGTTACACACGATTTTTTGAGGTAAGCATATTAACGACATCAGAGAAGGTGAAAACTTATCTTGGGATGCTTACCAGAAAGTTGCTATAAAGTTCAGAAAAGAATATAGCTCACCAAATTACAAAAATAGCCACTTCTAATGTTAAAATGTTTTACAGTAAAAAAGATACTTAAAACACCAACCATTTTCAAGTTTTTATAAAATCTTATGTCCTCATTTATATTCTTTTCTTTTGACTTCAATGGCTTTCAAACCATACTATGATGTGTACTAACTGTCACAGATGACAAGAACAGATGATTATTAGCATAATGTTATAAAATTAAACGACTAATAAAAACAAAAATCGTGAACCACTACCTTCTTATTTCTTTTCACAGCAAACACATTGTTTCCTGCTGCTGTAAAGATGAAACGATGATCGGCTGCAAGGACACTAATATCATCTGGATGGAGATCACCTAAGATTGAGAAATAGAAAACAAAACAGTAATGCCTAATCCTTGTTTACCTTTGACATTTAAACTGTGTTGATTTCACTAGAATATTATGTCTTTCTACATACTGAAAATAATGTATTTCCCTAATCTAAATCTCTTTTGATAATTATTGATTCTTATTGTGTTACAGTGTTCCAATCCTTCAATACCAAGTTACATGTTCAATCCTTCAGTACCAACTAACTCCCTAAGCATCTGTTTCAGCAAACTAGATACTTGTCTGAACTCCAAATGATCCATCCTGTTGATACACACACTCACTCTGCTTCATCAGTACATACTTTTCTGAAGCACTGTATTTCAACTTATTAGATGCAAACATTGTTTCCCAATAGTAACAATTTCCTAAAATAGAAATTAATACCCTCTGCTTGGGACTGAACAAGTTAACCAGTCAATATACTCAGTGGACTATATATATTTGGCTAGATGAAATAAGTAAGTAAAGGACCCTTTTCCACGCCTTTAGGCATATAGGGCTAGACCTATATTTTTATAGACCAATCAGTACAAGATGGGTGATGTGGTCAGAATTACGTGGGCCCTCTTTACTTCCAGGGACTGCAGCGGGTATCCACTCAAGGCTGTCGACCTGGGAGCCAGAGTCATTTTTGAAAATAGTCCTGCTCCGCCAGGGAGCAAAGCCACGACCTTCCGATCCGCGGTGAGCGTCTAGCCGCTCGGCCATGGCGACTCCCCTAGAATAAAAATAAGCTTTGATGAATCAAAGAATGTCATAGTCAAGAACCATAAAGACCACATTCAGAAAACCACTAAGGGACAAAATACATTCTAGATCGTACAAAAAGTTTCTGGAAAATATGGGACCAAGACAGTCTAAAGATACATGGACATATCACACTGTACTTACTGACTGCAACAATCCCAAGTTTGCTCGCCTGAAAAAAGAAGAATAAACACACAAAATTATTATATCAGCCAGAGGCTACAAATGTGCATGTAACTTGAATATTTACCAACATAAACAGTATTTAACACACACATTTTGAAAACTCTCAAAAGCTTACTCCCACAATAAAAGATGTCCATTGTAGTGACCTATCAGGAGAAGGCAAATTGCCTAGGAGCGGCTTAGTGTAAAATGGAACATTTGTTTGTATTTCTGTGTCTTTCCATTTTTGACCAGACAGCTTAGTAGTAATTTGTTAACTTTTCAGTTCAGCTTGCCAGGTTACCCCCATCCCTTATTTTCAAGAGAAATGATGATGGGTGGCCTGAAGGAATATTATGTGCATCAATAAAACTGATTTAAACCACCAAGGAAGATCACCTGTTGAGAGAGACGATCACACACCGAGTAGCTTATGATGAGATGAAATAAATCAAGAATTTCAATTTGTAAGCATAATGTAGGCAACTCACAATCAGCTAATGACACTGTCTTCAAATTAAAACAAAGTGTTATAAAAACAAAGTGTAACACAGTTGTTTCCAGAACCATCATTTTGTTACGAGATTGAATAGTATGCAATTGAATAACCTAGCTATTACAAACGTCATGGCCTAAAAAAATGTGTACTTTCAATGATGTACCCTATAAACACCTTTTTCACAGTCTCCAAGAAAACCGTAGGAGACTAGTTGTTAGTCTAATTAATGAATTTCAGAGGAAGCAATGGGGAACTCTGTGGTGGTAGTAAACAGTAAATAATATGGACATGCCAGAATTAAACAATAGGAATCTATGTTCAACAAAGACACATTTGATGAAAACAGTAACGGGATGTATATATATAATATATATATATATAGTATATATATATAGTATATAGTATTATTATATCAGAAACCAATGAGCTATTAACCTTTTGGCTCAGCCTTGATTTCATGACAGATACCATAAATCTGGGAGGAATGTGGCTTTTCTGTCTTCTGGGCTTGAACCCAGACCCAGCAAGCCGGGCACCGATGGCAGGATAAGGGTTTTAACTAGAGCTGTACCGAATATTCGCTTCGTATTTGCTTCGGGGCCAAATAGTGGAGCTAATTACTATTCGGTATTCTGCCAAATACTTACGGTCGGGTCGAATTCGAATAGTGGTTACCTTACACCCGTTTCTGCATACACTTCGATTGACTGAAATAACTCTCTTATTAACACAATAGTTGCTGTTGACTAAGTCTGTCGTAGGGGGGAGTTAGTAGTAACTGCAACCCGGTTGCGTGGTAGAACAACCTTTAGTTAGTGTGACAGATCATGTCACACCACCCAAAATGTTGACAAAGCCACTGGAGCAAAGCAAAAAGATGAGGTACCTGGCTGCTGGTAGTTAGTACTCGATGGTTGGGTGATGGCAGAACCCCGGTTTAATATATTGCTGTGAGTCCTGAACAATCAGTAGGTAGGCCAAACAATTTGAGGCCTTAGAGATGTGGTTTTACAGAAAAATGCTTTAAATACCCTGGACAGCCAAAAAAAGAGAAAAGGAACCAAGTGGTTTTGAAAGAGACAAGAGCCACATGACAACTTATCACAGACATCAGAAGGAGACAGTAATTAATTTTCGGCCATGTTATGAGAAGAGGGAAAATGGAACATGTGGTGACCACTGGAAAGATCTGTGGAAGGAGGGAAGGGATAGAGAAACACAACGAGAGAAGATTCTTGACAGTCTTGTTGCATGGCATGGAGGTGTGTCAGCACACTAGCTGATACATGCTGCAGCAGATCGCGGAAAGGCCCACACCAGTAAGCAAGGCACATGATGATGACGATGATACACTATTCGTATTCAGCCACTAATTGGTCCCGCTATTCGTATTCGACCGAATAGTGAAAATCTCTATTCAGTAAAGTCCTAGTTATAACCAAATGCCTACAAAGACAATGAGCAGAAAGACAGACAAACTTTTTAGATTATTACCTTTTATTACCATAGAATCAGTTAGCATTCATAATACAGTTACCGTTGATGTTATACAACCACAAATCAACCTCCACCTACAAAAAGGTGTAGACTTTAAAACCATCACCGTAAGCCAACAGTTTATCCTGTCCAAATTTCTTGACTCACTGTTTCTGTCCAATATTTACTGCATGTTTTATTTTTTATTGTTTATTGTTGTTGACCATCTTTAAGGTTAGTTTAAAAATAATTTTAAATATATAGAGAACAATTAAATGGGCCAGTTGCCGAATTAGTATTATCTGATGCATTTAGGTTAACTCCACGACATAGCATTAAATTCTGTGGCAAAGCGTGGGCCCTAATCATCACTAGCACTATCGACACAACCATTTTCCTCATCTATATTCTCCCAATTGATTCCTCTGGGTTGCACACAAAAATGAACCTGGTTCACAAACATATAAAGAAGAAAGACCTGCTGCATAATGACAATAGTTACAGAGAGTTACTGTCTTCTTACATGTTACAAGTATACTTACATTATAAACATGAAATGCCTGTCCCACACATGTGACAATGTAGTTGTCTTTGTGCCGTTTGTGGTAACGTGTAACAAGAGGAATGTGGTTGCTAACAAATCCTAATGCCCTGTAGCCAGAAAATATTTTGCTTGGAGCAAGAGCCATTTTACCTGGTAAAGAAAATGAAAGTTAAGAAAAAAGAGCGATAAGTTGAAAACAATCTTATAACAATGAGCAAAACTTTACACAATCAATAGATAAAAATAATAAATGTGTGAATAGTTGAATACAATTTATTTCTATCAAAAACTGGTTCTTTCCCAATATCCCCCCCCCCCCCCCCATGACGTCACAGGACAGTCCAATATTTTCTAGGGTAGGAGCGGGTATCCTGCTGTGTGTGTCTTTTTTGTGGAATAGTTTACAACTGTTGCCAAGGTGTTGGCTCTTCTTCTTTCGGCGGGCGTCTCTCAAGAGACTTGTCTTGTGTGTTTAACTGTTTAGTCTTCTTTGCCAGGAATTTCCTGGAATTAGCAGCATCTGTGCCTGACAAGGAGACCAGTGTTGCTTTCCTGCCACATTATGGCATTCTGCACAGCATCAGACGTTGTCGCAATAATCATGCATATTGTTATCACTGAAGGAAAAAGGGTACCTACGTTCTCAAAAACAAAACAAAAAGTCAGCTGCCGGTGACATCAAGTGTTCTATATATTCTAATTCTATGATGTAAGCGCTTTAAACTTTAAACGACCCCAAAACCCTAACCACAATGAATTTCTTTCTTTTTTTTTTTTTTTAAATGAGAAATTCAACTATGATAGTTGCGTTATTTTTTTAAATGAGAAATTCAACTATGATAGCTGCGTTATTTTTTAAAAACAAATTCAGAAAATTTGACCTAAGTCAAGTCAGTTAAACTGTCACGACCCTCCGCAGCTGCTTGTCTGTGGGTCGGTTGAGACATAAATAATTAATAGTCAGATGTGAGATACATACACTGTATGATACAAGACCACATAAACATAACAGTACAGTATGATAACACGTGCTATTAAAGATGTTATCAAGCTTACTTTCGCGAAATTAGTTTTAATTTTAACAAATAAAACAAAATAAACTCACGAAGTGTTGTTAAATTACTGTTCACTACTTGTATATTTACTCCCTAGTAAAACTTGACAGATAAAGTGTACAAACCATGCAGACACAGTGTACACACACCTCTAGATACTAGCACAAGCAGTCAAAAACAAACATTGCCAGGTAGTCTATAATATTTCAGTCCAATAAATGCAATCCAAATATAGGTAGATAAGCTTCCTATGGGTTATTTTGCGAATTTTGATTAGTTTTTTTCTGTGTCTCGACCGCGTCTAATTTTATGAAGACAAGTGTTTTAAAGTAGTTTACACGCAGACAGGAATCCATCACCAAAAACAAAAAGTAGTGTGTGTGGGGCGGGGGGATGGGGGGGGGGGGGGGGTCCTTAGCCCGCATTCATTTTCATGATTTCTGTTTTTTTTTTTATTTCCCGATGTTGATCTTCATGTTGTTTTTGAGACAGCTATTGTGGAGTATGTTCATGTAGTTTGGTTGGTAGTTAACTGGTGCTGTTTCTTCTAATTTGGTAATAAAGTCCATATAAATAACGAAAAGCAAGGGCGATAGAACATATCTTTTTCTCACTCCAAATATTACTGGAAACCAATTTGTGGTTTCGGCTCTTGTTCTTATGGCATTTTCACTTCTACGATACGTGACTCCTATACAGTCTCACAATGTACCTTTTTCGCCATAATATTCAAGAACACCCCAACATATTTCCCTGTTTGCTCTTTCGAATGCCGTTTCCTGATAAATATATTTGGGTATTGTAGACCACTGCCTTCTCTAAATATAAATAGAGAAGGCCGTGTGTAGACTTACCTGTCTTCGGATGGCTACAGTATGCATTAATGCGAGTGTATACTAGATATGCTGAGACCGCAGCCTGTCAATCTTTCCACAAGGGACTGTGATAAACATTCTGTGTGTTTTTCGTTGGCACAGGAGCGGAGCAAAGATGGGGTGACCCGTTTGCTATGAAGCTGAAACTAAGACTACCTGTCTTTTATACTGATGCGTAATCATCTCACAAATTTTCTAGGGGACATCCTTTCACTACCACCCTTTATAATTTCCTAAAATGGTTGAAGGGGGGGGGGGGGCTCCGGTGATCCTGTGTACACACTTTGCATAGTAATTTGAACATTACCTAAGATAGCTGCGTATCCATTACAGGACATTGTAGAACCAACCCCAGCATTTTTGTGGCTTTAGTTTTACCGGGCGATTTTACTTAGTAGTAGTAGCAACAGCAGTAGTAGTAGTAGCGGTGGTAGCAGTAGTGGTAAAAGTAGAAGTAGCAGCAGCAGTAGGAGTAGTAGTAGTAGTAGTAGTAGTAGTAGTAGTAGTAGTAGTAGTAGTAGTAGTAGTAGTAGTAGTAGTAGTAGTAGTAGTAGTAGTAGTAGTAGTAGTAGTAGAAGTAGTAGTAGTAGTAGTAGTAGTAGTAGTATTAGTGGTGGTAGTAGTAGCAGTAATAGTAGTAGTAGCAGAAGTAGTTGTATTAGAAGAAGTAGTAGTAGTAGAAGAAGAGGACGCAGTAGTAGTAGTAGTAGTAGTAGTAGTAGTAGTAGTAGTAGTAGTAGTAGTAGTAGTAGTAGTAGTAGTAGTAGTAGTAGTAGTAGTAGTAGTAGTAGTAGTAGTAATTACAAAATTGAAGTATGAAATTTGAGTGTCTAGGCACATGTAAAACATCCTATGTAAGATATATCACATAGATAATAAACAGAATAGGACAGATCAAAACTGCCTTTGATAATATGAAGAATATTTTGTGCAGTCAATTCATGTCATCAGAGGTTAGGAAAAGAATTCTCGCCAGTTTTAACATACGGCTGTGAATCCCGAACAATTAATAGAACATTGGTCGATGCCTCTGAAATGTGGTTTTACAGAATAATCTTCAGAATTCCTTGGGCAGTTAAGAAGAGCAACCAATATGTTTTGAAAGAGGCGAGAGCTTGAAGCAACTTATCACAAACATCAGAAAGAGGCAGTCTTTATTTTTTGGTCATGTTATAAGAAAATGACAACTGGAACATGTTTTGACCACTGGAAAGATTTGTGGAAAAGGAGAGGGAAAAGCGCAAAAAGATTCTTGACAGCCATTTGATTGGCTGGATCTGTCCCACTGGGTGGTGAATTGATACATGACAAGGTAGATGTGGTCAAGGTCCTTTGGGGACAAGCAACGGAATCAGTAGAGAAAGAAGATTATTATGGCCTGGAGAGAATGCGGCACCTGGGTGTAACCATAGGGTCCCGTCGGCTCCATACACTCAGAGGAAAGGCAAGACTGACATATAACCAGATTGTGACCGGTACCATCAGTATTGGAACTCTGCGCTGGCTGCTGAAGATGAGGAAGGAGCAGCCATGGGAATGCCCGAGTGGTATAATGTCAATTCTTGACTCAACTCAACTGACAGCCATTTGTCATGGCATGGAGGGGTGTCAACACGCAGACTGATACACACATTTGCGGATCGCAGATTGTTGAGAGGCATGATCGCCCACACCAGTCGGCAAGGCACTTAATGATTAGCAGTAGTAGTAATTTAAACACTATCGTGCTCAGCCTATCCAGGTTATAATTAGGATAAAAGGAGTTTTTGTTCTATTTTCAATAATGGATATTTGTGTCTACTAATTATGTTTGATTATGCAATATAGAATATCTTATGTATTAATTGTATACTATTGCAGAAGTATAAATTGTCACATTCAGTATATTTTAAATGTTCTTTCGGACAATTATCTTCTTATTCTTCTTCAGCCTTCCGAGCCCTTGCGGTTCATTGCTGCAGATATTACCCGCCACCATTCATCTCTCTGGTTGGCCTTCTGGGTTGTATGCGTGTGTTTTTTTTTACAGGTATCTGTATGTATGCAGGCATGTATGTATGTTTGTGTGTAAGTGAGTGATTTGGCTTGTGTGTGTATGTAGGTGTGTGTGTTCGCGCGTGAGCGTGCGCACATATTTTACCACCCATGCTTTTGTTTTTGACTTTTTTATATATATATATATATATAATATGCATATTATTACATAAATATAAAATGCTTCATTGATGAAATACAACTGCTGTGCGAAAGATAGAAGTTTGGAAGGGCCGAATGTAAGACAGGCCTGCGTGCCTAATTTGTAACCCTTTGAAAATAAAGTTCGTTCGTTCCTTCTCTTTCCAGTTGGTGACATCAAATGTTCGCAGGTCTGTCTGGACGTTATCTCTCCATTATCTTCTTGGTCTGCCTCGTGGTCTATGACCATTCATCTCCCTTGTGTAAACAGTTTTTACTTCTTTGTCATCTGATATTCTTTTAAGGGGACATAATTCCACTACCACCCTTTATAATTTCCCCCAAAAATACAGGTAAATAAAAAAAAAGTCCAATATCATTCATTAAATTAATACCCTACTACAAAACTGCAAATTATAAACAAAAGTCAGTTTAGTTGCAATAAGGCTGCTCAAACAACGGAAACATGTCAAGTGGTGGTCAGCTTTACAAAACTGCAAAACTACAGAGGTGCTTGTGGCGACAATTAGTGTGAAACAGCAATTTTTAACACATACACACACATACGCGCGCACACACACACACACTCACAAACATACGCACACGCACGCTCTCTCGCGCGCGCACACACTCACAAATGGCATAAAAAGCAAATTAATATTTTCCCCCATTTATATATTTTTAAATTATTAACACAACAGTTTATCTTCCGGAATCGTTGTCTAAAATACTGACACCTAGTGACTCGAAGAGTCCTTATTGGAATGCGAATCGAACAGAAGCAAATCCCAGACAACGCGTTTAATCGTATAGTATAGTAATACAACTGGGGCACTCGACGGTTGCCAAGGAACTTGCTGTCTGGTCTAATTGCATTGGTCATAAATCTATGTAAAATTAAAATGGGATCAACCGGAAACAAGAGGATTCGGGAAGCAAGAACGTGCAGGGCAAACCTTGCGAGTAACTTTTAAAGGAGGCCAGAGATGCTGGTCTGGATTCCATAGTTACTTACTTAGTCGCTCCTCTTCTACCTTGGGGTGTAGAATTTTGCCAGAGAGATCGCCAGACGTCACTATTAGCAGTTTTCTTTCTGGCTTTGTTCCATTCCAGTCTTCTGTCAGTCAGAGACTGTCGGATGTTGTCTTCCCAGCCAACCCTGGGTCGCACTAAAGGCCTGGCTCCCTGGTTCTTAGCCTCCAATACCTGCCATGGTGGCTGATTTTCTCCTATTCTGCATGCATGTCCAAACCATCGTAACTGTGACTGATCCACTCGGGTTTGTAAGGACTGGGTATCAAGATCTTGACGTATTGTCTGATTGCGGACTTTGTCTCTTCTTGTTACTTGGACCACCTTTCTCAGCTGTCTCATTTCTGAGGCCTGCAGCTGGCTTCTGTGAGCTGTTGTCATTGCCCATGACTCCCACCCATAGGTCAGGACTGGCACATAGATACAGCGGTAAACAGCCAGTTTCGTCCTCTTGCCAATTTCTCTTTAGCTAAGAAACCCTTGGTTTATGGCCTGGAAGAGTCTCCCAGCAGCTGCTTTTCGTTTAGCCAGCTCAGTCTTAATGCCTCAGTTTCGGTCTGTTAGAACTCTAAGGTATCTGAACTGATTGACCTGCTCCAATGCATACTGTCCCATTATCTTCTTCTTTTTCTCGCTCACCAGCTGTAAAGTTCTGGTTGTTCGTCCACCTCTGGATTTTAGTCTTGTTCCAGAACCTGAGTGCTGTGTGCGCATCCGTTTAACATATCTGACTTAACTGGATGCAGATTATTGGTTCCTTGCCTCTCAGGCAGATGCACTCCGACTTCAAAGGAAGCCCCCAATTAGTCGACTCTTACGACATGCTTGTTGGGAAGGCAGTGAGTCTATTATTGTTTTCCCAACAATAGAGCCCTAGAACCCACATGGGGAACCGTCCCATCATGATCTAGTGTTTCTTCTCCTCTCTTGAGATCACTATGGTTTTTGTTTTGGAGATACTGATGGTCATCCCTCTCTTCTTGAGCTCTTCCTTCCAGACAAGTAAGTTGGACCAAAGTTGTGCCTCTGATTTAGCTATTAGGGCCACATCGTCTGCAAATTCCAGCTCTGATGTACAGATTGGTCTCATCTTCCCGTAACCTACTGGGTACTTCTTTGTCTTCTCCTTTCAGGTCTTGATGACATCATCCATCATAAGAATGAAAAGATATGGTAAGAGAATATCACCTTGTGTAACACCGCTAGTAGTGTTAAATTCTTCTGACTTTTGGTCTGCCGTTCTTACATGATCTCTGCAGCTTTTGTAGAAACTCTGTAATGCAATGATCGGGGGTGCTGGGATGTTTTTCCCTGCCAAGCAATCCCACAGCTTGCTGTAATGCACCTTATTAAATGTTTTTTTTTTTTTAGATCCAAAAAATATAGGTGCACCATACTTTTATATTCAAGGGCTTTTTCACTCACCTGTCTGAGTGTGAAGATAAGGTCTTGAAAACTTCGGTTTGCGCCGCATTGGACCTGATCCAACTGTGGCTCTGCCAGACTTTTAAGTCTCTGCTCGAGAATTTTAATGTAACTTTTACTAGAAACGCTGAGAAGGGATACGCCTCTGTGGCTTTTCACATTGTCTGTTATCGCCCTTTTTAAATATAGGTATTATGATGGCAATCTTCCAATCTTTTGGTACACCAGGCTGCATAGAGAACCTTCAGTAAAAGGCGCTTACCTGCGATTCCCACATATTTGACCATCTCTGGTGTTATTCCATCACGATCTGCTGCTTTCCACAGCTTAATCTTCTCAATAGCTGCTTTCTATTCTTCCATCCTTATGTTATCATTCCCATGGATAATTTCCTTTCTCAGCAGTGAGGTCCGTTATTTCTGGGTCATGACTTTCCTCAACACCGAAGAGCTCTGAGATGTATTCTTTCCATACGTCCATGATAGCATTTGTAGTAGTAAGCAGAGACCCTTCCTTGTCTTTTATGAAATTCAGCGGCCACTCTTTCCCCTTTTTTTTCCAGGTTCTTGAGGGTCTTGAAGAACAGATTTTGATTTTCTCTTGCATTCTTTTTCAACTTTTCTCCAAATTGTTCCCACGAATTTCTGTTTTGCATTAAGCACTATATTTTTGGCCCCTGTTCTTGGTGCCGCATATTGTTTATATTTCTCTATTTCTTGAGCTGTGATCCTAGCTTCAATGCCTTTTTCTTTTCTCCTATTTATAATTTGACTTCTTCCGTTCACAAAGGTGTCTGTAGTCTCCGCCTTCAACTTATGACTTAACCACATGCTTCGACTGCAGCTGCTATGAGGATATTCTTGAATCTGTACCAGAGGGTTTCAGTGTCCTCTGATGGTTCTTCTTCAGTTCTTATTGCTTTCACTATAAGCTCTTGGTATCTAGCCTTAATATCTGGTTCTCTTAGCTTGTATGCCTTAATCCTAATCACCTTCACGGTTGCTTGGTTTCTTGCATGGTTTTCAGTTTTGCCTTGTTGGAGCAGTTCTTTCAGTTGTTCTCTTAACTGTGACCAGATAGTGATCACCTCCAATCTCTGGTCCTCTCATGACTCTGGCATCCCTCACAAACTTGAATTGACTTTTCCTTACAAGGGCGTAGTCAATGATGGATTTCTCATTTTTTAGAGCAGGGGTTCTCAAACTTTTTTCGCCACTGCACCCTTGTGGGGGGCTAAAAAAAAAAATTTGCGGCACACCTACACTCAAAACGGTTGAAAAACTAGGAAAAGAAGGGGGCGGGGAAAACGGTGGAGCTTTAAAGTTCAATTGTCTTTAATACAATTGATAAAACTGTTTGGATAAATTTGTCATTATTTCCTTTTCTTTTTTATTTGAGAAATTCTCCTCTTCATGGATTGACCCTCCCTGAAGAGATATAGCACAGCGTTTGAACATTTCTTGACATTCATGTACTAAATCAGAATCGTTGCATTCCAGAGGACTCTTTAATTTGGACGGAACCAAGCAGCCATTAGGAACACTTATATGTCAGTTTACCTACTGCCCTTCTGGTGCCTGTTCGTTCCCAAACGAAACAAAGCCAAACACGAACGGATGCAACCGAATTCGCATTTTAATTATCGTTCGCTCAGCCGTTTATTCGGCGTAATTTACAGGCACCTTTATGTTCTGGTTAGCGTTAGCAATATCTTCAAATTTGATTTGGGCAAATTAGCCCTAAAAGAACGAAACAATACACGAGCACACACACAAACACACCCACACGAAGGCCTTGCCTGTAAATATAAGTACTTCCTTGACCAGTTACTACTGTACAGACCACATTTTCCACCTTAAAATGTCATCCAAATGTAATCACAACTTTATTCATCCACTGCACCTTCACGAATACAGATGGAGGATCAGTCGCCCCTAGAGATGAATACAAGGACAGTTCTTAGCACTTTGCGGTTGGCATTGTATGCAGTATGATAAACGTTGAGTGTGAAACAAGAAAAAAACTCTTTTCAACAGTGGCTAGGAAAGAACTTAAATTGTAATGTTCAAGTATCTTTATGCCTTCTTTAATAATGTCACAATTTTTTTTACTCTTGATTTTTGCCGCGGCAGACCTGGCATACGCTCGCGGCACCCAGTTTGAGAACCTCTGCTTTAAAGGTTCGCATATTGTGTATTAATTCGACGTCTGTCTTTGGGGAATTTCGTGTTTGTAATACCATTATCATTCAAAACATCTTCACCATGTCCCTCGATCACTCCACCTCATCTAGAGTAAATAATATCTCTCTGCAACTCTGTGGCTTAGAAGTTTGTGGTTGACAAACTATTTTTCTGTTTACAAAGAAACCGTTCCTGTTGCTTTCGGAGAATGAAACGAGAATCGCACCGCAAAAGTGATTGAAACACCGCCAAGTAATATTCAAGACAACGGCATATAACTCTGTAGCGAAAGTTTATTATTATGGAGACTGCATAAATTAAAACATTTGCTGCAAGGGCGCCCAAAATGTGCAGAACAGAAATGTACTGACCTAGTTTCTACTCCTTTCGAAAACAATCTCTGTTGAGATGTCAATAACCTCGTGACTACTGATACTTTTTGGCTGATTAGCTTGGGAAGGCAGAAGTGGGAGGAGGTGGGGAGGCTGAGAGACACAAATCGTCATGTTCAACCAGCGTCCCCGAAAGGCAAGCTTTTGGTTGTAACCATGACTGTGTTTATTTGCGCCATATAGTATGGTTTCACTCTGCTCGCCCCCCAAGTGACCCTGAACACCCTTGCAGTGTTGATGCAATTTAAATACTGTCACAACTCACAACTGGCGACGAAGTCATCTACCGTTGAGCCAATGGGGACTCGTCCCTTTTTTTGTTTGCCCTATTTCAATTAGCCAAGTTCAACCTCTGACTAGGGAGGCAGTCTCGTCCTTGTCAATCATCGTCATCATCATCATGTGCCCTTTCAACTGGAGTAGTTGCTCATATGTCTCCACAGATCAACATTCCTGGTTGCCTGGAACAGCCCTCTTGATAATATACATCCATGCCATCGTTTCAACCCATCCAGCATCATCCCTCTAGGTCTGCCTCTACCCCTTTTCCACTGATCTGTCCAGTTGCCACCATGTTCTCCAATGTCTCTTTTCTCATTATGTGGCCAAAGAACAGTGTTTGTCTCTTTCTTATTGTTGTACATAAAGATCTACTTTCATTAGCTTCTTTCAAACAATCGTTGATAGTTACTCTGGCCGTCCAAGGTATTCGTAACATTCGTCTCAGAAACCACATCTCTGTTGCTTCCAAATTCTTCCTAATTTGTTCACTAACATTCCGAGATTCACTGCTTGTCAATATCGGCTGTAATTATGCAAAACAAACTGTACTGCTATTTCATTGCGTAATGTATGATGCATTATTTTATGTCATCCTTGTCTATCTGGCCGAATAGCTGCGGTCGGGCCGAATACGAATAGTGGTTACCTTAAACCCGTTTCTGGACTGGTGGAAAATAAACATATCAAGATTTCCCACCTTGGTTCATACTGTCAAGTGTTATCTTTGTGCACTACCTACGAGTGTACCAAGTGAACGTCTGTTTTGTACAGCTGGGAATACCTTCAGTGAGACAAGAAGCTGCCTTAATGCTGACAACATGGAACGATTTTTTTTTTAAAGCTAATGCCGCTTTCACAGATTAACTAAGCTGTCAGTGACAATTTACAAGTTTAGTTACTTGTTATAAAACTAAGAATACTTTCATTCCTAGGTATTAGTTACCACAGACTGACTGAAGGATGCAAAACACGACATGTTTTTAAATGTTTACTATTCTGTACTATATTTTGTGAAACACATTTTTTGGGGCGTATATTTGACATTATGGATGTTTTTTTTATAGATCTATTTTATACACGTTTTTTTTATTCCGGTGGAATCACCTCGTCCGGTAGGGAGCATCATGTTCTACGGGTGATACCCGACCGTCATCCAGCTACTGTAGAAAAAGTAAATGGTAGAAACATCATGAACATTGGTACATGGAATGTCAGAACACTCGTACAAAACGGAAAGCTGAATAACATCAAGATGGAAATGAATAGAATGAACATCAACATATTAGGAATTAGTGAAATGCGATGGCCAGGAGCAGGGGAAAAGTATTCAGATCAGCACAGAATTATTTACTCCGGTGGGAAGGAATATAGTTAGAGAGTTGGTATTATTTTGGATCCAAAGAACTCAAAAACTGTTAAAGTATTTTGGACAATATCAGATAGAGTAAAACTTTGCGGCAGACCGTTTGACATGAACTTAGTGCAGATTTATGCCCCAACAGCAGATAGTTTAGAGGAAGATATTGATGCATTTTATGACGAGTTAGACATGGCTGTTGATCAATGCAAAAAATTGTGAAGTAACAATGGTACTTAGAGATTTCAACACGAAAGTAGGAAGTGAAAAAGTGTACAGAATAAAGGGTGGCTATGGCCTAGGAGAAAAGAATGTGAGAGGTGACAGATTTAATATATTGCATGGGCTGAGTCGCGCCGCATGATAATAGATAACACCTGGTTTAAACACCATCCTCGAAGATTGTGGACTTGAAAAAGTCCTGGTGATAATGTCCGCAATCAGATTGATTATATTTTGATTTCAAGAAGATTCTAGAGCAGCTTAGTTGGAGCAAAAACTAGACAAGGAGCAGACTGCTTTAGTGACCATGTTCCAGTTGTAGGAAAAATTAGAATAAAACTAAAGAACATTAGAAAAACACCACAGAACATCAAGTTAAATTTAGGAATTCTTAGAACGGATGAAGAAATTAAGGAGCAGTACAATGTCACTGTACAAAACCGGTATAATGCAATGGAAATTATACAGACTATTGATGAACAGTGGGATATGTTGCGTGAGTCAATTTAGCAGACATCAAAAGAGACAATCCCACCAACCCATGGAGTTGCAAAAAAGAAATGGATGTCAACTGAAATTCTGAAGTTGATGGATGAAAGAAGGAAGAAATAGAATGATAAAGAAGAATACTCTAGAATACAAAATGAAATAGTGAACAAATGCAAAGTGGCTAAAGAAGCTTGGCTGAATCAAATGTGTAGAGATTGGGGAAAATCACAGGAAAGACTCACATTCCATGTACCAACAGATAAGTATGTTAACAGGAAAGATGACAAGTAACAGCACTGGATGTTTGAAATCAAAAGATGGTGACTTATTAATGGGACACAGTAATATAATTAACAGATGGACAGAGTATATAGGGGAATTGTATGATGATAAAAGACCAGACGTAGAACTGCAGACCAACAATGATGGTCCACCAATAATGACTGCAGAAGTTGAGGATGCAATACATCATATAAAGAAAGGAAAAGCACCAGGGCCAGATAACATCTCACTGGAAGAAATCAAAGCACTGTGAAATTTTTGAATTGAAATAATAACTAAACCTTTAAATGATATTTATAATAGTGCGTATATTCCAAATAACCTTTTAAAATCCATATTTATAGCTCTGCCAGAGAAACCAGGCACTTTAAAATGTGAAGACCATCGCACAATAAGTCTTATGAGTCACATGACTAAGATTTTATTGAGAATAATTATGAGAAGAATAAGAAACAAAATTAAACCAGAAATCAACAATAAACAATGTGGATTTGTAGAAGGAAAAGGTACAAACAATGCCATATACATCCTAAGGACATTGTCAGAAAGAGCTATAGAAGTAAATACTGATTTGTGCTTATGCTTCATAGACTATACAAAAGCATTTGACTGTGTGAAGCATGAAGAAGTAATCAAACTATTAGAAAAATGAAACATTGATGGGAAAGATCTACGAATAATAAAGAATATGTAATGTATTGGCAGCAAACAGCAGCTTTAAGAATAAACAACTGTTTACGTACATTTCAAAGCATAAAGAGGGGCGTATGACAAGGATGTGTACTTTCACCCGATTTGTTTTCAATATACAGTGAATATATAATGAGATCTTTAATTGATATGCCCGGAATTGTGGTTGGTGGGCACAATATAAACAATGTACGTTATGCTGATGACACAGTCTTGATAGCAACAAGTCAGAAAGAATTACAGGAAATGTGGTGTTAGAAAGTGGAAGAATGGGCCTCAGTTTGAATAGTGGGAAGACAGAAGTAATGGCGGTATCAAAGAACAAATTATTCCTAAATGTGTAATAAAAGTCAATGGTGTTATTTTAGGACAAGTACAGAAATTTAAGTATCTGGGCACATGGATAACATCAGATGGAAGATGCTTAACTGAAATAAGAAACAGAATTGGACAGGCAAAAACTGCATTTTATCAAATGAAAAACATCTTGTGCAATATATCCTTGTCATTGAGAGTTAGAAAAAGAATTCTTGTTTGCTACATACATCCAGTTTTAACATATGGCTGTGAATCCTGAACAATCGGTAGGCAGGCCAAACAATTTTTAGAGGCGTCAGAGATGTGGTTTTACAGAAGAATGCTTAGAATACCTTGGACAGCCAAAAAGAGCAACCAAGAGGTTTTGAAAGAGGCGGGAGCCCGAAGACAAATTATCACAGACATCAGAAGGAGACAGTCATCATTTCTCGGCCATGCCATGAGAAGAGGGAAAATAGTACATGCTGCGACCACTGGAAAGATCTGTGGAAGGAGGGATTGAGGAAGACAATGAGAGAAGATGCTTGACAGTCTTGTTGCATGGCATGGAGGTGTGTCGGCACACAAACTGAAACATGCTGCAGGAGATCGCAGATTATGGAGAGGCATGATCACCCACGCCAGTCGGCAAGGCACCTGATGATGATGATGATTTTATACATGAAAGTGGAAGAATGGGCCTCAGTTTGAATAGTGGGAAGACAGAAGTAATGGTGGTATAAAAGAAAATTATTATTCCTAAATGTGTAATAAAAAAAGTCAATGGTTTTATTTTGGGACAAGTACAGAAATTTAAGTATCTGGGCACATGGATAACATCAGATGGAAGATGCATTACTGAAATAAGAAACAGAATAGGACATGCAAAAACTGCATTTTATAAAATGAAGAATATCTTATGCAATATATCTGTGTCATTGAAGGTTAGAAAAAGAATTCTTGCTTGCTACATACATCCAGTTTTAACATATGGCTGTAAGTCCTGGACAATCATCTGTAGGCAGACCAAACAATTTCTTGAGGCCTCAGAGATGTGGTTTTACAGAACAATGCTTAAAATACCTTGGACAGCCAAAAAAAAAAAAAAGCAACACTATTCGGTACAGCTCTAATTGATATGCCCGAAATTGTGATTGGTGGGCAAAATATAAACAATCTACGTAATGCTGATGACACAGTCTTGATAGCAAGAGGTCAGACAGAACTACATGAAATGATAGACATTGTGGTGGTAGAAAGTGGAAGAAGGGGCCTCATTTTAAATAATGGCAAGACAGAAGTAATGGTGGCATCAAAGAAAAAAATTATTCCTAAATGTGTAATAAAAGACAATGGTGTTATTTTGGGACTGTCGCATGACAGCCCACACCCCTCTCGTCTTGGATAAATAAAATAAAGCACTTTCATATCTTGGACTTTCCTCTATAGGTAATTAGTCCTTCTTTTGTACTTATGTGTAAAGATGTTGGGTTAAGTACTCAATTATATCCTAATTCTCTTAGGATTGACACATATTTAAATTCAGCCTTATAGGTGGGAGACTTATAGGTGGGAGATTCATTGATAGTGAAGCCAAATTTCAATGGCCTAACTACCGCTTTGGATGCGGATGAATCCCCTCCCGCCTCTATCGGGAGAGACGTTTGAACTCAGTCTTGGCTGGGCTTCCCGAAAGTGAACAGACGGCTGCTGCCTTTTCTGTCTAGTTGCTTACCTTCATTTGAATCACCGGTTCATCTGGGAACGCCCATGAGCATGGGTAAGTACATTATAGTTTATAAGTATCATACATGTGGCCCTGCTGCTGAGTGTAGGACAGAGGTGGCTATGTGAAGCATTGGAACCTGGTTGTCCAACGAGTCTCACTACATTGGGGTGCGTAACCGAAGAGTTCCCATACAAGCCGAGGAAAATTCTTTCAATGGATTCCAGACAGCTTGGACATTATGTATTATTTTTATAATATGATTGTTCACATTAAACGGTTATATATAGACAGTAACTTGGGGAGTATCTAGATCGATATTCAGCTGAGGTCATGCTAGTTCAGTACATGTGTGATGTCACATCCGCCCTGCCCTGCCCAAAAATGCAAACACCATGTCAGCGAGAAAGATAGCTCTATCGTATTTGTGTGGCTCAGGCGTGTTTCATACATCTATATTACTGTATTCGTGGTATACTTGTGTGTGTATAAGAATCCTATTATGGGAAAGGAATAGTATTATCCCTCTATAAGTTGGCATAGGCAGACTATCGCTGTCACTGAATTGACCGTCGTTCATTTTTATACTGTCAATGGGATTGTTGCAGACTTATGCTTTCTTTAAAGCCTAGCACTGACCTCTGAGCCATTACTATGTGGTTGCATGGATGGGGGGGGGGGGGGGGTGTGTGGTGAACATGGTATAGTGTTGGGTGATTGCTAATTCTGGTTTTCCTCTTTGTCACAGGATGTTAGTAATATCTGGAGGCCAAGTGGACAATCAGTATCCTAGCACTATCCAGTGTAACCCACATGCAGTAAAAAGGATAAAGGATCTGTCATGTACCACTCATTCTTGCCCATGCACCATGTCAGTGACTCCAAGGTCAACAGCTGCCTGTGGTCCTGTGAGGTTCACCACCAGTTTGTATCTTCAACAATCGAAGTTTTTTTTTAAAATGTGGTCATTATGCCAACAACTGCTACAACCAGAGGGTAGCATAAAGTTTAGACTGTAATATATTTTAAAGTAACTCAGACCCATAATCCATGGAATAACCATGAACAGCTGACTTTGTTAGTGGGTACTTGTGTAGACATTCAGTTCAATTAATTACTGTGATTGTTGAGACATGATCTTCAAGAGAGAATTCACCAGACATCATATCTGCTGTAGTGATGTGGAAGGAGGGCTCCCTTTAAATGAACAGGGCATCCTGGACAAATAAGTGGGATAGACCAGTACGTGCAGTCAACCCTAACATTAAGTGCCAGTTTCCTAGGTCAATACTTCCACAAGTTAGCAGTGATGAATATGGCTGTGGCTAGGGACTAATCAGGAGTCAATCTGGAGTAGTATATTCTATGCTTCCTTAGTTGGTTTGATTGATCTTGCTGAATTCTATTCATAATTTTCCTACATGTGTTGCACTGATTACATGATGTTTTGTTATTTCACACTGTGTGGTTAGTGTCCATCCTTCACAGTTCTTAAGTGTCTGCAGTATTTGTTATATTGTTGTAATTCATGTTATACTGTGTTAATTTGACTAGCATAGGATCACTGTCTAGTCTGGGGGCTTTAAAAGTAGTGAGGAAGTCAGGCCAAGTTGCGCCATGGAATGAAGTAGGCTGGATGTTCGCTGAAGCTGCGAGATTCCGCCTAGACCATTGCGAGCCAACATCTTAACACTAAAACTAATTCAGAGTGCATTTTGGTTCATTAGGGGGAACCCAAACAAAGGTACTTGACAACAGCATTATGTGACAGGGACAAGTACATAAATTTCAGTATCTGGGCACATGTATAACATCAGATGCATTACTGAGAAAAGAAACAGAATAGGACAAGCAAAAACTGCATTTTATAAAATGAAGAACATCTTAGGCAATATATCTCTGTCATTGATGGTTAGAAAACAAATTACTGCTTGTTACATACATCCAGTTTTAACATATGATTGTGAGTCCTGGACAATCGGTAGGCAGACCAAACAATTTCTTGAGGCCTCAGAGATGTGGTTTTACAGAAGAGTGCTTAAAATACCTTGGACAGCCAAAAAAGAGTAACCAAGAGGTTTAGAAAGAGGCGGGAGCTCGAAGACAACTTATCACAGACATCAGAAGGAGACAGTCATCATTTTTCGGCCACGTTATGAGAAGAGGGAAAATGGAACATGTTGTGACCACTGGAAAGATCTGTGGAAGGAGGGATAGTGGAAGACAACAACAGAAGATGCTTGACAGTCTTGTTGCATGGCATGGAGTTGTGTCAGCACACGAACTAATTCATGCTGCAGGAGATCATGGATTGTGGGAGAGGCATGATCACCCATGCTAGTCGGCAAGGCACTTGATGATGACGATGATAAGACAGATAAAAAACACATTAAAAATGAGAACTGTCAAGCTACAGGTATCAATCCATCACCCTGTGGTTTGGAACCAGCTAATATATCTGCTTATTTGTTTCCCCCCTGAAGAAATGATCCACAGAATCCTCACTATCCACAGGCTTTAAAATAATGTATGCCACTCTACATGAAGCATGTTTTTTAACTTTTGTAAGTACGCTCTATGAGTGTGACAGTCATGACATGTGTGTAGCTGGTACTCCAACCAACAGAACGCTGCAGTGACCGCTTCCTCCTCCGTTCTCAAACTAGGTTGTCATGCACTAAATGCTGTCCACCTGCTTTAGTTTAAAGCCCCTAGGCGCTACATTTTAATTCTGATCAAGTTGTTAAGAAAAAATCTCTGCAGTCAATAATGCTCTACTGATCATCTCACTTGGACAAGGGAAACCTTTAGGCATTCACATAGAGAAGCAAGCACAACTGCACATATATTATTTCAACTAAGTGTGTTAGAAAGCTGTAGTAAATCAGTGTTTTCATTGAGAATATTCACATTTCACCTGATAATGTATGCAGGTACAAAGAATTCAAGTGCAGCAGGTACAAAGAAATCAAGTGCAGCAGGTACAAAGAATTCAAGTGCAGCAGGTACAAAGAATTCAAGTGCAGCAGGTACAAAGAATTCAAGTGCAACAAAGTTCCACTTAAGAACATATTATCACAGCACACTTCTCCAGGTAAAAGATGGTGATACCAACATTTTTTTCTTCTTCCAGAAACAATCAAATACATACAATTTCTAACAGCACCAATGCCTCAGAGCAATAATAACAAGGGATCACACAATTTCTAACAAGAAAAAAAAAGAATTTAGGAAGACTAGAAGTGTATTTAGACAAACATACAGTAATAAAACCTCATCATTGCAAATACAGAAATCTCAAGTTATCATTATGTAAATAAAAAACATGAAGCAACATTATGCATAAAATATAATTAGAAATATGCCTGGATAATCTAATTAATACTGACATAATCACAGATTGCAAACCTGGTAAAATGTTCTCTTTTTTTATATATAAATACCAAGAATACCAAAGCAAATAAATGAGAAAGTGTGTAATAAAGTAAATAAAGCTCCAAATCCCATAAAGCTTACAGTGTTTAGCTCTGTACCTTCAGTGGTCAAGTGGCTAATATGGTTTGGTTTTTTTATTTTCCTGCTCAGTTTCAACAGCCTATCACAAATATGTGCATGCATGCTTCATTCACACATACACAATGACCCTGTGACATAACAGAGGAAACTTCAATTGTTACTTGTGTTCAAGCTGTCTATATAATTTATGAAGAAGTATACCATTAGGTACCAATGCTATTTCACAAATTATACTGTACATGGTATGTTGTATATGATATGTGCAAGAGTTTGGTATTTTTTCATCTAACGCTCAAAACAACATTTCTTGAAAACTAAATTCATGGAAATTCATCCTGCTTTGTCATCTTGAAACTGCATCACTTTCCCTCTCTCTATTGTTTATTTTTAAAAATAACTATGTAGCAATATTCCAACCATAAACTCTTGCAGTACCTTACAAAAATTATGTCATAGATTAGCGGTTATCACTAGGTGCTCTGTGATTGAAACTCTAATCATTCCATATGGCCTGCCCAGGGGTTTCATGACTGCTCCAGGAAAATAAATAAGAAATAAATGAAATTAAAGATTAAAACATAAACATTAACAGAATCAAAACAAGAGAACTAGAAATACAATTCTAAAAGAAAATGTTTTTTTAATTATTTTCCAACAACTCAAGACAGGGTGCTTGATAACTTTGATGGGTACTGAATGTGTTCATCAGGAAAAAACAACCACCCAGCTTAAACTTTGCCGGATACCACAAATTTGACATCTCACAGTGAACTAGATTTCCCCTTTCAAGCACAGTCTACAGGTGTTTTCTCTGCCTTTACAAGATGAATTCAAAACCAGGACTGACAGAGTAAAATTAGAATCCTGCCTTGCTCAGCTACATATTTATGTAAAGCCATATTTTCCACTTATACAGATACCAAAATACATTACAGAAGACGCTTAAATGCAGAACAAGATATTTATCTGCAATTATCATCAGTTGAGTCTCAAATAACAATAAAGGATCACTGGTGCCTCATTAAAGGTTTATACCTTATTTTATGGACCTTACTGTAGGGGGGGGGGGGGGGGGGGGGGTGTGTGGGGGAGAAGGGGTGAGTGATACAAAAAATATCTCACTTAAGTTGCACGACATTATTGAAACAAAAGTAAATTAATGAAAAGAAAGGGATTCTACAAAACTGATATAATAGTTGTGTAATTTTAACATAATATAACCTTGAACAGTTGCAAACAAATTCAGGGTTGCCAAAATAATTAATTTCATGGCACCTATGATAGTTGAGTCTAGAACAGTACACATAAGAGATCCGGCAGAACAATCAGATTGTTTTCTGATTTTTTTTTTTTTTTAGCTGGTCGGTCAATTTTCTGTCCATGCTGTTTCATGGATCTCTTTAAGATATAAACACAGTTTACTGTTCTGGAAAAAAAGAATGCTTTAATACAATAATTCTAAAAATATGAAGGGAAAATTAGAATGAATAAAAGCAGGCAACTAATGGACAGATAGCAAGCATTACATGTGAAGCAATCACCTGTGTATGGTATATTACAATATTTACGTATGCATAAAACAGACAATGAAATGTAAAATGTGAGTGCACATATCAAAATAGACGTTTCTTAAAAGACAATTACTGTACATAGGGGCTGCTTGTTAGATGAGACTCAGTATATGGCAGTTCTGTCCATCATAATAATACAAAACAATAAGGCACATTTTAGTACAACAAAGCAATCCCTCCTTACACATCATCTTGTTTCAATCCTTTGCTTCAATAAGGCACATGCCTAACATATAAAGTAGTTCTCGGTTACTGATATTCTTTTTGGTACACAAGTCATAGGTAATACTGTATCTGCAGAACTGCTGCCAGGATAAAGTCCAATACCATCTCCAGTTCAACCAGGGAACACTATCATTTCTGCTTCATCTCTCCCTGTAAGGGTTTTGAAACTTCAGTTAGTTAGTTGGGTTATCATCACTGCACTCTGGACATGCCCATAAGTGCTCAGATCCTCCCCACAGTATGAACCCCAGCGTCCGGTGGCTAATAGTGTCAGTTCTATGTTGATTCTAGAGGTTGTCCTAACCGGGTAAATTGTCGCCATCAGACGTGGAATACATCCTGAAGGGAGTCTGAACTTACATGCATGTACTCCACTGCACGTTTCAGATCCCATACCAATGAAAATTTCACATTACAAGCGAGCGCAAATCTGTGCCCTTCACTTTAACGGACGAAAAAAGTGTGCCACCATTTTCACTCTTTGGAACTCCATTTTAGGGGGGAAAAGAACAGACCGATCACAACGGTGGTATAGCAGCTAGATGCTCACCTGCCAGCTCAAAAATCACGGGTTCAAATCTGCATCAAGTTTGATTTTATTTTTAAAAACTACCTTGGCTCTCAGGTCATAAAAAGTAACTAATTCGGAGTTTGCTGAAATTGGATGTGACGGGCTGAAATGCGCAGATATTACATACAGCCTTCCTGTAAACCACAATAAAATGTGCTGACCAAACACAGAAGACGAAGACCATGTCTGGCAGTGCACATCTCTTTCAGTTGTGTAGTTCTGAAGGATGTTTTCAGCTAACATTCATCTACGTGCGAGAGACTGAGAGAAGATTCATTTGACCAGATGGTCTGCTGTGGCCACTCCTTAGGTGAAAGATGATTGTCTGCATGATTCTTTAGAACTGGTGAATTAAATCAAGTATTTTGTTCACGTCTACACTGTTCTTCCATTGTTGTGGATACACTGTTTTTCCATTGTTGTGGATACACTGTTCTTTCATTGTTGTGGATACACTGTTTTTTCCATTGTTGATACACTGTTCTTCCATTGTTGTGGATAAGTTCTTGCTTCTTAGTAAAAAGCCAAACTGTTCAACTCTACTGTCCATTACAGACAAGGTATCAACTCCCTGGTAATTTCACAGCAGGAAGGGAGCTTTTGGAGGACAGCAGATGATTGATTATCTTTGAATGCTACGAGGCTCTGTTCTATTTCATTCTACAAATATTCCATTCTAGCGTTTTGTTACCTTTACGAGAGATCTGCTGTAAGTCAAGACCCTAATCTTGGCTGAAGGTTGTGCTTTGATGATATGAAGATTCTCAAGGTATACAGGAGAGCAATGGGTTTTGTTCTGAAACTAGATGATGTCCTTTCAGGTGGAATAGTCTTGCAGAAGATCTAATGATCCGTTACTGTAAAGTTTCAAGTATTTCAGATGATAGCTAATGCAACCGATCCACAAATGACTTGCACTACCGCAAATCTTGTTTATACTGAAGTAGAAACACTTTTTCGTATGTTGTTTAGCTTCCATCTAAAATAGAAGGCTGCAAAAGGTGTTCACAATCTAAATTTCCCTGAGTTTCTTGATATCCTCCTCCATTTATTATTAGATCAATATTAAGGTTATTTAATATTATAGGTGTTTGTTATTAGCTGTTTAGATAACACAAAATCATAAGTGTTAAACTATATGAATCTTGTGACATGGAAGCAAATCATGGGAAGGAAGGAAAAAACTGACATTTTTTAAACTGCAACAAAAGTATTTTACTGAACAAACAATCAAAAGAAAAATGGCTGAGACAAATGGGTGGGGATAAATGCATATTCTGGGTATGTTTTGAAGATTCATATAATTTAATCAAATGAAATATCAAGATAGAATTCTCAGACTTTCAACTGGTCATAGCATATGCAGATGACATCTCTTGGACAAGATAGATATTCAACAATAGCCTTGTAGCATTAATTAAATAAAACTAATCATACAATGCAGTTTTGTCTTATTTACAAACAGGATGCACAAAGCTAGTAATGATAACAGTTACAGTAAAACTTTATGTCAGATTGAAAGGCATACAGAAGTCTGTGATTTTCATTGACTGATATCACAGTGACAACACAACATAAAGGCAATTTTAACTAGTTAAGGCAACAAATTTAGTTATCTTCAGCTAAGCTTAAATTGGAGACCAAGATTTTAAAATAAAAGAATAGCTTTATTGTAGCAGAGTCCGCACCCCGACCCTTTTTTATTAGTATTGCATGCTTTGCACGGTAAAACCCTGGCCGCTTTCACCCTTATTGTTAGAACTTTTCCCACGTACTATGAATCGCATGATCAGACATGTGACTCTCCCCGTCAACACCAAAGCCATTAGCTAAAATACCGATGTCCCGGCCAGATCAGGTGATCCCAGTAGCTGCAAAACAAGGAAGAGTAGGAGCACCCTAGTGGCCCCTTTATAAACGATTGCCCGGAACCTTCGAGAGGCAGACGGAGACACTCACAGACATAGACACACAGAGGGAGCCTCGCAGGAGCCGGATAGGCCAGAGGAGCGCTTAGCTCGGATAGATAGACAGACAGACCAGAGGAGCGGTTTGCTCAGATAGATGGACAGGAAGATAGACTTAGATTCAGGGATTGGAGCTCACAGAAACAGATAGACGCACGCACAGTCAGTGACAGAAGAAAGACGAACAACAGAGGATAGTTGAGCAGTGACAGAAGAAAGAGGACAGCAGAAGACAGCAAAGAACAGATGAGGGACAGCCTAGAGACGGAGTGAGGAGAACAAGTGACTAACACCGGCTGATTAAGCAGGGAAGAGAGTATAGATAAGTAGATTGACAGTATTACTTAATGAACCTTTTAGCCCAACCTGCACTAGTAGCCCGGTGGCAGTTTAAGACTAGTTTAATTAAAGAACACAACGCGAATCTATAAATATACATATAGAGTTAGGAGATGAACAAGGTGATTTTTCTCAATTGTGTGACATTGTTGCTATGAAATATTAAACAAGAAAATTTGGAGAACGAGTATTGTTATTGTTTGAGCACATAGTGCACGTGTGTGGCACGAAGCAAGTAACACAACATCATCTTCAACATAACGTAACCACTATCGTCACGACCATCTTTCTCCTCGTCTGTCAACAATCACCCGCCACCCTCGACACAAAAGATTTGGAGAGCCTGGGTTAGAACTTCACAGAACTGTAGTGTCACATTATTTTGCTAGGTGATTTTATTATTTTAAAGTCAGACATTATGAACTGCTTTTGATTTAGCACAGCTGTCATTCTAACAGTGCTTTTTATGAGAGAAAAAAAAAACACCTTATCTTCTTATTTCATAAGGATATTTTATGGAGAAAAAAAAAGGAACCAAAAACCAAAATTAGAGAAATAAACTAATTCATTTTTAAAATAATACAATTCAGTAAATTTATCAATAAGAGCATATTATAACATTAATTATAACAGTAATGTTGAGGAGCAACTGGCCGAGCGGTTACAACATCAGGCTCTCATGCGTAAGACCTAAGTTCGACACCTTGCAAGGTGATGGAGATTTTCTGTCAGGGTCAAAATTAAACATCCTAATTTGTACAGTCCATGGTGACAGCAGTAGCTAAGTGGCTCCAAAACCTCAAACTCATGACCCCTTGGCTACACTGCCCTAAACAAGAGATCAAACAGACAACAGTGACAGCTGACAGTAATGATATCCTAAACTCCACAGTGTCACCTCACACATGTCAATGCTTGTGATGTATTCAACTGTATAGCCGGTAAAAGAATACTGCCTTGTTTCATTAAAACAATGAAAGTATAGAATCATATTGAGCCTCCCTGTGTGGGTTCCAGGACCCTACTAGAGGGAAAAACAAGAATAGACCCACTGCCTATCAAAAGCATGTCAGAAGAGTCGACTAATTGGGAGCTTCCTACGAAGTTGGAGTATACCTCCCTGAGAGGCAAGGAACCAGCAGTCTGCATACAAATGAGTCAGATCTGTAAAACGGATGCACACGCAACACTCAGGTTCTGGAACAGGACTGCAGTCCAGAAGTGGATGAACAACCAGAACTTTCGGCCGGAGTTTACAGCTGGTGAATGCTAAGAAGAAGACAAATATTGAGCCACTTTTCTCTAATGAATTAAATTTTTTTTAACTTGTAGCAAAAAGTATTGCTTTTAAAGTTTTTCTTTACTATCAGTTCCATTGACAAGTGAACCTTCTCGACTGCTTGATCGGCTCCAATGTAAGTTCTCACTACTTCTGCTGGTTCTGCCAACCATCTGAGTGCTAATTAATGCTGCATTCTGCTCGGCCAAGATTTTAGCCCCGTTGATGCCTCGCACTGTAACTCTGCTGGGTTTCACAAGTAGACCGCAGTTAGGTGGGCAGGTGAAATAACGCTTGCCTTGCACACTGCCATCATTCTTTCCTTTCGGCTTGCGTAGTTCTACTCCCAGCCAAGTTCCTTCACCAAACTCTGTTGGTCCTATGTACCGGATGACACCTGAATATACAGAGAATAAAAGTTTTGACAACAAAATTATTTGACAAGAAATGCAACAATGGTCAATTATCTGTGATGAAATGTGATATTACTTTTCCTTGTCATTACACTGGATGTGTTGGGCTGAATACCCCAACATCATAGCCTAGCTGTAAACCACAATGCAACACTCCAACAACCCTTTTAAGGGCAAACGCACGCGAACACTACAAGGTAGGAATAAGTGGTGTAAATTAGACTTAGGCACTTGACTGGGCTGTGGCTATTCATATTTAACTAGAGGTGAAAATAAATGCATCTTTGCCAATGTGGTTAGTGATATCAGCATCAATAGCAAGTATGTCACTGACAACATCAGTGAAGTAGATGTGGATATGGATCACTTCTAGTTTGTATCTATATTTTAATAGCTGGTGTGGCAAATCACTGTTATTTTCTTCAGACTTATTGTCAGGCCAGTCTTTACATGCTTGGCAGAAACTCTTGGGGGAATTGTCTCCAGTTCTTGGCTCTCGCTGACAACTACAGCATCCCAAATAACCAGCCAATCTCATACAGTAGCAAGTACCTTGTCTTCCTCAATCTGACAAGAGTGACAAGTATTTCAGTTCAAACACCAATGTGTTCTTCTTTAGTGACTGAGAGATTGTCCACGACTCACATCCTATGTTGCTACAGGGAAGATGCATTCCCTCAAAATGTTGACCTCAATTTCCTTGCCGGAGCTTTTAACCAAACTTTCAATGATGTTTAATTTTCATGTTGCTATGGCCATCCTCTTTTAAACTTCTGTTGAACAGTCACCACTGCTGTTTATTATGGACCCTAGATATTCAAAGTTTCTGACTTTTCAATTTCTTCATCATTTATTGTTACTGCTGGGTGACAAGCAGTTTTGTCGGTGGACATTATATCTGTTTTCTTAAAATTTAGGAACAGGTATGATCTTTATTATGCTTTTAGACTTAATGTCTCTAACCTGATAAAATGTTCTATTTCCTTAACATTGTTTGAAAGGAGAACTGACATCTGCATAGTGAAGTTGTGGAATAGGGTTGCAGCCAATGATGAGTGTAACAACACTGCCACAAATCTAGGCATTTGACACTTCTCATTATATTTTCCTCCACATACATACTGAACAGTAGGTTGAGAGGAAGCTCCCACATCACTCCCCTTTTGACTTTCAATCAGTTTGATACTTCTCCAGCTACTCTGATGGCTGCTTTTGTTCTTTCTTAATGTAAACTTCCAATTAATTGCACCAAAATGTGCTGAAGACCTCACACTTTTCATGATACTCAACAATTTCTTATATTAGATCAAAAGCCCTGCTATCATAAATAAATTTAAAAAAAACTTGCTTTAATCCATTGGATGTTTATTCACCTGATTCATCATTTTTGTTTCCAGCAATGTTTCTCTCATATTGAATCTACCTGCTTATTTCATCCTACATTTATTACTTTTGCTGTTGTTTGTGTGTGTGCGCGCATGTGCTGATTCCCAAATTATTTGTTTCACATAATGGCTATTCAACTGGCAGCCCATGGGTCAAATCTGGCCAGCAGATCACCTGTCAGCTGTATTGTCTTAATGAATTTTCTATGCTGAGGCTCGGGCGTCTGGCTCCTGATGATCCCTATTTTCTAACATTTGGACCCCTGAATAAACTTAACTAACAGGGCAACTATCTCCCCTGTTGACACACAAGCAGATACCTCGGAATACTAAAGTGAATCTTATCAGAACTATTTTTTGGCCAACACTATGCTATCAATGCCAAACGTGGACACTTACATCATCCAATGCCTTAGAAGAGCTGTAGGAGTTTCAAGGAAAGACAGAATACGAAATCATGAAATCAGACGAATGCTAGGAATAAAGCCAGTCTTACAGGTCATCAAAGAACAACAAATGAAGTGGTTTGGACACCTAACAAGAATGCCCTGGTACTATCTGCCACAGCGAGCCACACTAAAACGTTACAATGGGTATAGAGCGAGTGGAAGACCTAGGAAAATATGGAGTGATGGCATTAAGAACAGCCTTACAGAAATGAACATCAGTCTTAATAGTGCTCTTGACAGAGCTCATCAAATAACATTATATCTCCCCCCGACACTTCACTGAGGTACAAGGTGGAAGAGAAGAAGAAGAAGAAGAATAAACTGAATGGCTTTGTTTTATATTCTCCATTCTTGGAATCAGCTGTTGCTGTAATTTTCTGGCTGTATCTACTATTGAGGCCCGGTCAACTGCAAAAAGTACAGTCACTGATATTGTTCATAATTTGTGTTCCTTAGCTTGGCATCTTTGTTTAACTGTTGATGTAGGTGCTAAACAGAAGTTGAGTCATTTAAACTAAAATGAGCAGTATCATTTCCACAAAACAGTAACACCACTGATGAGTTATAATAGGTTGCATGTCAGGGACTATACATTGAGCAGCATGTATGTATAGCAGAGAGCTTTCTGAGATATGCGTGAATGGAGGAGACACTATTACTAAAATTTATAATGAGTAACTTATTAAAACAAATAAAGGGCCTTACAGTATATTAGGTGTAGGCTTATGGTCCCAGATTTGAGCAGAGCAAATGGCACTAAATGGGTGATGTGGTCATAACCTAACTAGCCATCTTTACTGCCCAGAACATTTTCTTATACTCTAGTCAGACTGGCTTAACATGGGAGTCCATGTAAATGTTTAAACTTCCTGCCTCAACAGACATAGGAACACCACCAAACCAGCACCGTTGCCACTGTGCTTACATGGTTTCCCTATTAACTTCATGGTTACTGATTTTTAACGTTTCTTCTAATATTATAACAATGGCGTAGTTGTATGGTATACACTTTATATGATAATAACAGAATCAACAGTTTTATTAATAACTGTAACTGAAATAGAGGTAAAAAGTATACAAATTATTACACTGGAAGCAAACAAGATGATAATTTGAGCAGAGACTATGCTACAGCACGTATACATAAAAAAAAGAACATTACTAGCACTGAAGAGACCATGAGTATGACACAAGAGTAAAATGGATATAAAGATTAACCAACATATCATTAAAAAACATATAGCTACCACTGTGGCTAGGAGGCATATAACAAATCACTGATGTAAATGTCATTTGGTAATAAATAGCACACAATGCTCATCTGAGCATGCAAGGTTAACACAGAAATCACTTTAACAGAAAAAAAAAAATCACTAAAATAATGCTCATACACAAATGCTGGATATGCAGTTTATTAATTGTAGTTTAATCTTGTCTTGTCTAATTAGGAAAGTATAAAAATTCAGGAATGTTAATAGAAAATAAAACATGGTTATCTTCTAACAGCATGTATAATTCTGTTATACAGCTCCACGTGTAGGTTCTTGCGACCTGCTGATCTGGGCTACAGTTTCTTACCTATTAATTATTGCTTTGTATTGGCAATATTATTAAAATTCTTACATTTAACTTATTGCTTTACTGTAGCAAAATTACGAATTTATAAATTAATCAGCGGAAAAGGGTAAATGAGAATCTGAAGGATTGACTCAGAGTTACTTCCCCCTTTTTAGCATTTCCTACTTCCTTTTCAAGACACGGTTGAGGAGAGACACACACGTTTTTGTCCTTCCTCCTCAACTGACTCAGTACATACTAAAGTTGGTAGTCAGTACTGTAGACTAATTGTGTTTAGAATCCCTACCAGGGCTAAGCGAATAGTATTATTACAAGTATTTTAATTGGATCTATGGCTGCTAATTCCTCTTTACCCCTATAATCTACTGGACTGAGAGATCCTGCTCACATGTGGGGAAACACCTTGACAAATTTGTTTCTCTTTACTTCCAATTGTAGGCTCTAGTATGTACATGTATGTAAACATATGATCTACTTGATGGTTGATATAATGTTTGTTTGATACTAGAAACGTAAACTGGGGTATTGATTGATATAATTTTATTTAATAAACAATTTATGTCCTTATGTGAAATCTCGACCGGTCCTGAGTTCCAAAATGTTGAGACATAATTAATGAAGGAATTAGGTGTATATTCACTATACCTTATCCTTACTAGATTTATTAAACCTCATAGTGATTTTAGCTTGATAAAGCACTGTCTAGCTTTAATTTAAATTTAGACAAGAGAATTTGGAAACTAGGTTAAGGCGATGCTTCCCTTTTGAAACTAAATTGTATACTATTAATTTCTACATTCTGATATGGTACAGGGTTTTGTATTAAAGACCTCAAATCGAAAAAATACTGTCACTTGTACAGCCCATTAAGAAGGGAATCCTGGACTATAAGTCAACAAAACACTCAAAGTTCTAAAGAACAAATAAAGAACTCTCATCATAAGAACACATCTGTCAGTATAAATCAAAGATGTGATTACAAGAAGAAGAATAAAAACAACCAGCTGGATGTTGTAATAAAAAGAACCTACATATACAGATACACAGGATGAAAACACAAGATCTGTAAAGACTGTTAGACACCATGGTTATAAGGAGTGGGGAAAACACTTTCCTTGAACTTCAAGAAAAACAGAACAAAATGGCTCTATCAAAAAAGAAAACATTCAGCAACATATGATATTTCAATTAAAGAGAATATGCTTATCGAAATCAATAAATTCAAGTATTTAGGGGCAAACATAACAATAGATAGATGTATGTTAATTATTTAGTTAATCCACCTATCATTTTCACCGCACATCGGACAAGTCGATAAGTATCTTCAGTATCTCCTTAAGTGTACCGCGACTGAATAAACCAGTAGAGTATTGGTTTACTATCCTTCTTTGAATATCTCTGTACTGTGTTCATGTCTGGCAACACCTCTTTTGACATGACGTTCTTGTAGTCTTGTTAAAGTTGCCAATTCATCACCCTCTCCTGAACCATCTGCTCGTCCTTCCTCCTTGAGAGCAATGAGAACATCAACTGGTTCCATTGCCTTTCCTGTACCTACCATGACCCTGCCAGCAAGCGAATCCACTCATTCATTTCCTGTTACCCCAGTGTCATAGCATAAAAATTAAACTGATTCTTGTCAGAAGAGATTTACCCTGGGATTACAACCACTACCTTCAAACCCATCCTGTCTCGATCTTCTTTTAAGCATGTTTGTGGAATCAGTTAGAAAGCATGAATGGGAAAAATAGCCAGGTCATTGCTTTTGTTATTGTCATCACCTCCAAAGCCTGTAAGTTTTGCACATGTCAAACGAGGGACCCATTAGTGTAAGTAAGTGCATATCTATCAGCAAAATTCTCAAGAATCAAAGCGTAAACTTCTGCTTCCACCTCAAACGAGCAAACCAGTTAAATAATGCCCTCAACCAGATCCATCCAAGATTTACCTCTTTTTAACCTGTTACCCTTCTTCCTGCAAATCCGAATGTGCAATTTAATCTCTCTATCTGTTTACAGCTAAGAGCATAATCAATTACAGAAAGGACCAGACCCTGGTATAAGAAAATGAGGTGATGCTGCTCAGTCTGTCAGAGCCACTATCCTTATCACCATCAAACCTCCCTTTGCTTTCATTATCACATGAGCTACATGCTCCAGTAACAACATATTCCTAGGTACTTCATTGTATAAGGTTCCTCCATGATCCCCAAACAAACTTACAGCTGGTTGTTTAGCAAAAATATTACACTGATGACTTTGAGATGACAACTCTCGCTTCATCCCGCCACCCGTTTATGTAATCAAGTTCTGTCAGAAGGCTGCCAGCAACCTGCTCCCGGTACACCACATCATCAGCATAGGACAGTGTCCTCCCCAGCCCGATGATTCTCACGGTGAAAATGTTGGGGATAACGGTGAGCATTGAGGTAGATCAGGATGTATAGTTATTGGCAGAAGATTTGCCTCAGAGATCAAGAGATGATTAGGCTAAGAAAAGGCTGCATTTCAGAAGCTTCTTCTTGTCTTCTTTGTCACATTCACCGGCTGTAAACTCTGGCTGAAAGTTCTGGTTGTTCATCCACCTTTGAACTTTGGTCTTGTCCCAGAACCTGATTGTTGCATGCACATCTGTTTTTAAAAATCTGGCTTATTTACATGCAGACTGTTTTGGTTGCTTGTCTCTCAGGCAGATACACTTTGACTTTGAAGGAACTCACTCAATTAGTCAACTCTTACGACATGCTTGTTGGGGAGGCAGTGGGTCTATTGTTTTCTCTGGAGTGGGGTCCTGGAACCCACAGGGGAAATTTCAGAAGTTGAAAAGCATCTAATGGGAATGCCAGAAAGAGTTCTGAAATGTTACACAAAACTCATTCTGCTGCATAGATATGAACTTTGGTATGTGACGGACAAAAATGATCAAGACTGATATCTGGGACAAATACTGCAAATTTGTTTGATTGCTAGAGTAACTTGCAACAATCACCTGCAAGAAGCTAATGAAAGTAAAGCAATATGTGCAGCAACAAAAAAGAGGTAAACTGTGTTCTTTGGTCGAATGACTGGAAAGGTAGAAGAGGCAGAAATAGACTGAAAGAAAAGATGGATAGTTTTAACTTTTTTAGACTAAGGCAGAGTTTTAATGGGTTGAAATAACAGCATCAAATAACAGAATGAGTTACATTTTAACACTGGGGTCAAATAAGTTCATTTACCAGATGGATGAGAAATAAGGAGTCTTCTTAGGGTTTACCAGCCATAAACTCTGACAGAAAGTTCTGGTTGTTCACCCACTTCTAGACTTTGGCCGCTTTCGAGAAATATAGTTTTGTGTGCACATCCATTTTACTGATCTGCTTACCTGTATGCAGATTGTTTGTTTCTTTCCCCTCAAGTAGATGCACCCCAACTTTGAAGAAAACCCCCTCTAACTAATAAGCCGCCATGTAAAATATGTTTGTTAGCGATGCAGTGAGTCTACCCCCACCCACACAATGAAAATAAGGAGTTTAAAAAAACAGCAAATCACATCAAGAGTAACTAGCAAACACACAGTGAGCTGCTTGGTACTAAAGGAGTGGGGCAGTGGCATGAATAATATCCTCAACAGGTCTGATCCGTAACATCAATGACTAAGATCTGTAGAGAGACAACACTGTTCAGAAGGCGCACACAAACACACGTATAACCATCTATCTTTGTATGTTACCGTTATCATATCAAATATGTTAAGTGAACAGTGTTCACATTAATTGAAACAGTGTGAAACATTAATTGTTTTTCTATAGGATCTCAACTTTTTTTTTTCTTCTTTATTTTATATTGTTGTTTCTTGTTTTTTTTTTTTTATCTTCTCAATTTGCAATTACCTTTGGTATTCTAATAAATAGTAATAACATGCTCATAATCCCAGCAAAGCATGGAGGATAGAAAAAAGGGAAGAAATATGAAACAAACTAGTTAATGTTTCATGTTTCAGTCATGGCACATGCCCAACTTGATTGGATGCTCAGCTTACCAGTTACTGTGCCGCTGAAATATGTTCAATCATCAAATCACTTGTGGAATAACTGTTAACTCAGTTATACATGTAGAGGACAATACTAATCTAGCAAAGTGCAGCAAGGGAAGCAACCTGGTGAATGTACCTCCATCTTTAGCATCCAAGCTAACTGCTGTAGTGATCTTCTCAAGCTATATACTTGATGAGTGTTACCATAGATTTTTTTAAATGCCTAAATTCACTAATGGTAGTACAAAGGAAATGTTTGGTTTAATTGGAATATTATTATATTATCTGTACTTGGTTTTTGCTAGAGATTGTTGTCATGTTATTTATTCAAGCTTATATGATTTGATTAAAGATGTTATTGTCTCAAACAATGCATCATGACATGAGTGACTGGCTTTCTAGAAATGTATCAATTAATTTAACAATTTGACTTATATTCAGTAGAAAATTCTACAAGAAATCTTGCAATGTCCTTTTCTGCCCTTATCCACCAATGGAGCATTAGCCCTCACCCAATTCAGCCCATAATATCCTATCCTTTTGCTGTCACATACGGTTCACCCCCTCTCCTCGCCATTTTTAAGTTTACTCTGTATCTCCCTTCTTCATGTGTTTTTTGGTTTGCCTTTATTTTAGTTTCTTTGAGGTCTAGGGCAAAAACATTTCAATTATACGTTCTCATGTTTTCTAAATGTGTACCCTATATACAACATCGGCCTCTTTTCTTATGAGAACAATAAAATGTTCAAGTAATAATAGTCTACTCTTTTATCTGTCTTGCTCACAATTTCTTCATTTTCAAACCTCACTTAACTCAGTAGTTCACTATAGCCACAAGTTTGACAGAAAGTGTGATATTTCATTTATTCCAGAACAACTTGATTATGGCATGCCACTAAACGTCAGAGTAACAGTCTTTATAAAAGATAATTTGCAGTCCATTTTTTGAGAAGCTGCAGATTATCTCCTGAAATGTCTAGACAGTTGTTTCTGGTAATAAATGTAACTATGAACTGGGAAAAAAACAACTTCTGTACCTAGTTCATTGTTGCACAAAACTGTAGCACCAGGCTCCAATATCTGTGCTGGACTCTGGCCAGGTGTGCGGGAAAGACTTAAATTATGCTGTTTTAGTGACTTTGATGGAGTTCGATGAGGAGTTGACATAGTAGCTGTTAAATAGAAACAAAAGTTTCAGAGAACTTAATATTTTTCAAAGTTATTATCTATTAATCATTAATATTTGATTACAAGGCTTGTTGCTGAGTCTATTTTGTGTGTGCAAGTCCAAAGGTGCAGGTTTGTCAGCTAATCTGATGACCTATTAGAGTAAATTAGTATCTGCTGGAGACAGCTTTGGTGATTGGTGTTTGAAAGAAAAGGGCACTTGAAAGGAATATGTTTTGTTGCTTTATAATTGTAACCGACCAAAACATGAGATCAGGAGTGGATGGTGCGTGGGTACATTCTAGAAGTTATGAAGACAAATGAGCTGACGATTGGTCCATCTCAGATGGGATGTGATAAAGTGAAAATGGGAAACTCCTGGCCACAAAGAGAAAATAAGAGGATTTCCCTAAGAAAAATGTAGGGTATTTGGACCATAACGATAGAGACATAAGAAATGCCTGCCATTAGTGATATAAAACAATTAATCAGGGAAAAGACATATAATATGAGAACATGGAAAACATGAGAACAGGTGGAAAACATCAAACCTAGTAAATAGAAATACAGTGAAACAGAGCTAGACGTTGTAAGATATGCTCATGTAATGACACTGGACACTGAACACTGGACACTGGACAAGCAATCAGAAACATGTGAATACAGAGAAGAATAGATTGTATTCATAGAAGAAAAAAATCCATACTGGGTACTTCAATAAGGGATTACATAGCTAATTATATCACAAGCGGACAGCATTCCTTACTTACCAGCAAATCTTCTGTCTAGTTTCTCAGACACAGCGCCCCAGCTGATAGTATCTAGAGACTCACTGGAACTGAATGTCCTGTCACCCAATCTAAAAAGAGCCAAAATTAAATTATTACGCTTAGAGCAAGACCAAGTAATACACAGTAAGATACTAAACACAATCACAACAGCTGAATGCACACTGCTGATGACAAACAATCTAACAACAGTCACCACATCTATATTTTGACATTATATTTTCAAGTCCTCCAAGACTGTCCCAAATACAACATATCAAAGCAACATTTTTGGCCAAGAGAAACATCAGTGAAAGCCAAACTTTACAGGTCACTGAGGGAATTACAACAGACAATGAAGTTCATACTAGAGGCAACATTGCGGATACAGATAATCTATTTCCAGCGAGCGAAAAAAGACATTATATTGAAAAAGACATTATATTTTCGGATGCATTCTTGTCTTGACTGCTCAGTTTTAAAATAATGTTCTTTGTGAGATTCTTGCAGCCACAATGTTCTTGTATTTGTTTACTGCTGCCATTCAGTGCCTTCCAGAGTATTACTACAGACAATGGTGTCACATCTCAAGCCTGCTCATATCCATCAGAAAGAATAAATACAATTTATTAATAATATAAAAATCAAAAATTATTTGTAAGTTAATAATTCATCACCATCAGCATCATCCTGCTGGGGGGTTATAGGTCACACAGGACTCCTCGTTCAGGCCTCCATTCCACTATATTCTGCAATCCTTTCGATATCATGGATGAAATCCAGTCTAGTGCCTTTGGTCTCTCTCAACAATGTTTAACGTCTCTCTAACGTTTCTCTTGAACTCCCTAGTTTCCTCAAAGTAGTTTATTCCCATTTCAATGCCTTTTGGATGATTCCTTATAATTTCACCTTTCAATGTGCCAATATATTGCAATATTTTTTTCCCACTTTTAATTGATGATACAAGTGCCTGTCCAGACATTTTTCTTATTTCTTCACCTTTCTTGAATTCATCTTGTTTAATGTTCATCAGTTTAGCCAGGCATTACTTTTCAGCTGCATTCAACTTTCTTTCCATGTCTTCAGTGGTTCTCCAACTTTCATTGGCATGTGTTAACATTTAACTTTCTTTCCATGTCTTCAGTGGTTCTCCAACTTTCATTGGCATATGTTAACATTTAACTTTCTTTCCATGTCTTCAGGGGTTCTCCAACTTTTATTGGCATGTGTTAACATTTAACTTTCTTTCCATGTCTTCAGTGGTTCTCCAACTTTCATTGGCATATTTTAACATTTAACTGTCTTTCCATGTCTTCAGTGGTTCTCCAACTTTCATTGGCATGTGTTAACATTTAACTGTCTTTCTTAACTTGGTATTAAAAAGATATTATTTAAAGCTTTGTTCAAATGTTTCAAAGCTGCTGATGAGTCAATGCATATCATAATTTAATGACAAAATTACATAAAATAATTTGTGCATGAAAAAAAATATCCAATTTAATAATAAACCGTAACATTAACAATTACATTTAAGGTTATGAGATTATGACACAAAAATATATTGATATGTAAACAAATTAAAAACAGTTATTAATATAATACCGTGGCATCCGTGGCTTAGGCGTTGTGAGTCCAACCTGTAACTCCAACGTACCGCGATTGAAACCCATTGCTGGCTGTGTGGATTTTTATCATGGTATGGGGCGTCGCAGGTCGACCAAGCCTAAAATGGGTACCATGATGTATGTCTAGGGAAAGTAAAGATTGCCGGCGCAATGCCGACCACATTACCCACATAGTGCCGATCGGTCTTTTAAAATATGGGTGCTCTTCCCATGTGCCCGATGCGCCCAAGGCGTGAAAAAAGATTGTTACTTTTTTTTAAACTAAATTTATTCAGTCACCGAACTCAATGACACTGCCTAGCTTGTTTATTAAAAAATTAAATAACTATTCTTAATGCTAGGGACTTACTTCTGTATTCTGGTGAGTGGTGCAAACACCCCATGCTTGGCCTTGCAAGAAAAATAGCGCACATCACCAACCGACCCATCATTTTTTCCAACTGGTCTGTCAAGTTCTATCCCATACCATATGCCTACAACAAAACAACATACTTATATTTTCTATCATATCAGATCAATGCCAAAATCATACAGAGAAATACGATTATAATGCAGCATGATAATTACAATGGTGTTTTGGTATTATGAGGGAGCTTTTAAAAAAAACACTAATTTTTTTATTTAGTGTGTGAATATACTCTATAAAAGATAAAGAACACATGTATCATTTTTCAGTGTAGTCATCACTGTGTTCAGTGCAAGCAACCCTGCGCCAATAAATAAACTGAGTGGAATCCAGCAGAATAAATGATCTAGGTCGCGTGTGTAATCACTCGTGCACCACCTGCTATACTTTTTCATTGGATAGAAGTCTTTCCTCCCAATGACTCTTTGAGGTGTCCCAACATTTGGAAATAAATTGGAGCTAGGTCCGGTGAGTGTTTGGGATGTGGTACACACTGTAAGTGGAGGTCTTGGATTTTTTTTTCCCCAACAACTGCATGGGCAGAATGGGATGAAGTATTGTCTTGTTAGAACAAGGACACCTTTACTCAGAAATCCACACCATCTGATTGCGGGTCAAAGATGATTCCTGAAAAGACTACTGTAGCTTGAAGGTAGCTTAGATGTTAAAGTCTCTCCTGAATTAAAGTTTGATCAGAAAAGAGGGGGAGCTGAACTATGCTAATTGTGAAGGAATAAAAAATTATTATAATTGGAGTCTTGAGATCAATTTAGACTTTGCCCCCGCATGCCACCTAAACCAGGACAAGGACCAACATTAGAAAATTATCCTAGCTGTGTGAGTCTTATCCGGCAAAGTGCTGATTGTCTTTTTGCAGTTCCCAACAGGGGCAAGGACCTATCCTAAGCAAATGGTCCAATGTATGATCCTACTAAGTGTAGCAAGATCAGGAGGCTGGGAAAAGATAAGAAAGAACCTCAAACTGAGGGGTATCTGAGGTTTTTCTTTACTTGACTCTAAAGTTATATCCATCATAGGTGTTTTTTTTTAAAATTAGAACTTATCATCATAAGAACATCCTACTAAACTCACACATCTCCCACTAAACTCACAAATCTCCCACTAAACTCACAAATCTCCCACTAAACTCACAAATCTCCCACTAAACTCACAAATCTCCCACTTAACTCACACATCTCCCACTAAACTCACAAATCTCCCACTAAACTCACAAATCATCAGTTTCATTACAACCATGCCATAAGTCTTTACTTGTTTGTTCAAATACTGGAAAATGACAAATATCAACCAATCACTGGTAACATGATAAATAAATTAAAGGTTTTAAACTATATTGTTTGCTAAATTCCAAGTGTACATGTTCTTACCTGCTTTACTAAACTGTTAGACAGAATCATATTTGGTGGGGGCTTCTTTTTCTCATTTTTTACTAGGAGGAGGTAGTTGGGAGGTTATCAGCCTTGTCAACCTAATTACTAATTAATCTAGACGTCTAAAACCTAATTCTTCTGCCATGGGTACAATGTGCAGCTCTTGTTATTTTTATTTTGCCAATTAAGCCTGTTTTCTTGCATAGCCAGGACTTTGTCTGATATCAACTTAACTCAGACACCAGCTCAGTATCTCATATGGAGGTGTAGTGTTGAGATTCAAACTCACACTCATCGCAAAAGTATAAATTCATGAGGAAGCAGCGACAGCAGTCCATAAGTACTAACAATAAGTGCCTTAACTACCTGCCCTCTAACCAAACATACACACAAATGTCTGCATATTGTAAACTTTAAATTAACAGTGGCATGTCATATAAAGTAATAACATACCAGGAGCAAAATGTGTTTCCCCAATAAACTGTACAGTTCCTTTCCTCTGTCCAGCAACAACTACTCTGTCATTGACCTCAATCATTTCTGTATCTACAGAGGCATGCTTGAACAAACCTGAAAAAATGATACTGAATATTAAACATCTCTAATATTTTAACAATTATTTAACATAAAAACCTCATTAACAAAATGATGAAGCTGTCACATTGTTAAGAGAGATAAATTATCATTTAATTTTGTTCCAAACTTCAAGCTACAAATGGTTCCAGAAATGTTCATTTCAAAACTACAGCTGTTGTAGAAAACATCTGCTAATACACACTTCCTTTATGTCAAACACATATTCATCACATTCTGCTTGCCATTTTCCTAGTGAATCAGATTTTGCTGTCAGCATTTTCTACATAAGGTATTTATTTTCATTAACTGAGTTAGCGCAGTCGATAGGAGACTAGCTTTCAAATCCAGCTGTGACTCACTGCAGCCCATGGCTGGTGTTCGAAACCGGAGTTCACCCAGCCTCTAGGAAATGAGTACCAGAGTCAACAATCTGAGGTAAATGGAGAAACGTCGCTGTAGCTACGGAGTTACGTGCGGACCGTGACACAGGCAAAAAAAATGTTATCGGCTGTCCGCACTGGTGGCAGAGCACTTATGGTTTATAACCGTGTGCAATGACGATGGTTCACATCTTCCGACTTACCTTTACAAGGAGTCACAGACACATACATAAAGATAAATAAAATGTTTTTTTTTTAAATGCAACAAAAATTTACTTTAAAATAACTGAAATCCAACAACTTAATTTAATGACTGAATCATCAGTCACGTAGTTATTTCATGAAGTAATAATGAAGTGAACAATTAATAATCTAAAATATAGTTAAGAATGCATTACTATGCAACTGTTACATACGGATGCTAAAGCATTTTCATAGAAAGATTTTTTCTCCCGAATGAATTAAATATGTGTGTTAATAATAATGAGAATATAGTTAAACAAACAGCAAAAGTTTTACATAAAATCATATGAGTTAAACACTACCCATCTAGTGTATTACTTATGAAATAAATAAAATAAATGAATGAATCTTTTAATGTACTTTTGTAATATTTGTAAGTGTTTCATGTTCAACTCCTTGAAAAGCCTCATCTTAAGCATTTACCTGTTATTTTTTATTCCCAGAGAGGTTTCCATGCCAAAGTGGTTAAATCTTTGACCTCACACTTCAAAAGTAGTGAGTCTTTGGGACATAAGTGCATGTATTTTGGAGATCTCTGCTTCTGGCTGGCTAACACTGTTATGCTGAGGCAAAACTAAACCATCTGGGATAGTACCTGGTGTATGAAGCTAACCCTCTTGCCTTTAAACAACTTTATTGCTCCAATTATTACAGCAGTGAACTAGTTTCCTGCAAAACTTGAAGTAAGTTGTAATCTGCACTGTAATACTGCTTTATTCTGTAATTTGGTGTATACCAGTTTACTTCTTGGTTCGTACCCAAGGAACCCTTGGGGAGCATTACTACAACAGAACTGTAATTAAAGACAATATAGTTTACTTCTTAGTTCTCACTTCAGAAACCCCAGAGGAACATTACTACAACAGAACTGTAATTAAAGACAATATAGTTTACTTCTTAGTTCTTACTTCAGAAACCCCAGAGGAACATTACTACAACAGAACTGTAATTAAAGACAATATAGTTTACTTCTTAGTTCTCACTTCAGAAACCCCAGAGGAACATTACTACAACAGAACTGTAATTAAAGACAATATAGTTTACTTCTTAGTTCTTACTTCAGAAACCCCAGAGGAACATTACTACAACAGAACTGTAATTAAAGACAATATAGTTTACTTCTTAGTTCTTACTTCAGAAACCCCAGAGGAACATTACTACAACAGAACTGTAATTAAAGACAATATAGTTTACTTCTTACTTCAGAAACCCCAGAGGAACATTACTACAACAGAACTGTAATTAAAGACAATATAGTTTACTTCTTAGTTCTTACTTCAGAAACCTCAGAGGAACATTACTACAACAGAACTGTAATTAAAGACAATATAGTTTACTTCTTAGTTCTCACTTAAAAAAAAACCCAGAGGAACATTACTACAGCAGAACTGTAATTAAAGACAATATAGTTTACTTCTTAGTTCTCACTTCAGAAACCCCAGAGGAACATTACTACAACACAACTGTAATTAAAGACAATATAGTTTACTTCTTAGTTCTTACTTCAGAAACCCCAGAGGAACATTACTACAGCAGAACTGTAATTAAAGACAATATAGTTTACTTCTTAGTTCTTACTTCAGAAACCCCAGAGGAACATTACTACAGCAGAACTGTAATTAAAGACAATATAGTTTACTTCTTAGTTCTCACTTCAGAAACCCCAGAGGAACATTACTACAACAGAACTGTAATTAAAGACATAGTTTACTTCTTAGTTCTCACTTCAGAAGCCCCAGAGGAACATTACTTTAACAGAACTGTAATTAAAGACAATATACTTCAGAATGATCCAAGGAATGAAATGAAAGTCTGACCGACTACAAGGATATTATTTTTTTTGTATGGGGCAAAATAGTTTTTAAAACCACATATAGTATCCAAATTTAAATGTAACAAAATCAAATTGATATCACAGATTATAATGCAAGAATAATGCAAGACAGCAAAAATATATTTTAGTGTTGCTGTTTTTGTTCTATTACCAAATGTTCACATTTGATTATCTGGAAATATTAAGAAAAATATTTTATCATAATAAGTATATCCAAATGACAATACAGAACCACTAGATCATCATTATACATCTTTAAATCTGTGTCAGCTTGGAGGCAATGAAAACATTTCATAAAAACAAATGTAACTTTTAAAATATTTAGAGACAGGACACAAAATGCTTTCATTTAACTGATGTTGCTGCGCAGAAACTGTGTACACATTTACTGCACTCTTTGCAAACTTGTCTGTCTAAACATTTACCGAGATACCACAATGAGCCAGTATCTACTGAGGACTAGTTTGGTTCCTGTGAACAGCATTCTGATTTTTTTTTAAGTTTTGTTTTTGATGCTGTCCTGTTTAGAGCATGAGATGGCCTGGAGGACCGATTTTGGGGCCATTTAATTATTCAATTCTGCTGGCCTGGAGGACCGATTTTGGGGCCATTTAATTATTCAATTCTGCTCTACTATTGAGAATCTGCACAGATGAAAGAAGGACAGTTGCCCCTACTCTTAAGTTTGTGCAAGCTTCTCCTGCTGCTACTGAGTGTATCTTTGTGTTGCCATTTGGCTGTGTAATGTTGATTCCAGTTCGTCTCTTTTTTTTTTGTTTAGCATCCTTAGTGGAACCATCTGTAAAAACGTGTAAAAATGAAGGCAATACTGATTTCTGAGCATTTAGAGTGAAAGAGCTCTTTGTTCTAACTGTTCTCCTTTGGAGATCACTGGGATATTCAGAGCTGTAGTGATATGTCCACACAGCCCACCCAAGGTTCTGGTGTGACAGCTTCACAAATCACGGTGTTGGTTTCTATTATGTCTGCACGTTGCCTCAAGGTATTTCATACATGATGGTTTAGACTCCATCTTAACAGTCTGTTTTTGGTTCTCTCTTGAAACTGTTGGTGCAGCAGATGGTTTGGAAGCCTTTTGTTCTTTTCAAACTCAGTGAAATTTGCGTAGTGTCTGTGAAGTCCAAGGGGGTTCTAAGTCAGCAATTTTCTCCATTTCTTTTATGGGTGTGCTTCTCACAGCTCTGAGTGTTATTCCTAAGCCCATAATCTGGACCTTGTCTAGTTTTCCTAAATTAGTTTTTTCCTTCTGCTGCAGCCCAGAAGTTTTGAGCCATATTCTGCAGCCCTGGAGTTTGAGACATTGTAGCATTCCATGTGTATATGTATCTGTGTGTTTTAGATATTGAAACTAAGTTGCTGTATTTCTCCAAATAAAAAGTTCTAAGATACTTGAGTGATACATTCATTGAGTGACTACCATTTTAATAAAAATAAACTGTTTCATTTCTGACTCTGTATTTGTATTTTCTATATAAGAACCATTTTATCTTGCCTTGGTTGACAATAATGCCACTCATACTGCAGAGACAAGATTATAATTTCTAAGACACTGTATTATGTGCATATTTGAAATTGGAAAGAGGAGAAGGCTATGTGACTGTTAAATGTGCCCACTGAGTGGTAGATAGATGGTTAGTTCTAGATATAGAGATCACTTATATCCTGGGATTTTGTCTATTAAAAAAATAGGAGAGTATAGTGTTTTTTCTTTAGTCTGTTTTATAGCCATTTTTTTTTAAATTTGATATCCAAACAGTAAGCATCAAACGGAAAGTGAAGATGTGTCATATACCCAGAAAAAAAGCCATTGTTGTTAATTACCCCACAAGCAGCAGTGCACTTAAATAGGTGGTGGGGATTGTTAGAAGGTGACTTAGTTCTGTCATGTAGCTTAATCTACAGAATACCTATAAATTCTGTGCTATGACCTGCGGTGGATAGGGAGTGTCATAAGCTATTTTCTCTGTTGCAAGCATTCCATCTTTAAATTAAAATGACTGAAACCATGGACACATGAATAGAAGAAACAGGGCTGAGACTATTTTAGCCATCCCTTGTATGATTATGAATGAATATATAACTTATATACTTAGTGTAAACTACATTAATGTGGGTTAACAGTATCTTTATAGATAAGGAAGTCTGATGTGCTACAGGTAATGTTCAAACAGCATTATGCTGCTTTATGAAAATTAAATGATGCAACAAGTTTAAGTGTTGGAATGTGGGTAGAATGTTTTACTCATTTGGAAACTTGCATTATATAAATTTAAAAAAACAGGCATGGTGAGACTGAACGAAAATACAATCAGGGTCAGCATCATGAGGCAGCCTGATGTAGGGGAACAATATTTAGACCAGCAAAAAATCACTTTTAGACATGAATAAATACAAAAGGGACACTGGCATTTCTTTGGAGTCACAATAAATAAGCAATTGCATCGGATTAGTACAAATCTTCTGAATTGCTATAGCATCAGATTAGTACAAATCTTCTGAACTGCTATAGCATCAGCTTAGTACAAATCTTCTGAATTGCTATAGCATCAGATTAGTACAAATCTTCTGAATTGCTATAGCATCAGATTAGTACAAATCTTCTGAATTGCTATAGCATCAGATTAGTACAAATCTTCTGAATTGCTATAGCATCAGAATAGTACAAATCTTCTGAATTGCTATAGCATCAGAATAGTACAAATCTTCTGAATTGCTATAGAATTGGATTAGTACAAATCTTCTGAATTGCTATTGCATCGGATTAGTATAAATCTGAATTGCTATAGCTGAATCTGGGACTACAATGGAAAAGTTTGCAAAGGTGCAAAATATAACTGCTAGCCACAAGCTAAATACAAACTCTAGTGAAAAGCGGATAACACTGGAAAAATCAAATCAAATGATAACAGTTTTTTTTTTTTTTTCAGCATTCCATGGCTATAAACTCCAGCCAAAGTTCTGGTTGTTTGTCCACTCCTATACTTTGGTCCTGTTCCAGAGATTGAAATTTGACTGCATATCCATTTAAAATATATCGCTTATTTGTATACAGACTGTTGGTTTTTCGCCTCTTAGGCAGAAGCACTCCAACTTTAAAGGAAATACCTTAATTAGTTGTCTTTTATTACATAAATAAATCTGTTATGTCAGGCTTCTTTTAAGAGGGTAATGGGTCTATTTTGTATTCCCTGTTAACATAGGGCTGTTGTAGAGGTGCTGGACCTCACATGAGGAAACATCTAGTTTTGAATGCGAACACAGGGATGTTGTAGAGGAGCTGGACCACACATGGGGGAACATCTAGTTTTGACTGCTAACACAGAGATAATTGTTGTAGAGGTGCTGGACCACACATGGGGGAACATCTAGTTTTGACTGCTAACACAGGGCTATTGTAGAGGTGCTGAACTACACATGGGAGAACATCTAGTTTTGACTGCTAACACAGGGCTATTGTAGAGGTGCTGAACTACACATGGGAGAACATCTAGTTTTTGACTGCTAACACAGGGCTATTGTAGAGGTGCTGAACTACACATGGGAGAACATCTAGTTTTGACTGCTAACACAGGGCTATTGTAGAGGTGCTGAACTACACATGGGAGAACATCTAGTTTTGACTGCTAACACAGGGCTATTGTAGAGGTGCTGAACTACACATGGGAGAACATCTAGTTTTGACTGCTAACACAGACATGTTGTAAAGCTGCTGAAGCACACATGCTGGTTCAGCAGGACCAGGACTTATACTGCTCCAGACATATCTACATGGTCATTTTAGAAACAGTTCAAAACCAAAGGTAGTATCAACATTTCCTCTGAAGTCAGGGTACATTCCCCTGAGAGGTGAGGAACCAATCATCTGCACACAAATCAGCCAGATCTGTAAAGTAACATGCAGGTAAAACTCAAGTCCTGGAACAGACCCAAAGTCCAGAAGTGGATGAACAACCAGAATTGTCCACTGCAGTTTGCAGCCGGCTGCTAACACAGAAAAACAAAGAAAAAAAGTATTTGAAACAAGACTGAGCACTTATCAATTTCTTTGAGATTCAGCAATGGTTTGGTCAGAGATACCACTAGAACAGAAACTGTTTTAATAATCATCTACTTTTTATAGGTAAGATTATACTTAAACAACAGATATGATGATTTTGCCATCTAATGCCCTGACAACATATGGGCAATATGAATGCTGAGATACAGTCATGTAACTTATGAAGAGGTAGAAGGGATCACAGACTCTGGGTAATGAGCAAAGATGGAAAAACGGATAATAAATAAAATTATCATATTTGTTCAGAAATTTAGATCAACCATAACTAATAAACTACAAACATTCACTACTGTTGCAGGTGTATAATAGATAGAATTTAATGACATGGCAGAATAACAGATAAGGTATTTTGGTGGAGAACTAATTAAATTCCAATAACTGTTGGCAAATAACTAGTGAATGCTGTAGCTACATTTTTTTTATAAGAGAGAAGAAAAGAAAAAGATGATTGTGCTGGATAGGAAACACATTATAAAGATTCAAAAACACATGCAGAAGAAAACTATAAACTGAAGCAAATAAGATGGGGAGGACAAAGGGTGAGCTGCAAATAATGGCAAAAGATAAGACAATGTGTCGCAAGCTGGTTGTGGGTCTATGCTAAATAGGGAATAAAGTGGGAGCAAGGTGAAAGAGTAGGGACTGATATCATCACTGCTTGACATGAAGGTTTTCAGACGTGCATGTGCATACTGAGATCACCATCTGCTAATAAGTCTAAGTTGAAATCAGGAAACTAATTGCTCACTGTCTGGGTTCCAGGACAACATTGCAGGGGCTGGTGGGTGGGGAGGGAAAAGACCCACTGCCACTTTAACATGCAGGCTGTAAAAGACAAATAATTAGGGGTTTGCTGTAACTGAATGTGTTAGGCCCTAAGGTGCAGATATCACAGATAACAACACAATGTGCCGACCGCCCTTGGGGGCAGAAGAAGAAGTAGAAGGTAGTTAATAAACAATTTATGATCAAACTCAAGTAACAGATTCTGGAACAGTTAGTACAAGAAACATAGGGTTCCTAACATTATTTAGTGCAACAAAGCCTGGCATATGATTTCAAAACATCTAGTTTCAGAATGGAGGTGGAGGCAGTCACTGCTGCTTTCCACTGGCTTGAGAATCAGTTTATACACATGTCGTAACTGTAACTGACTCACTCACAGAAATGTTGAGACTGGTGGAGACAGGCATGCTCAGTACAGAGTGGCAAGCATCACTTCAGGGTAGTTAACGTCCTTTGGATATTTTCTCCATGTAATGCCTGTGTACTGGGAAATGAGCAGGCAGATAAGCTGGCCGGTTCTGCACTACTTGGTGGTGAACTGATGTAGGACAAGATAGATGTTGTGAGGGCCCCTTAGGAGCAGGTGAAAAATGAGGAGGTACAAATAGATCATTATGGTCTGAGGAGAATGGCGCTGTGAGAAGTTACCAGGGGATCTGGCCGATGCTCACACTCAAGGGAAAGGTGAGATGGATTTACAATCAGTCAGTTACTGGTGCCATCAGAACTGGAACTCTTCGCTTCATGTTGAAGATGGGGATGGAGCGCTTATGGGAGTGTTCTGAGTGCTATTATGTAGATTCATAATTCAATATAAATATGAGCATTTTATTAAGCTGAAATTCACAGAAACATCTAATGTTAGCAGAAGTCGGCGTCTTGAGGAAAATAAAAAGAATACCAAGAGCAAAAATTATCACACTAGGCAGTTTTCTCAGAAATAAAACTATAAACTGGTTAAAGAATTACATGGCAGTCCAGATTTTAAGGAAGAGAAATAAACTTGGGATCTGAGTTTTTAAAAATGGCCAACTTGATGGGAAATGAGCAAAAGAGGAAAAAGTGATAAAAACCTAGGTAGGTTAGCCACATGGCATTACTGGACAAGATCACAGAATTAATCCAAGAGTGGTGGTTGTATGAAATAGCAAACTATAGATGCTTACCTTTATCAGCTGAGATGAGATGAGTTTTAAGAACCAATATCATAGCACTCAGGAGATTCCCATAAGTGTTCCCACCCCATCTTCAGCAGCCAGTGAAATGTTCCAACTCTGATGGTACCTATAACATTCTGACTGTAAGTGCGTCTTGCCTTTCCTCTTAGTGTGGAGTGTCGGCCAGATTCCCTAGTCACTCCCCATTGCATCATTCTTTTCAGACCATGATAATCTAAGTCTGCCTTTACACTGTTTACTCCCTACCAAACAGCCTTGACAACAATTTTACTACCAAGTGGCGCAGAGCCAGCCCAGCATAACATGAAGAAAATATCCAAAGGATGCTAAGTGCTCTGGACTTCTGATGCGATGCTTGCCACTCTGCACAAAGCATACCTGTCTTCACTTTTCTCAACATGCTTCACCTTTACCAGCAATGATGATGATGATGATGATGATGAGAATATGAAACAATATGAAATCAGAAATGATAAACAGTGTTGTCTTGTAAACAATATCAGATAAAGAACATTACCAGGATTTAAAAAAGTAAACATAAATGTACAATCTAAAAGTATTTACAGACTAGAGCAAAGAAATTAATAAAATCTTAGAATGTTACAAAGCTGATGGAAGAAATATGAGAAAAAAAATATATTAGCAGCTATAAGATTTGGTATTTATAAAAAGTTCCATGATTAAAGTAAAAGTATACATACATGACATACACAATTCTGAAAAACATAATATGTGAAAACTGCTATCAGCTGCTGCCATTCAGAAATATTGCTACAAAACTTGTGTATAAATTAAATCTTCATAACAGAAGTTTTCACATTTCTCTAAAACATAACTGTTGTTCATGCTGTGAGTTAAACTAGCTCTGGTTTCAAGAATCAAGAATACACATTTGAATACAGTCTAGGAGCATAAAACAGAGCAGAATAACTAAATCCCAGCAACCAGTTTTGTTAATTTAAAAGCCACATGATTAAAAAAAATATATATCTATTTCTGAGGAGTTATCAATGGGTTAATTATAAGGAGACAAATGCATGGTGATAGTTTTTCTATCTAGCACCCAAAATGGTTTAGTTTTAATTTAAACAAAATATTCTTACTTCCTCTCTCTGACCCAGAAAGAAGTATTCTTCCATCTGAAAAGTGCCACACATAACAAGTGACCGCATGTATTTAAAGACAAATATTCAACATTTCAAAATGATACACATATGTATACAACAGAATAAGTGTTTCATTTTAACAGAAATGACTATTTTGGCCTTGGAGACAATATATATTTGCTAAATAAACTGTACTTTAAAATATGACACAGCTGTCAGGTATGAATGTACTGTGTAGATACCTGACAACCTCCAGCGAGTGACTATGTGCACATTAAAAAGAAACGAGACCTTACATTCTGTCTTTCAATGTTCTATGTGCCTCAAGACTGCTATATGAAGCATATACACCTTTAGCCACTGTAAACATATGAATAGATGGTTTATAAATTTTTTCTGTGCCAGTATTTTTATTTTAGTCCACTTCACCACATTTTTTACCAAAGGGTTTTTAAGGATTTCTGAAGGTATATAAAAAAGTTAGTTGTATTTGCTTTACAGCAGCGGTTCTCAGCCTGTGGGTCCCGACCCTTTTCTAGGTCAAATGACCCTTTCACAGAGGCCACCTAAGACCTTTGGAAAACATATATTCAATGAAGCTATGCAGTAGCAACACTGTATGGTTGCGGGGTCGCCACAACCTGAGGAACTGTATTAATAGTTTGCCGCATCAGGAAGGTTGAGAGCCACTGCTTTACAGGATGTAGCAAAACCATCCCCAGCTGATTATGTATATTTTACATTCAGTAGTTTTTACACTGCTTCCTGAACGGTCGGGTCTCGATAGCACTGTCAAAACTAACGCAAGATTGCCAAATCACCGGCACCTGGGATCAAACCTGGTACCTTGGAATTACAAAGGTCAGTTCACCTTCCAGCAGGCCAATTTGAAATGTCTGCCATGGGAGTCAAATGTAAAGGGTTTTTAGCTTCTTTTTTCTTTAATGGCTAACTTGTTTCTGTGTTTTTCTCAGTTTAAAGACCAGCTACAAGCCCTGGAATGTGACATCATAAAAATGTCAACACATTAGAGATAACTGCTTTAAAAGTTTGTGAAAACTGATTTTCAACCACAAAAACAGCAAAACTCTTCATAGAAATACTGGCACAAGATATGTGCTTAGATATGTGTCATGAAACATGCTTTTTATACTGAGTGCTACTAGATCTTGAATGGTTTCTTTTCCAGAAAAAGAACTGTCAAATAACGCAATTTAAAAAAAAATTCAGACAATAATTATCAAGGCTGATGCTGTAATAAAACCATGCAAACTTCCTTTATGTAAGAGCTTATAGTCGAGATAACTGCAGGAAAAAGTGACAAAATAAAGCTAGCTCCCACAACTTGTGGGTAAACCATAACATTTTTTGTTGACCACAGTGAAATAAATAAATGTAACCACTGGGACAGAATTGTAGTAGACATTATAATCAAACAATCAGTTTGTGTAGTAGAAGAATTGTTTAGATGCATCTGTGATTTTCTCATTATCTGCTCATGGTGACATGAAGTTTACTTACTGGAAGATATTTACAAAACAATAAATTGTTATTTCATTAAAAAAAGTAAAAGAGAAAGGAAACAAAAGGCAGAGAGTTACAATTTAAATATAATGTTCTATAAAGATATGCCATACCTGTGTTCACTTTTGCAGAGACTCTCGACAAGTCTATTGAAGCAAAATCTCTGGATAATCTTTTGGTAACAGGGGGCGTCTGGGACCTCTGAACTGCACCAAGCTTTGTGATTTTACTTATGGGAGCAAAAATTCCTTGAATGTAAAGAGTTTTATAAATGTAATACATCTCAAGGCAAGATGCATGCTAAAAAAAAAAACACATGCGTACTGAAAAGTTATAAAGTGTGAGAAGTGACCTGTAAGAAGTAACATCAATTAATGTTCCTTAAAAAATTAATTTAACTAAAATATCTTTAGCTCAAAACTGCAAACAGATTACATCAACAGAAATAGATAACAGAGTCAATACTTTTCCACTGGAATAATGTTTCTGATTACATACTATCTTATTCATTAGACTGAATATTGATGTCATTCCCTCAGGAAGACTCACTCATTTTTTATTATTTGTGGGTACTTGGCTGATTTTGAAGAATGAGTTTTATAACTCCCATCCAGGAGATGTGATTATCTATCCACAAGGCTCTATGATGAGAGGCAGAAGGTGCATGGACATCCTAGCAATTAATTATCGCTCGTCTGCTTTATTTCCCAAGAAATATCCATTATTAACTAGGTCAGTCTTGGTTTAAAAACAAATCCTAAAATAAAATGAGGAGATGGTGAAGAAGTGTATGTAAAAATTAAAGTAAAACTGACTTCCTTTCCTATATCTTATTTCATATCTACTGAAATTATTCTTCATCATATAATGCAATGAAAATTTACTCTAGAAATTTTTTGGGTTAATTAAATAATTGTTAAAGTAAGTAATTGTAATCTAGTAGTGACCAGGAAGGAGGGGCAGAGGCCAACCGACACGAAGATGGGCACAGGATATGACTCCTTGAGTGTGAAAGTTCATGAGGCGGGAGAACTGGCGAGAGACCGAGTTTCTTTCAGGCAGACTGTGATGAGAGCGGCCTTCTGCAAAGGACCTGCTACATGATGATGAGTGACTTTTTAATCCCTTTTTTCTCTGTTTTTATTTTCAAACCTATACATGAGACAGATATAAATATCTACAAATTTCTAAACACTTTCTGTTTACTTCAAAACTGTATGTATCAAAATACACAGTAAAAATAATGTTATACACAATAATTATTAGTATAACTGAAAGCACATTACTTGCATGATGCAAATTTGGCAGTGGAACAAAATGGCATTTTCAAAGTTGTAAGCAATTCTAGAAATAACCTTGACTGCCTCAATTTGAACCATTCTCAGGACTACTTACATAGGTTTACACTTGTAGTTTGGTTGACGGGTTATTCTGCATAGCTTTGGCAATCACTAACAATATGATTTTTCACAGTACATTAAGCTTGCATGTCTAACTCAAGCCTGACACATAATATTCAACTTGGTAGTTACTGTATATTTGGTCAACTCATCTCAACCAAGATTTGCACACCATGATATAGATGCTTGTCTTGCAAGCCTGTGAGATAATATCTACACATTATTCTATCTTACTAGTATGTAAACAGACATTTTCTTAGGAAGTACAATTTATATGTAATAGTGTTTTTTAATCACAAGAGAAAATTATGGTACTGTGTGTACAAATAGATGACCTGTAACTCAGCTGTGGGCACCTGCTGGCTGATTTCCTGGAACCATATACAAGATCTCTGCCACGGGTCAATACATTACACCATGGATAAATAGCCATCTCAGAACTGAATAACTGGTATAAGATGACAGTTAGTGGATCCCTGATCCCGACTAGGATGTCAGTTAGTGGATCTCTGATCCCGACTAGGATGTCAGTTAGTGGATCCCTGATCCCGACTAGGATGTCAGTTAGTGGATCCCTGATCCTGACTAGGATGTCAGTTAGTGGATCCCTGATCCCGACTAGGATGTCAGTTAGTGGATCCCTGATCCCGACTAGGATGTCAGTTAGTGGATCTCTGATCCCGACTAGAAATGACAAAGTGAAAATGGCCATAGCATTCATTTACAAGGATCCAAATTAAGGCTGAAGGAAATCACCCATGGCCTATCCTTCAAAAATAGTAAATGCTGCTTTGAGGGAAAATCTTACAGCATGTGCAAAGATCTTAAAATGCTGGAAGGAAAAGTGCTGTTCAGTTATTTTTTTAAGGCTGGTGTTCTGCCTAGAAATAGTTTAAATGCTGTTTCTACTTTCTGTTCTAACTGCTCTTCTATTACTTCTTGTTTCAGATTTGTTATCTTGGTGAGATCTTGTTATCTTACTCTTCACTGACACCAGTGCAGAAGTCCCTAATGAAGATGCTAATTTTATGAACAGCACATTGTCTTTTATGATGCTGGTAGCATGTCACATATGCTGTTGGTGGCAATCAGACCATTCTTTGTGGGGAAGAAAGTATCAAAGTTTACAGATGGTGAATGCTAAGAAGAAGGAGAGACCCATCAACAGATAAAGGTTAACTGACATTAACTAAAAAGAGAAGTCCCGTGATCATACTTCAGGTACCACCTGAATCAAACAAGAAAAGAAACCATCACCTACCACAATTACTGGGGCAAATAAAATAGCTGACACCACCAACACTGCCATTGTTTTTCCCTGAGGATTCATCTAGTTCCACTCCAGCCCACAAACCTGGAGCAAACTCAGTTGGCCCACAGTATCGAAGAATTCCATTCTGATAATATAAAGAAAACATTGTAAGGATGCATTAAAAATATACTAACAAATCATCATCATCATCAGGTGCCTTGCCGACTGGCATGGACGATCATGCCTCTCCATAATCTGCGATCTCCTGCAGCATGTATCAGTTCGTGTGCCGACACACCTGCATGCCATGCAACAAGACTGTGAAGCATCTTCTCTCGTTGTCTTCCTCTATCTCTCCTTCCACATATCTTTCCAGTGGTCGCAACATGTTCTATTTTCCCTCTTCTCATAACATGGCTGAAAAATGATGACTGTTTCCTTCTGATGTCTGTGATAAGTTGTCTTCGGGCTCCCACCTCTTTCAAAACCTATTGGTTGCTCTTTTTGGCTGTCCAAGGTTTTCTAAGCATTCTTCTGTAAAACCACATCTCCCAGGCCTCCAGAAATTGTTTGGCCTGCCTACCGATTGTTCAGGATTCACAGCCATATGTTAAAACTGGATGTATGTAGCAAATACTAACAAATACCACAGTTAAAATGTAATAGCAAACGATAAGCAACACATGAAGCTCTAAACAGATCAAGGTCATGTACATGAATATTTTTGTCATTAATACTAATTTTGCAAGAGGGCTGTACATAATTCTTTAGCTTGTCATCAACTTATGAAGGAGTCTTTTTCTTCTTTGTCTTCTTCTTCTCTTCCACCTTGTACCTCATCGAAGTGTCTAAGGGAGATGTAACATTCATTGATGAGCTCTGTCAAGAGCACTATTAAAACTTATGTTCATTTTTGTAATTTTAATGCCATCACCCCATCTTTTCCTAGGTCTTCCACTCGCTCTATACCCATTGTAACATTTTAGTGTGGCTTGCTGTAGCAGATAGTACCAGGGCATTCTTGTTAGGTGTCCAAACCACTTTATTTGTTGTTCTTTGATGTCCTGTAAGACTGGCTTTATTCCTAGCATTCGTCTGATTTCTTGATTTTGTATTCTGTCTTTCCTTGAAACTCGTGCCGCTCTTCTAAGGCATTTCAATTTTACGTTCATTGAAGGATGTTAGTGACGTTTGGCACTGATAGCATCGTGTTGGCTATGAAGGAGTAACAAGGCGAAAGCTGAAGACTGGCACATTCAAAGCTTTTCATATTTACGTCAAATGTGTAAAGCGTGCATTTGCTACTTGATTGGGTTTTCTAGAAGCAACATACTATTCTAAGCAGAACTGTTACTTTAACAATTTTTCAGAACAAGGGAGAAGTGATACCAAGGCTGTGAAACAAATTTCTGATGTTACAAGAAAAGCACAAGATGTACAGGGAGATGGAAACAGTGTTTCATTATTACTACTGTTTTGATAAAACACTGTTTAACTGTGGCTAATCTGCTAAGATAAAGCGAATGTGCTATGAACATGTTGTAAGAATGTAGGAAATAAGTGACATGATTAAAAAATGAAAATTATGGATACTGTCAGTGCAGTAACGGGACTGGGACACCGACTCCCTACTGAGAGGACGTGTTTTTTTCGAGCTCTCACCTTTTGGATTTATTATTCAGTTTGTCTTAGTGAAAGAAATATTATTTTTATATCACTGTGACCGTTATTTTGTCAGTTGTGCCGTGAAATATTGTCTTGTGCTTTATTTATCAACACGCGATAAAAATGTTGGATTCTTTAAGTAAAGAGTTTTAACAAGCTTTCACATACTGTATGGAAACAACAGGTATAGAGTTCAAATGGGCGTGTCTCTTCACTGAAATGTATCATTGACACCCGATACGCGTTGGCTATCCTAAAAAACAATCAAACTGGAGAACGGAACAAGCTGAGACAAAAAGGCACATTCCACGGTAGAATAAAAATCGGACATTTCAGTCGCATTATTTTTCATCCAGCAGCAAACACAGTGACAGAAGTTTCACACCCCTTCTGCCTACTCCGTGGAGAAAAATGTGCTGACCCCGTTAACTCTTTCTGACTCAGGCGGATGTGGCAGTAAAATAACAAATATATAACGTGTGTTAACTTACCTGTAAAAAAAAAAACAACAACAGTAGAACAGTTTATGGACCCATTTTACTAAAAAAAATGAAGGGAGATCAACATCTTCACATAGAGTCTAGTGAAATTAGCGAACACGTTCAATTTTCTCCCCCCCCCCCCCCCCCCTCATAATGAAGGAGTCAACAGGATATTATCCATGGAGCCCTGGGTGTACCCGACTGAGAACACTCCAGTCTCTCGGCACCCATTTTACTTGCTACATTCACTTCACACCACCCCACCCAGCGACAATCATCTATGGACAGTTTACAGCGAACTTTTGAAGCAGGCACAAAGTCGTCAGCATCACAGAAAGCCAGTGTAACCTGAAACTGGTCGAAAGACTTTTTACTAGGCCATCAGATGAACGGGCTTATTTTCTGGACCCACTAGGAGCCGGACACAGAACAGCCTCTAGGATAGGAGACTAGCCAAAGTGCATTCAACTTCAACGAATCAACGCTGTTAGGATTTTCACCTTTATTTTTCGGCACGAGACATCTATTTCGGGCCCTCAAGGAAAAACACTTGACAGTTTTGACGCCCTGCCCTACACCAACTACCTGGATTACAGTATAGAAGCATTGTTGAACATTTTCAATCCTGGAGGAATTAGTCATTTAGTGATCTCTCTCTCTCTCTCTCTCCTCCTCCTCCCCCTCTTTATCCCTCTCTACTTTGATGTAGGAGTACCTGTAAACTGTTAATTACTGTTATTTGTTATCACAATTATTATTATTATGTGTAAGTGTTTGTAAGCATGTATACATAAAAAATTAGTTTTTTTTTTTTAATGTATGCTGGAACATATGCATGGGCTAATGTTATATAACAGAAAAATGACTAATTTTGTACACCAATAACACACAGGTGTCAGCATGTAGGGAGTCGGTAGTCCAGAACCCAAGTTTAAGGCGTTTCCTTCGTGCCAATAAACTGCATGGCTGTCGGGGAGCACAGTCGGTAACGAAGGCAGTCAGGATGTACAGGGGCGACATCTGGCTGATGGACGTTGCATCCCTGGTTCCTTCCCCAGCACGAGGCTCTACTGGGATGACCGTTAATAAACCCTCACTTTTGTATTAATTAAACCCTGGGCAGATGAAGCTCAAAAGCCCTGAAAGGCAATTCATCTACGTGAAGGACACACAGAATGCCAAACCACCACTGCCTTGTGGGAAGTTCCTGTAAAAACAAAGGCTAGGGCAACAAAGCCCGACAGAAAATGTGGGTAGGCAGAGCTCATAAGCCCTGGAAGGCAATCAGCCTATGGGAGAGGGAATCCTGACAAAAAACCTCAACCGTCGAAGTCGGAAGATGTCAGCCTACTTGGCACGGGACTAAAAATTGGGCATCTACGCACTAGCGATATGGTCATGCAAACAACATTATTACATTATGGTGTCATTCCTATGGGACGTGGACAGGTAGGAATGGCGCGGGGGGGGGGGGGGGGGGGGCGCACCCCAAGCTACTAGAGCCACAACCTCTGAATCTTCTGGAGTGACCAGGGAAGAACAGAGTAATGCAACTGGACACAAACTGACAATTATGCACTGGAATGCTGAAGAAAACTGAACTACACAATTTCTTGAAGCAGCACGATATTGACATATGCTGCATCCAAGAGACTCACCTCACAAGTGCACACAGATTCTCTATCAGGGGATACCAAATCTTCCGACACGACAGGTTAGATCGTCCAAAAGGAGGAGTCTTGACTGCTGTCAAGAACACGATCACAGCTTGGGAAACCCAGAGATCTCAGTGTGGGGATACAGTCACTATCAAGGGTGCAAGGGAAGATGTGACAGTATGCAACATCTCTCACCACCAAACAGAGATATTAATCTGGGACCCATCCGACTTAACACAGAAAACTGGATTGCTGTCGGAGATCTAAATAGCCACTCACCTAGCTGGGGCTATACAGACCTCATTGCGAAAGGAGAAGAGGTATAAAACTGGATAATCAGCAACACTCTAGTTTTGATAAATCATCGTGACGACCCAGACACATTTTACTCTCGAGCTTGGAGGAAAACCAGCACTCCAGACTTGGCTATAGCAACTGAAGATGTGGAGAAAGTTACCAGCCGGGATGTATGTCAACAGCTGGGAGGCAGTGATCACTGGCCCGTAATCCTTTCTATTAACAAAAGTAGAGAAGCTACTAAGAAAAAGAACCCTCCCAGCTGGAACTACAAGAAGGCTAACTGGAGCCTTTTCACTTCCTATTTGGATGACATGTTGAAGAGAGTCTTCTTCAGAAGACTGGAAAAAAATGCCAAACTGAAGATCCTCAACACAACTATTCTTAATGCAGCCAAGGGTAACATACCACGAGGCAGCAGAAAAAACTTTAAACCTTACTGGTCGCCTGAACTGGACACTCTGCATTCAAAACTTAGTACCAGGAGGGAAAATATGGAGAAGGATCCGACAGATAAAAATGTAATACTTCATAACAGAGCAAAAGCAGCCTTCGTCAAAGAGAGAAATAATCAGATGAGGAAAAGCTGGCACAAAAAGACAGCGTCATTTAAGCTCGAGAAGGACACTTCACGTCTGTGGAATCTCACAAAAAGCTTGAATGGAGACAAGACAGAAAAAGCCAGAGTTGTACTCCAAACAGACGATGGATCTGTTACTGGCAAGGTAGCAGCAGATGTGCTAGCTGAAACACACCAGAAGGAAACTGAGGTTCATATTCCCATGCAAAGAATAAAAGAAGTACAAAACCAGACCAAGACTCTTCTAGCAGACTCCAGCACAAAAACAAAAGAGGCCTGCATGTCAGAAAAGTTTACTATGCAAGAGCTGGAAGTTGGAAATGGAGAGTTGAAAATGAAGAAATCCCCAGGGGCTGACGGCATTACAAACGAATTTCTCTCTCATCTTGGACCTGCTGCCAGGAAGTTTCTCCTCTGCATTTACAACCAGAGCTGGCAAAAAAGGGTAGTACCGTCAGGCTGGAAGGAAACCCTCATCCAGCCTATCCTTAAAAATGGTGGAGACAGAAGAGACCAAAAAAGCTACAGACCCATTAGCCTTCTTAGTTGTGTAGGAAAATTGATGGAGAAATTAGTAAATAAAAGACTAATATGGTTCCTGGAGACAAACTCAGTAATCACCACCACCCAGACAGGATACAGACAGCACAGAAATACAGAGGACCAGTTGACATATCTGACACAGAAAATTGAGAATGCCTTCCAGGAAAAAAAAAGAATGTTCTTGCTGTCTTCTTTGACCTCTCTCGTGCTTTTGATACAGTTTGGAAAGAAGGCCTACAACTAAAACTGCTACAGGCAGGAGTTGTGCACAACATGGAAATGAGAGAGCAGATGAGTTGGCAAAAGCTGGGAGAATCTTCCACAACCTCATCCACCACGCAGCTACAAGGAAACAAAAACAGCGCTAAAGCAGTCTTTCAAGCGGGAGTGGAGAAGGGTGAATGGAGATTACAGACCAGAGAATGACAGCATAAACAAACTCAACAGGAAAGAACAAGCATCAATTTTTAGACTTTGGACTGGACACTGTGGTCTTCGAGCACACTTGTACAGGATAGGCATAAAAGAATCTGCTGCCTGTGATTGTGGAGCAGAAAGACAGACCCCTGGGCACATACTACAGTACTGCCCTAACCTCTCCCAGCAAAGACTGTGGATCTGGCCCAAGGGAGCCACATTGCAAGAGAAGCTTTGGGGGACCGATGGCGACCTTAAATGCGCAATCCTATTTGTGACCCAGACGGGACTCAATGTTTAGCATGACTGACATCGAACGCAGAAGAAGAAGAAGAAGTGCAGTAACGAATTAAAGACAAGTCAACAGAATTTTAAACAATTGTCTGAACATAGAAAAAGTTGGTTCTGCTGACACACGAGCATGAACAAAGTGGGGTAAACTGCCGTGGACATTTGTCCCCCCAAAAAATTCCAGTTTTAAAAAAAAATTGGCAGCCACGAAGGCAGTAGATGAGAGCCAGACTCAAATTTCCAGTGCACAACGGAATGTTAGGGCTCTCAACCCTTGTCAAGCCAAGAGTACAAAAATCTTAAGGAAAGAATTGTGCTGTTTTCTGAATACCAAAGCTGTCCTATGCCTTGCAGTAGACAAGGCTTCTTAAAAAAAAAAATGGCTGTAACCACAAAAAGAGAGATAATATGCACTCAAATTGTTCACGATGAGCCTGTCACAAAGAATGGTTACTGCAGCTTGGGATCTGAATACTGATTCTTTGACACTGAGCCTGTTCTCTCCTCATCGGACATTTTCTTGATTAAGCAGCTTTTAACTCAATGACTGCCAAGCTCGTTAACCCTTACACTTTCCCAGACTGTGCTGTCTACTAAAAATGCAATTGCTTCCCAACTATTTGACATAAACTCATAAAATTTTGTAATTTTGCACCAAACTGTATGGAGAACAAATTTAAAGAATAAAAATGACATAATCTTGTTTGGCATCCTCACAAGTGGATGTTGGTGCAAATAGAAAGGCAACCGAAAAATCTTTTTTGTTTTCTGACAGCAATATAGACTAATGAGAAAAAAGCCATAGATTCACAACTATTTAATAAAATGCATAATATTTATCATTTTGCATCATACTGAATTTAAAAAAAAAATTTTTAATAACAAAACTGCATAATCTTGTTTTAAATCATCATCACGTGGCTGTACATTGGTGCAAAAAAGGCAACAGAAAAATCTTGATACCAATATGAGTATAAAATATTTTTTTTTGGGTGCTGAAATAATCTTGGATGAGAGCTCTGCCTAACTGTGAAATAAAATTCTGCAAACTCAGTGGCTGTTTGCCATTTTGCACCTGAAGCTTCTGTTACAGTATGAGTGAACTGTCAAAAAGTCACAGAAACGATCTTTTCCCAGAACGTGCATCATGTGAATTACACCTTGGTAAGATGAGGATTGCATTGTGAAACAATTTTCACTAAACTCTAAGCCACAGAGCCGTAATCTACACAATCAACACTAAAAGAGGCATCTAAAAATTCACACTTGAAGCACATACATGAAACAGTAGCCACAAACTAATGTAACAGACACACCATCCTCCCACTGCCATACCACTGCTGTAAGCTAAACGTTGTCTTCCAGTTTTGACGGCAGTTCATAAGAATTATCAAAGTCACAGTCATCAAACTGTTCAGAAATATCTTCACCTTCACTTTTTGATTTAAAACAATCAAGACAATTTCTCATTGCATCATAAATATTCTTCAAACTGTTCCACCGTGCCAGCCTTATGAACAGTTCCATTATGAAAACATGGCCTCATGAGTAATCAACATGGCAGCTCACCCGTGGAGAATTTACTTTAAGTTCTACAGAATTGTTGCCATTAAAAAAACATAAAGAAATGAACTGATTATTGGCTTCAACTTTATTTATGGCAAACGTCACACTTTTAACATGGCGTTAGCATCCAAAGTTACGATCTCAGGAGGTGTAAACATGGTAGCCAGGCGTAAATGTCAGTGGATCGCATTATGTGTAATCGTGGTAGTCAGTGGATTAAACAGCTCAAAGGAAACCATTTTAACAGTGATGATACTGTCATAACTAGTTATGGTGACAGAAAATAGAGTGTTCTGTTTCCAATGTCTTTCGATAAGGCAGAGATGGTATAAGTATGTTAATTCAAGAGGTGAAAAAAAAGGAATAAACGCTGTATAAAAATTTCAGTTCACATTTTCTTCATAGCAAGGAAAATATATTCTGACCACTGATCAAAATCAATGCTGAATGCTAAATGGTCTATAAAAATATGTAGATAGCAACATATATCTAACAAGACTGAAGATGTGGAAAAAGATCCTTTAATTAATGTACTGAACTTATACTTACCATATTAATGACCTTTTTAAATAAAACACTACCTTTGAGGCCAATAAAATAAGCAACAATGTGATACATAATGTCAAAATTACAATGGATGAGCAAAAATGCTTGATTGATGCATACCTTTACACCTCCAACCAGAATTTTATCTCCAAGAGCCAGACCCAACACCTGCAATGTCACTTTACTTTGGACAAAGTCATAGTTTGGTGGAAGCTGTTTTTGTGATGGAGGGAGAGCTTCACTCAGTGTTTTCTTCACTTTTGCTACCAACTGCAACATGTTTGAATCTTCCTCTAAGGAACTTGCATCGGGCACACAGTCTAAAGGATATGTAGCATATTTGTTTCACTACGCACTTATACATCAATCTGTTTGACATTTTTATTTGTACTGGTTATTAGTCATCATAAACAACTTGTTTATCACATAATCTGGGTGAATATCTTAGTCTATTATACAGACTTAGAATATTGTGACATCATACTCGTTTCACTTCACCTTCTGCATGAAGCCCTGGACACAGCAAAGGGTCAAAGGTGAATTAGAGGTAGGTCTTGGCTGGTACAAGCAGAAGACACAATGAGATTTGTGTATGCTGGAAAAATTGGGAGAAGAGAGGAGTGGGTCAAAATGACAGAGCAAAAACTTAACTTGTGTATGGTTCTAATCGCAGATGGCTGTGAGTGTAGGGATTAGCCAGCAGGTACTGCAGAATGAAAAATTCAACAACTAATTCGTGATAATTCCCACCAAGGTGATGAGATTATCTATGCTGATGGCTCTGTGTTGAGAGGCAGAAGAAGTGTGTGGGGGTTTATTGCGAAAGCAAATAGATGGCGCTTAGTGTCACAAAGTCAAGCTTATGATACAACATCATCTAGTTTGAGAATGGAGGTAGAAGCAGTCACAGCAGCTTTCCACTAGCTGAAAACCAGCTGCATACATTTGTTGTGACTGTAACTGACTCACAAGCTAGATGTGGTCAAGGCCATCTGGAAGAAAGTAAACAATGTGGGGACACAAATACATCATTATGTCTGGAGAGAAGGGTACAGCTAGGAGCGATCAGGGGATCTGGTTGACATTCAATACTCATGGCAAAGACAAGATGGACATACAATCAAACCGCTAATGGCACCATCGGAATTAGAACTCTTCATTGACTGCTGAAGATGAGGATGGAGTAAGGATAGGAATATCCTGAGTGCTGTGATGTCATTTCATAGCTTAACACTCAACAGCATTAAATGAGTCCCAAGAAATATCACTGAGTGCTGATTGGTTTACAAAAAAGTGGTCTAGCAATAAGTTTTTGATGCCCCAAAGGCATAAGAATCCAGAACTGTATCCACTTACTGATTTATAGTTCTATAACTACACATAGTCTTGGGAATATTCAGCCTAATCTGAAATATTCTTAATCCAGGACGAACCAAAATAAAACAACTTTCCTCACAAAAGTTATCCCTTTAATGTGAAACCAGACTCTAAATTCAAAATAAAATATAAAATATTAATTGTATATGTTTAGTTCAACACAAACAAGCATGTATATCTGCACCCATCCATCCACAAGCATGTTCACATGATGTGCGCGTGCCCACGCACGAACGCCTGCTCACGCACACACACGGACACAAAGTGTTTTCAACTTAACACATTTTTTTTTACAACTGTTTACCCAGTTAAGCAGTTACTCCAACAAAGTGACATTTTAATCAATGAGCTGGGTATGCTTGATTTGATTTAAGAACGAACATCACAGCACTCGGGGCATTCCCATAAGCGCTCCATCCCTATCTTCAGCAGCCAGCAAAGAGTTCTGATACTAATTGTGCCAGTAGCATTCTGATTAAACATCCGTCTTGCCTTTCCTCTGAGCCTCGAGCATCTGCAAGAACCTCTTGTCACTCCACCCTGCATCAATCTCACCAGACTGTGGTGATCCATCTGCTCCTCTGAACTGTACACGCTCTCCCACAAGGCACCAACCACGTCTGCCTTATCATGTATCAGTATTCCACCAAGTTGTGCAGAGCCAGCCAGTCTGTCCGACTGTTCATTTCCCAACACACCGGCGTGTCCGTGTAAAAAAAAATCCAGACAATACTCCTCACTCATGTCCTCCGCAGCGAAGCATGCCACTCTGCACAAAGCATACCTGTTCTGATCTTCATCAGCATGCTTTCTGAATCAGTTACAATCACGATGTGTGTGCGTGTGTGTGTTGTGTTCTCCAGTCAGCAGAAAGTTGCAGTGACTGCCTCCACCTCCATTCTTAAGCTGGATGTTGTGATATCATATGCTTGGCTCTCCTGCACCAAACGTCAACCATTAACTTTTGCTAAGAAGCCCCAAGCACTTCTTTTGCCTCTTGACACTGAACCGTCTGTGTGAATGATCAAATCTTCTGAGCGGGCACTATCTTGAATTAATTGCTGAATTTCCACCTCTGTGGCACCTGCTGGCCAGTCTCTGCATTCCCGGCTCAGCGTGATTATGACTCTACACAAGTCTGACTGTTCAGGTGGCACTTTGACCCACTCCTCTAATTGCCTAATGTTCTCAAGGATGCAAACCTGTCTAATTGTGTCTTCTGCCTGAGCCATCCATGACCTCCCTCTTATCAGCCGCTGACCCTTAATTGCACCCAGAGCTTCAAGCAGAGGGTGGTCTGTGTCTGCAACTACCCTGAGATATGACTTCGCCTGCATCACCTTGTGCCTACCTACAACCATCAGCAAACCAAGGATGTATTGCATACACACCACTGGGGTGTCTCTGGTGCAACCCAGAATGACCCTCATAGCCGCGTTCTGTATGTGCTCTATTTGTCCATCTGACTCTTTGAGATGGTAAGCAGTCCCAGGCCATAATCCACCACTGACAGGATCAGGTGCTGATATAGTGTGAAAAGCATTCTCTGCTGTATGTTGGGTATGCATGTTAACACACATAAAATACATGGATGAAATCAAAGAAAGCGGAGTTTAAACAAAGCACATTATATTTAAATGTGTGTTGTGTGTATGTATGAATGTACGTACGCATGTATGTATTTATATATTTTGGTAAAAATATTTATTTTAAATAATCAAAATCAAGTCTGAAAAAAAATGCATGTAACAATAATATGCTGCAATAAATGGCTCAGTGTTTTATCAAGCAAGTGGGGAAAGTGTAGATAAACTTACCAACAGGCATTCTACCCAAGTCGTCTTTTAGTGATGGATTTGCACCATTCTGCAGTAAGATCTTGCATGCCTCATGTGCTAAATTAGAGGCAGCAATGTGAAGGGCTGTGCCATGTTCAAATTCAGAACATGTGTTGTCAATGTCTGTCAGAGAGAACAAATGACTTTCATACTCATTAAAGTAGTCACTTACAAAAATATTACTGAATGTCACAGAGTGACATTGTAACAAAAGTCTACCTGATTTTCCCCAAGTCCCTGGACAGGAATCTTAATGAGCAAAATCCTGTTTGTATCTTATTCTGTTTACAATGGGTTTTCAATAATATCAGAATATTATATTTCATGTATCTCTAAAGAAAACTGTCTAGGACAGAGTGGGGAAAAAAATGGTCAAAAATTTTACATTACTGAAAACAAAGTTAAACAGGTATTGTTTAAAATTAATGTTTGTATCTGCGTTCATATTTCCCATTTTTCTGCCTTTTCATCCACAGTGGAGCACAGGCCTCAACCAGATCAGGTTAAGCTCTTCTAACTCCTGCCATGTTGGAGAGGCAAGCTGTGAAAGAAGCATAATTGCCTGTGCCAATCAGTTTCTGATGGAAAAATAATCTTTTGTGAAATCATGTGACACCTAATCAGTTTCCAAACAGATTCCATGTCAATGATGTTAGAGGCCTTTTCATAGTCCAGAGACACAACATAAAGTGGCAAAAACATTGATATTCTTTGGTCTATATTACTGTTATTATGGCTCTTGGTCAGTGCAAGATCTGTTTGGCTGGCAGTCTGCCTGTTAAATCATTTGTCAATGATATCTTTTAAGTCCCTCTAGATTATTTTCTCAGGAAGTGACAATATTACTGTACTATAGTAACTACAGGTCTCATTCTATTTGGCAGATTCACCAGATATGTCTCCCTCCCGTCTGTTGTATTACTTTAATCTTTTCTTGGACTTTGCTAAATAATTTGATGTAGTAACAAATTAAAAGTGGTTAGGAGTCTTAGGAAAGGCAACCATGGTCTCATAACTTTGCTGAAAGGGAAATCTGTCCCTGTGCTTAGCTGAGGATGGGAAACAAACCACAGCATGCAAATGCAGTTCTAGAAATAACTATGGGGTAAGTAAACACCACTAGAATGACATTTTCTGTTCGCTTGAGTGCCACATAAAAGGCTACTTGTTTATTTTGGCAACTCTAAAGATTCACTTCCTGCAAAAAATTTTTTTTTTTAAAAAGAATCATTGTTGGAGTTATGGAATGCAGGCTCGGCACTTAATATTATCTTTAGCTGGCAACAGAAAGTGTCAAGAGGACAAGACACGGAAATGGAGAGAGAAGAAGGTGTTAAAATGGGAGAGCAGAAGCTAGGAGAGTGACAAAAAGCTAAGCCTCTGAGATTCAAGGTGGGTTACTAGAATTGTCAGAGTATACAGCAGAGAGGACCTTTACTGGAGACAAGGTCTCAGTCAAGAGTGGCAAGTATCACTTCAGAGGCCCCAAGTAGTAAGCATCTTTGGATATTTTTTCCAGGTTATGTAGATGTGTTGTGAAATAAACAGGCAGACAGGCTGGTTGTTTCTTATTTGTCTTATAACTGTTGTTACCAGTGGTTGCCCAGACATTTCTCTTATTTCTTCACTTCTTTTGAATGTATCCAATTTTATGTTCAACGAGTTTTTCAGGCATTTGTTTTCAAATGTTTTTAACTGTTTTTCCATATCTTTAGTGGTTCTCTAGCTGTCAGGGGACCTACTCTATTAATCTATTTCCTATGGCTCCTTAGGAAGGCCAGCTAACAGACTTAACTACCCTACAACACACTTCAACTGCACACCAACAAGTACACACATAATCTTTAATGTACAAAGAACAATTCAACCTATATCACCTTCAACGAGGCTGGCAGTTCTGATTTACATTCACTAATCAACTTGAGCCCTTCCCATGGACATACCAAGGACACGATTCCACCTACTGTCGTACAGCGCTAACTAAGCCACCGTCTATACCACACGGGACTCAGTGACTCACATAAGGTGAATGGTCTAAGTATGACTGGGCAGTGTTAACGCCATTACCAATGCTTAACAGATACTGCGTGGAACGTCTACTATATAAGAAGCATTAACGCTACACTATCTCGTCAACACACTGTATGGAAACCACCTATCTCAAATATTAACCACAAACACTATTCGATCTAACCGTCGCTAAACTAAGATAAGTTTTTACCCGTCGCCGTCCTACATCTGTCCAGTCCAGTTTCCTACTACACAACTCCCTGAACAAGCTCAGTCGAAGCCTTTTGTTCCTCTTGAGCGTTCATCTCTGACACACTATAACTCGTGTTACTAGTGGGGGTCTGGGGCTTAACCCAGTTCAGTGGACACCGTTTATTCCGTGGCCAAACTGCCCGATCTCGCTCTGAGTTTGACTGAGGGTCAACTCGTTCATGCGTGATGATTCACTATCATCACATCTATTCATCCCGTAGCCGAACTGGCCTCTGACATCAACCTAAAAGGTAAAGATAGAGTCAAGAGATGTGAGCCAGAGTCACTGCACATGACTAAAAAAAAATTAGCGCTCTGCCACCAGTATGGACAGCTGATGAAAAACTGTCTGTGTCTCCGCCTGCACGAAACTCTGTAGCTACAGCAATGTTCCTCCATTTACCCCAGAGTGTTAACACTGGTACCAATTTCCTAGAGGCTGGGTGAACCCCCGGAACTGCCCAGTCTTGAACACCGGCTGAGGGCTACAGAGAGTCGCAGCAGGATTTGAAAACGAGTCTCTTATCGACTGCACTAACACGACCCTTTCACCGGCATATGTTAAAATATAATTTAAAAAACATTAGAACTGAAATATGTAACTTGGCCTTGAAATTATACAGTTTAGAATTCCATATTTGTTCAGACTTTTAAAAGCTGCTGATATCTTGCCAGTGCATGGCAGAATTTCTTTCCTTGTATTTCCTTGACTATGAAAATTATTTTCTAAAAAAAAGTTAGTTGATCTGTTACTTTAATCCTTTTTATCTCTAATGCTACACCTTCTTTTTCTTCTTTTTGTCTGCTTGAAATAGATTATCTATATCTGCAAAATCCAGATCTTCCATCTGTGTGTTCTCCCTCCAACAAGTCAATGCCATTTTTTCAAATACAACAGTTTTTTATCACCTAATCACTCTCTATTTCAAATAAAGGGGTAGATAAAATTCATTCCTATTTTACTCAAGCATCAACTGGAAACCAAACATATAATCCATTATCGGTTCGCACTGCACACTGCTCATACACTGCTTTAAAAACATTTATTATTTTCACTGGTATACCAAAGTATTCCACAATGATGTTTTGTGTCAGTTGTCAAAAGCCTTGTTAAGTCAATGACGTTCTAAATAAGGGGTGGTGGTTTTATTTTTAAACAAATTTACTGACTGATGCTTGAAACTCAGGAGAAAGGCGAGACAGATCAGACAGTTTTTAATTCAACAGTTAACATGTTAAACAAACTCCTATAAAATAAGTCTCAAGGTAATTATCTGATTTAAGCAGCTTATTCAAGGTCAAAGATTTGCTTGATCTTCTCTCAGGATTGTGTCCACTATCCCTTTAATTTTACTGAGAATTATTTGACAGAGTAACAGAGTAATTACTCTACAGTTGTTAGTCAGACTGCCTTTGTTTGGAACTTTAATAATTATTGCTTTCTTCCACTGATCTGGGATTTTCCCTCTGCCAGAATCTATCACTTAGTTTATGGTCACATCATTTGCTGCCTTGAGCATTTCTGCAGTAATATCATCATCACCACCTACTGCCTTATTGTTGGCTGATGAATTGATTGCCTCCCTGATTTTCCTGTTATTTATCTGTACTAAATGTATTCATAATACGGTAATTTTAGCTTTTTCATTAAAAATTCATTGGTTTTCATGGACAAGGTCTATTTAAGATCTCTTGGAACTGTTCTGCCAATCTTTTTGCTCAGCATCAGATGTAAGAACTGTACAATCCTTATTTTTAATGGGACCACCCCACAGTTTGAAAGTACTAGTTAACTGTTTTAGTGTATTATACAGTATTTTACCATTTCCACTCTTAGCATTACGTAAAAAGATATGGAAATATGGTGTATGGCCAAATGATTGTAAGAGAACTATCTTCATTCCAATACCATAAAAAGGGAAACCTGAAATTATGCACCAAATTTAGAACTGCTGCCCTGATCAGTCATGCAAGTAAAATTTTGCTAAAAATCATAACGGGAAGACCTCGTAAGAAAATGGAAGAAAAAAATTAATGTGTTTCAAGCTAGATTTAGACAAGGAAGAGGAACAATAAATCATATCCTCAACATGAATTTCATAATGAAGAAGTCTATAGAATTTAATGTAAACCCATTTGCATGTTTTGTGGATTATTATAAGGCATTCGATTGTGTACACCAGGGTTATTCAACTGGCGGCCCGCGGAGGCCTAGCAAGTGGCCCGCGGATCATTGCCATTTGTATTGTATTAGTGATATTTCTATGCCGGAGATTGGGCTTCTGGCCCTGACTATCCCTCTTTTCAAAATTCTGACCCCTGCAACAAACTTAGTTGAATATCCCTGGTGTACACCATCAGAAACTTTGAGAAATCATGTGAAATATGGGCTTTCCATCACATGTAGAACACCTCATAACAATGCTCTATCTAGACCCACAAGCAGCTGTTAGAAAAGATAGCAAGACATCAGACTGGTTTGACATCAAGCAAGGAGTCTGTCAGGGATGTGTGCTGTCACCCTATTTGTGTTAATTGATGATGATGCTTCCTGTTGATGGTCTTACATGAGTGCTAAATGATGATGATGGTGCTAAACGGTGATGATGATGGTGCTAAACGGTGATGATGATGGTGCTAAACGGTGATGATGATGGTGTAACATGATGATGATGGTGTTACGTGGTGATGATGGTGTAACATGATGATGATGGTGTAACATGATGATGATGATGGGGTTACACTATTATGATGGTGTTACATGATGATTGTGTTACATGATGACAGTGTTACATGATGATTGTGTTACATGATGATTGTGTTACATGATGATTGTGTTACATGATGATTGTGTTACATGGTGATTGTGTTACATAACTGTTAACATGGTATATACCTAAAGCTTTTGTAGCTTTGAGCAGGATTTTGAGTACAGGTACTACATCAAAGTAAGCAGCATAGTGAAGGGCAGTCATATTGGTCCATCGACATCTGATGTTCACATCAGCGCCAGCATCAATAAGCATGGAGACGATGCGCATGGCCGATTCTGGATCACCAATTCCTGCTGCTCCTGACTTACTAGCATAGTGCAAAAGGGTCATATCTGTCAGACCATCTCGATCATTGATATTTGCTCCTCGTTTCAAGATCTAATACACAAACAGTGACATCATATCAGTTCTTTAACACTATCAATGCTTTAGAATTAATGACACAATATTTAGTTTAACTATAAACCACTAACGGAATACCTTCATCTTCATCTTTGCATTCACTGGCTGTAAACTCCAGTGGAAAGTTCTGGTTGTTCGTCCACCTCCTAACTTTATTCCAGACCCTGTGTGTTGTGTTCACATCTGTTTTACAGATCTGGCTTATTTGTATGCAGACTCTTGGTTTCTTGTCTTTCAGGCAGATGCACTCTGACTTCAAAGTAGGCCTCCAATTAACCCTCTTCTATGTCATGCTTGTTGGGAAGTCAGTGGGTCTACTCTTGCGTCCCCACAATGGGGCCCCTGAACCCACATGGGGAAATTGAATATCTAATTATGAAATAAAATATTAGGCCAAAAGTATACAGAAAAAAAAAATCTTGTCAATCTCAAGTCTGAAGCTAGCTTTTGACACAAAGCCTTGACATGCGGTACTGATTTCTAAGAATCAAATTTTGCAATAATTAATTTGCATATTGGTGTATGATTATTTAATTATGTAAAAGATTTTAGTCTTAGATTTGTATAGTTGTTTTATAACTTTCTTTGTTCTTTCTTTTGTCATCTCACTGACACCAGGTGACATGGTTTTCTGTATGTCTTGCACTTTGTGTGTGGCTTGGGTGATGGATTTGTTTATCTTTTTTTGCAGGTTTCAGCTGCACCATTTATCCATCTCTTTCTTAGTCTTCCTCTCACCTTCATCCCAGATGTTTTGTTTAAAAAAAATCTGATATGTAGTTTGGTCTGGCTGCATTGTCGCTAGTTTTATAACTAAATCCTAGACTTACCTCGTCCACTAACAGTGCTAGAGACTGTTGGGTCTGAGGTGTCCACTGTCTCATGATGGCATATATCTCAGGAATTGTTGTGCTGGGATTCATTAGAATCTCTCTGCAGCCTGGACATAGTGGATCAAAGAACGAGAGCTCCAAACGTGTACAACTGTCACACAATGGTGGATCTACACATGGATGAATCATGGTCCTCATCTGTGTGGCTACTGGGTGGGGTGATCCTATCACTTTGCCAGTGTGATGGCTATCGCTTTCTTCAAATGTCATTCTGTATGTAATAAATACAATTAGAGAACAGCAAATGCGCACAAACTCTTTGGTGCTGAAAAACTGTAGATGTCAATTGGACTGTAACATCTTTGTTATAGATTACTTCATATAATGCTTCTATCAATATTTTAAGAACCACTGTAAGTCTAAATTATGTGCACATATTTCTGATATTCTTCTTCTTAGAGTTCATGCTGTGTGGTGTTAGTAGTCATGTCTGACCACAACCTTCTGTCTTGTGTACTTTCACTTTAGTTAGAGGTATGAAGGGTTTATTAGGTTTCATTACAAAGGAGAACACAGGTTGTTGAAAAAAAAACAAAAAACATCCTATAATGTCACAATATCTAGCATGAGAATGTAGGTGAAGGCAGTAATGGCAGCTTTCTGATGGCTGGAGAGTAGAACAGTCCAAGATGTTGCGACTGTAACTGACTCTCAAAGTATGCTTTGGAAAATAGAAACTTGTGTCTTCACCCAGACAACTTACTTAGTAAGGTCAGGAACATACCATGGATATTGGGGGGGGGGGGGGGGAGAGTTGGAGGAAGGGAGGGGCAGGACATTCAGGTGTGAGGCTAATCATACAGTTGGCTGCTGTCATTGCCCAGGACGGTGAGCTGATAAATTAGCTAATCAAAAATGTATAAATGAGACATTATGATGGCTCTCTGGGATCAATAGAATAATGCAACAGAACAGACAGAGCCTCCATATCTGAAGAGAATGATTTAGCTGGAAGTATGGTCAGTATGCATTTTCTACTCACAGGAGGGGGAGGCAACATTGTAATCTAGTTGCAACTGGTACCATCTGTATGGGAACTCTTCCTTGGTTACGGGGAAGGGGATGGAAAACAAATGTGAATGTATCGGGACCAACAGCAGAATAACTGCACACAAAGTTGAAGACATTCCATTACATGACATTGCACTTTCACAAAACAATAGAAGAAAGATGCTCAAAAGTCATGACTCAATTGGGCAACTCTTACCTCAGATGAACTGTGCACTACAGCATGTGTTCACATTAAAATTACTATACAGTGTCACAGCACATTTGGGGGAAGGGGGGGGGGGGTGATTTTAGATCAACTGTTCACTCTTTTGTTCAGCTCCCAACGAAATAAAAAGGTTTAACATGAACAGAAAATTATGTATTTATATAGTGCTGCTACAATACACCATTGATGAATCTTACAGTAATGAAGAAAACAGCACCCTTCTGAAAGGACAAACAATCTCAACAACAACAAAACAAAATATATATTAAGGCCAATGATAAAGACAGCTGTTCTGACATAATACCCTTACATTTACAGAACAGAAGAATTGCAACATCCTTAAAGAAGATTTAAAAAAGCATTCAACTAAAGCTTACACTAAATCATATAACAAAGGGTCAGTCTCACACTGTGAAATAAATGTATATATTCTTACCAATGCTGATTGACATGTTAGTTTTTGTTCTACACAGCATTCACGTCAACCTAGTCTGATACAAAAGCTGTTTCACCATTTAACTTAACTTTAATGCTCAGGCGGTTTGAACATGCTTCGTAATGCCGGGGTGTTGGGTTTGATCCCAGCTGTAGGCCTTGCACTGATTTCGACAGTGGTATCAAGAGCCAACTGTCCAAAAAGCAAGTGCAAACTACTGGAAATGAAATTTGCCTAGAAAAACCACATCAGCCAAAAAATGCTGGGGTTGGTACTGTAACGTCCAGTTCTTTCCCAATATCTTCCCCCAGATGAGGTCATGAGACAGTCCAATATTTTTAAGGTAAGAGCAGGTTTCCTGCTTGTGTCTTCGTTGCAAAGAGTTGCCAAGGTTTTGGCACATTTCTTCATTCCAGCGGGCGTCTCTCCAGCAACTAGTGTGTTCAGTCTTCATTGCCATGAATTTCCTGGAATTAGCAGCATCGGTGCCTGACAACGAGACCAATGTTGCTTTCCTGCAACATCATGGCATTCTGCATAGCACCAGATGTCGCAATAATCATGCGATGCTGTTATCACTGACGGAAAAAGAGGACCGATGGCTGTGTTAAAAGTCTACCTGTTGTCTGGACATACATTTAAGGAAAGGGACAAGGCTCGAAGGGTCGCGCCTGATTTACAGACAAATCATTCTTTTCTATACTACTGGTCTCAGGAGTTGACAAGCATTAAATTCTGCCAAGTAGAGCTGGGCATGTCGAAGAATACAACTGTAAAGTGGAGCAACTACATACCGGAGGTTTGTGCCAAAATATTATAACTCAATCCTGCAGTGATCGTCAGAGAGAACACCCGTTGACATAAAAGCAGAGACGATTCTGTCGATCGTTAGCACAAACATAAGACCTGGCATGACAGACTTCTGTAGGGCCACCCCCCCCCACAGTACCCTAATTGGCAATTTCTCCCCGACTGCATGTAGTTTTTTTTTTAAAACAACCCACAGCTGCCGTTGACATCAAGTGTTCTATATTCCACGATTTTAGCAATTTTAAAGAACCCCACAACATCCACAACTGACCCTAACCCCACAACATCCACAACTGACCCTAACCCCACAACATCCACAACTGACCCTAACCCCACAACATCCACAACTGACCCTAACCCCACAACATCCACAACTGACCCTAACCCCACAACATCCACAACTGACCCTAACCCCACAACATCCACAACTGACCCTAACCCCACAACATCCACAACTGACCCTAACCCCACAACATCCACAACTGACCCTAACCCCACAACATCCACAACTGACCCTAACCCCACAACATCCACAACTGACCCTAACCCCACAACATCCACAACTGACCCTAACCCCACAACATCCACAACTGACCCTAACCCCACAACATCCACAACTGACCCTAACCCCACAACATCCACAACTGACCCTAACCCCACAACATCCACAACTGACCCTAACCCCACAACATCCACAACTGACCCTAACCCCACAACATCCACAACTGACCCTAACCCCACAACATCCACAACTGACCCTAACCCCACAACATCCACAACTGACCCTAACCCCACAACATCCACAACTGACCCTAACCCCACAACTGACCCTAACCCCACAACATCCACAACTGACCCTAACCCCACAACATCCACAACTGACCCTAACCCCACAACATCCACAACTGACCCTAACCCCACAACATCCACAACTGACCCTAACCCCACAACATCCACAACTGACCCTAACCCCACAACATCCACAACTGACCCTAACCCCACAACATCCACAACTGACCCTAACCCCACAACATCCACAACTGACCCTAACCCCACAACATCCACAACTGACCCTAACCCCACAACATCCACAACTGACCCTAACCCCACAACATCCACAACTGACCCTAACCCCACAACATCCACAACTGACCCTAACCCCACAACATCCACAACTGACCCTAACCCCACAACATCCACAACTGACCCTAACCCCACAACATCCACAACTGACCCTAACCCCACAACATCCACAACTGACCCTAACCCCACAACATCCACAACTGACCCTAACCCCAACCCATGAGAGAGCCTAGGTCTCACCACTGTATGCAGCCTAGGTCCTCCTCCCCAGCACACACAAACTAATTTTAACCACCCACAAAAGCTGCACCAACACAGAAACATGCACACCAAAACACAGCACAAGAAGCAAATGAAATGATAAATTACTAAATATACGGGGACGCCGGTGTGTTGGGAAATGAACAGGCAGACAGACTGGCTGGCTCTGCACAACTTGGTGGAATACTGATACATGATAAGGCAGACGTGGTTAGTGCCTTGTGGAATAGCGTGTACAGTTCGGAGGAGCAGATGGATCACCAGTCTGGTGAGATTGATGCAGCGGGGAGTGACGCGAGGTTCTGGCAGATGCTCGAGGCTCAGAGGAAAGGCAAGACGGACATTTAATCAGAATGCTGCTGGCATCATTAGTATCCGAACTCTTCATTGGCTGCTGAAGATGGGGACGGAGCGCTTATGGGAATGCCCAGAGTGTTGTGATGTCGGTTCTTGAATCAAATCAACATCTAAAATCTACCACCCCCTGAAATATTAAACTGTCCTATGACCTGTGGAATTCCCGTGTTTATGGGAGGAGGGGGGGGGGGGGATATTGGGAAAGTACCCAACGTCCTGTAAAGGATACACAACTAACTTTAACTCAATGTATTAACAGGCTGCGTGACCTTCATTGGAAACCGGCTTTATTTTGGCTGTGTTTAAACTGGCTATACAGTGCCTTCTCTGACAAGCAGAATGTTTAGTAAAGTGCATGTAATTACAGGCACAGGGCTCCCATCAGCTATACAGGTCAGGTCTGTAGCAAACATCTTAATCATAAAAAGCAGATCCTGGTTTTCAACAAACACTTAACAACACTTAACCGTTAATTACAAGAAGCAGTTCTAAAAAAACCTAACAATCAGAGAAAATATCTACAAGTTAAAAACATACCAGATGGTGGTAGAGCTTGATATCTTACTATCTTCTCTCCTTTCCTGTCCCTTCCCCTAACAAAGTACTGGCTAGTGCATACAATTCAGAGAGAAATCATGTTTCATAAATAAACGGTCAGAATTATAAACTGCCTACATGCAGGGTCAGAGTGACCAATACATGTGCTCATGAATATCAGATTACCATTAAACGATCATAACAAATGAAAGTCTGAGTTAGAATTTTGGAAGATGTGTAAACACTTCACAAATAAACATATTCCTGACTACTGAAGATTACACTGTAACATAACTGAGTCACCTTAAAGAGAGCCAACATTGTAATGACCCTGCTTTGCATGGTCTCCACGAGTACATTGTGGCCAGCGGAAAGTCCGTGCTACAAGTGACAGCACGAGATAATTGGGTCTAGTCGAGGAAGCGAGAGGAAGCCCGAGCTAGACTCGTGGTCAGTTGATCATCAGAAGTCAGAGAAGACGGTAGCATTTTCTTAGAGTAGTTTTAATATTGCGCGAGGTACTAGTGTTTGAACATGTTGCGTGCGAGAGAAGTATAATTAATTGTGGAAACATGTGGAACAAATGTGACAGAATAAACTGACAGTATGTACCAAGTAGCTGAGCGGCGTTTGTGTTGTCAAGCCTAGACGTTAAAGCAGTGTAAGTTTTGTAGCAGTAAACATCCAGAGAGTGAGCCGTGGCGAAAGCCAATAGGTAGTAAGCCAAAGTCCAATCCAAGTCAAACCAATTCCAAGTTGAATCAGAATCATTTCAAGTATTGTAAAACACTGTGTTGGGAAACAGATGTTAAAAGACAAGAAAAGATCCTTGTTTGCAAAAACTAATTCAGTTAGAATGGATTCAGAAGGTATTCCTACTCTAGATTGTGTAGCATGCGACTGGTTGAAGAAACAGGGAAAAACATCAGAGCCACATATAATGTTGAGAGGAACAGTTCAAATGAAATGTCCAGGAACTAAAAAGATAAAGAACGAAATCGTAATTGCAGAATTAGAATCCAGCAAGAGTAGTAATACAAGCAAGAAAGTTGAAACGAAAAAGACAGCAGCCACTGAAACAGAGAAAAAGTCAAACTCAGAAACAATGAAAATTAATCAAGCAAAGGATATCACTGTTCCAACAATGACATCAGTCGAGACAAAAGCAACTCAGTGTATGAAAAAGACAGATTGTGAAATAATAGATATGCAAACTGTGGATAAAGAATTTCATTATTTGGATAATAAGGGTGGCATACCTACTGATCATATAAGGATGGCACTAAACCAGAAACATCTAGAGAAAACAACTAGATGTCTTATTAACAACAAACCAGGTCAAATGCAACTAAATGGATTTACATGCGTTAACATAGTACGGGATAAAGTGTTAAGATCATCAGATTACAGCGGAGGTATTGTGTATTATTGGGACGATGAAAATGTGAAGATGGTTGAGCTACCAACAGCGTATATATATTTAAAATCACCATGGACGACCAAACCAATAAAAGCGATTGTAATGAAAGACATTTCAACAGATATTATTCTAGGAGATCTGAGAGGTATCAAGGCCCGTTCTGATGAAGATATAAGAGTCTGGGAACAAAGTCATCTCCATCAACAAAAATAACAGCTGATTCAAGGAAAATTACCATCTTTATTTATGAACTGAAGTATTACTATTTACTAACTTAAAACTATATGGTCCATCATCCTGAACATCAACATCAAGCTAACATATCACCATGCAAGAAGTTCAAGATTATTATCAGTCAGGAAGCTACATAGAACCACTTTCAACCTAACGATCAAGAGTAAACCTGAACAATCATCAAGAATTGATATCTTACCATTCTTCACCTTCAAGATTGTCATATTTCAACCAAAATCAGAAATCACCAACCAGTACTGTACAGTGAATGAACAGAAACATATTAACCACTGAATTATTCAAATTTGAAAATCACCATCAAGGAACACGAAATTGTTTTTCTCCAGAAACCTCAAAATCGACCATGAAACATTTCAAAATTATCAAATTCTAAGCGACACTTCAAGAGCATCTATACAATATCAAGATCGTTGAATACCAAACGTCTCATAAGATAAAGAATGCGAGAATAATGAAGCATTCCTACAGTTTAAGCGAAGACAACAGACAACCAAAATGTCAGTATTTCTAGTGTTCACACAAGTATTTATTGTGAAAGTTAAATGAAGTTAATTATCTAAAGTATTTGTGTAAATAAATATCAAATTAAAGTATTTTTAAAAAGTGCATAGACACCTGATTTCATTTATAAAAATCAGCCACAAATTGTGTGTATTGAACACCTTCCGTTTAATTCAATTACTAATTATTTTAAAAGTGGCATATCAGTGTATGCAGTCACTGAACACTGTTAATTGTATTGTGTCAACTTATAAAAATTATAATATTTTTAGTCAGCATATTTGCAAGATTACCAGCTATCCTACCAAGAGAGGCCCCAGAGCAGAACAGATTGTCAAGGGAACCAGAGAATGAGAACCTTGAAAGCAAGTGCCAGAGTACAAGCAAGACACACACAGCCTGCAGGGATGGATCAAGATCAAGGATAGTTATTGGAATGAATGGGTATGAAAGAGAATAAAACAGGTATGAATGATGAATGAAAGATTGGTGGGTAGTATTTTAATAGCGTACATGAAGTTTACTTAGGTTAGTAGTTCATTAGGAATAGTTTAGTATTCATGTAATGACAGAGTTAGTAGTTCAAAAGTTTAAAAAAAAAAAAAAAAAAACTTTGCCCAGGAACAGCACAAAAGAATTAGATCAAGATTTAGCGATAGATCATATAGAAATATTTTTCCACAGAATGACTTTGATAAAAATATTTAATTTGAAATGTTTAGCATAGGTACACAGCACAAGGATGTAGTAAAGTTGTCCACCACACCCAAGATTAGGAATGGCTATAGTTATACTGATGCTTAGACAGACTGATGGTAAAAAAAGAGTGCACACATCAAAGCACAAGCACAGTAGAGGAGTTGAACTCATCTGTGTCCATCTAAAGGGGGAAAGGTGTCTGAGATTCCTTAGGGTTAATACTCTGTTAAAGGTGGTTATAGACTTGGAGGAAACTCTAAGATCTATGAAAAAAATATATCTCAACTATCATTGTTTTCATGTTAGATTCCTTGGAGTTGGGTAATTACTCTGTGAAAGGTGAGACTTTGGTCTATGAAAAATATATCTCAACATGCATTTTTTTTTTTCTGTGGTAGATTCCTTGGGGTTGGGTAATTACCCTGTAAAAGGTATTATAGAGCTTTTAAGAAACCGGAAGCACTATGATAAATATATCTCACCACTATCATATCGGCTAAGAGTCCTTTGGGTTAAACACCCTGTGAAAGGTGATGTAGAAATATTGGTTGAATCCAATTTTCTATGCAGTAAATATCTCAAAGCTGACAATCATCATCACTATCATCATTTCACTTTGAACCTGATAAATTAGATATAGTGACTAAACAATACTACAGATGCAATAGGTGTAAAGATGGTTTAAACTCTTCACCAGGACAGTACTAGGAAAAGCATGCAGTAAATTTTGAAGGCAGTTTCAAATGGCAGTAATTAAGGATAATCAGGAAAAATAATTCCTATTAGTAATACATTTAAATTGATCTATTATCCCTGTAGTAAATATCTCAAAGCTGACAATTATCATTACCATCATCACAATGATCATTTCACTTGAACCTGATAGAATAGATATAGTGATGAAGCTATACTACAGATGCAATACGTGCAAAGATAAAGATACCCATCACCAGTTCAGTACTAGAAACAAAAATAATACAGTAGAAAATTAAAATAAGGGCAATAATTTAGGGTAATTAGGAACAGTAATCCCGAATAATGAAGTTAGATATTAGTGCCATTGATTCATTTAACATTTGAATAGAAAATGATACTTGATGTTCCATAAAGTATCATTTTTTAAGAAGGCGGGAGGATGTAATGACCCTGCTTTGCATGGTCTCCACGAGTACATTGTGGCCAGCGGAAAGTCCGTGCTACAAGTGACAGCACGAGATAATTGGGTCTAGTCGAGGAAGCGAGAGGAAGCCCGAGCTAGACTCGTGGTCAGTTGATCATCAGAAGTCAGAGAAGACGGTAGCATTTTCTTAGAGTAGTTTTAATATTGCGCGAGGTACTAGTGTTTGAACATGTTGCGTGCGAGAGAAGTATAATTAATTGTGGAAACATGTGGAACAAATGTGACCGAATAAACTGACAGTATGTACCAAGAAGATGAGCGGCGTTTGTGTTGTCAAGCCTAGACGTTAAAGCAGTGTAAGTTTTGTAGCAGTAAACATCCAGAGAGTGAGCCGTGGCGAAAGCCAATAGGTAGTAAGCCAAAGTCCAATCCAAGTCAAGCCAAGGTTTATTACAAACTTGAAAGGTATCAACTAAGTTTACTATAACTCCACACATCTTCTGCACATGAACTGAAATTGGTAAGAAAACATCAATAATTCACCCGCCTACTGGTCTGCCAACACATGGCCAAGTAGTGTCTCCTACAACAACAAAACAAAGCCGTTACCAGCATATCTGCATGTATTGCTGGAATGTGGTATAATTAACACAACTGTTAACAGTTGATTAGCCAGTCATGGATCCTCAAGGAATACATATTGAAACTGTTACAACCCAGCAGTTCAGTGAGTATCTTTTTGGAAATCAGTAACACAGTTCTGCAGAAATAAGCTGTCAATCACTGATTGACTCATATCTAAAATTGGCATTTATTTTGCAGCGATTCAACCATGTCAAAAGTAGGATTAATTGCGCACGACATTTTCGCAAAATGCAATGGATTATTTTACGGCGATTACATGGCGGCAAAACTAGGATTAACTACCGATGAAAAAATTAACGGCACGCGAGAATACTACCGATAGCGCTATCCTACGGCAGGGCAAGAGTTATATGTAAGTTGCAGACCACTTTTCGCTGACTATAGTGCCACCTCCGAAGGTATCCCCCGCGCCGCTACACACGGCGTGGAAGGGGCTAAACTAGATGGCTAATACTCACGTATAAAGGATTTCAATATCGGTAAGTAGTAGAATTCCCCCATTTTCCTAATACTTTTCGTTCTTTATATTTCCCGAGTTACAGCTTTTAAATGTTTATAGGGCAGGATGTAATGAGGCTCTGTTAGGGTTAACTTTCTGAGTAGATCATTTGGGACCGTTATTTAAAGGAGAGCCAAAATATGCCGGCTCTGTATAATGAAACAAATGCTCTAACAGGGTCTCAGCAATATGTTACTTGCGGACCTGTTTCTGTGACTATGCCTCACCGCCAAACGTATCTGCGGCGAGGATGGGGGCTAAACTAGATGGCTGGGACTTACAAGCAGCAGCTACCGCATCCACTGCAAATTCAATTAATTTGCTCGTGAGTCCCAGGCACCTAGTTTAGCCCCCATCCGCGCCGCTAAGTGCAGTGCGGGGGGATACGCTAGGCGGTGAGTTTAATCGCGTGTTGCGCATGCTATTATCGTCTGCTACTATCGTCTGCAGAAACGCTTGAAATTGTCAACAGTCGCTATCGTCTGCAATGTTGCCTCTCTTGAAATTGTCAAGTAATCCTAGTTTTGCTGCAATTTGTTCCTTTGCAGACAGTCCGCATTTTACATATGCCTGAGCCCCGTAAGAATATTTTATGGCCGCCATAATGTCGAGCCAAAAATTCGTCTTGAAGACCCCGGTCTTAGTCTAACTCTAACCTTCTTCTCCTTAGCGTTCATCTCATCAGTGGGGGATCTGGTCCTATTCCAGGACATACTTACATAAGTTTTAGTGTTCAGAGCAAATATCCGGTTTACACATCAGTTTTATTTCAAATTACTTATAATACTTATATAAGTTTCTGAGGTTCACCGACTTCGAAGTAAATTTTAATTATCAAATTATAATAATTATATTATAAAAAGCAAATACGGGCAATTAAACATTTGTATCAATTAAATCCCTCGTTATAAAAAAATATACTGTTGGGCTGCAATAAAATAGTAAACATCACAAACCACAGAAGGTATCCACACTTAGTCTACCAAAACAAGTTACAACTGAGAAAACCATAGCCGGCCGGATGTCGCTAGTCTTTGTGTGCGTGTGTGATGTGTAGTGTAATAAGTGTGTAGCCAAGTGTTGCCAATTTGGATATTTTATATCCAGAATTAGATGTTTTTCCTTGCATTTAGATGGTGTTTTTGACGTTTAGATGGTAGATGTTTCTCTAGAAGTTTTTATTTACAGTTAGATATTGTTTAGATTTTTTTTTCTTTCAGTGTCAGTTTCATAATTACTGAGTAAAAAAAATTTCTTCACTACTTTTGTTTTGGTCTGACACGTACATTGTGACAACTGCGATTACTTAAACTTTGAACTCTCACTGGTGTCAACGCTCAAATATCTGGCAACCCCAGTCCTGATTAAAAGCGCACGTAAATCATACTTTGTTTTAACCGTATCCTCACTGTGCTGATTTTGTGTTTCTTTTTCATGTGATTAAAAAAAATAGTTGCTCGCCTTCATATGTGGCTTTAACCTTAAAAAAACCTTTCAACGTGCCAAAAGTAAAATATAAGTAAAAATTTCGGAAAGAGTGGCTGCATGATGACAAAATTGAAGACTGGATGATGGCAGTTCCTGAGGATATGACCAACGCTCGTTGTAAGTACTGCAAGTGTGAAATTAAAGCGAAAATACAAGACTTAAAGATCCATGCAGAGACTGAAAAACATAAAACTGCAGTTCCATTCAAAGATATTACACCACTGACACCTGTTTTCAGAACTACACTGATAAATGAATCATCAAAAGGTGAAGGATCTGTCGCAATGTTTTTAAGTTGTCATTGTGTAATTTCAAACTGTGACCATTTGATTCTTCTTCTTCTCTTCCACCTTATACATCTTGCGTGAGGTCCCGGGTTTAAATCCAGGACGAGCTCCCACTTGAAATGAACCTTGGCTTACAACGTATCTGCTTCGCCACGATTCAGCTTTGTATGATTACTGCAACATATCTACTTGCACTGCTCTCATGTCTAGGACTGATAACACAAATGCCGCTCAGCTTCCTTGTACATGCTACCACTTAATTCTGTTGCATTTATTCAACATACTCCAACGATTATTCGCACTTCCATCGCTTGCAACATATTCAAACACTGGTCATTCACACGACATAAGAACTACATCTTCTATTGACACAACCGTCTTCTACAACTTCTGGTAACCAACTGACCACGAGTCTAGCTCGGGCTTCCCCTTGCTTACTCGACCAGTCCCCAGTATCTCGTGCTGTCACTTGTTGCACGGACTTTCTGCTTGCCACAATGTACGCGTGGAGACGATGCAAAGCACCTCATCACACCTCATCGAAATGTCGGGGGGAGATGTAACGTTCGTTGATGAGCTCTGTCAAAAGCACTATTAAGACTGATGTTCATTTCTGTAAGGTTGTTCTTAATGCCATCACTCCATATTTCCGAGGTCTTCCACTCGCTCTTTACCCGTTGTAACGTTTTAGTGTGGCTTGCTGTGGCAGATAGTACTAGACCATTTCATTGATTTCTTTAAAAACACTATTTCTGACAGTAAAGTTATGAATCATGTGAAAATGCATCGCAGCAAGTGTAAAAATATTATAAGAAATACTTTATTTTCTTACTTTAAAAAAGATTTAGTCAGTGATATTTCTACACAAAAATATAGTTTTTTTTTTAGACTAATCAAATGCTTTTCTGAACTGAAAGTGCTTGGTGTGTGTATTATGTATTACAGCAACAATACAGGCAAAGTAGTTTCGACATATCTTGGACTAGTTCAATTGGAAAAGTGTGATGTAGAAAGTATAGTTCAGGAACTGAAGAAACTTTGAATTAACAGTTAGACTTGAAGAATGTGGCTGCAATTGATACCAATAATGCCTCTGTGTTGGTTGGTATAAACAATGGCGATTATGACAAGTTGAAGGAAGCTATCCCATCGGTAATCCTTATAAAATGTATGTGTCATTCATTGCAGCTAGCATTATCACATGATTCATCTTAATATTTACCAAGGAATTTTGAATACCTTATTGCTGAAACACATACCTGGTTTTCCAAATCATTTGTCAGACAACAGCAATACAATACATTATATACAGCCTTGAATGATGGTTCCACACCACTGAAAATTCTGTCAGATTTCAAAACTAGATGGTTATCAATTCAACCAGCTGTCGAAAGAATTGTGAACCAGTGGGTGGAGTTGAAGACACACTTTGAAATAACAAGACAAAGTGAACAGTGCTACACAGCTGAAATACTATATGAAATGTACAGTGATGAAAAAAATGTGGCATTCCTTCTCTTTTTACTACCCATTCTAATGGAAGTGCAAAAAGTTAATAAACTGTTCGAATCTAAACATGTTAATACAGTTGCATTACTTGACGATCTCACTTTGCTATTTAACTCAGTTGGTAAAAGACTGGTGTTGCCAACTTCTAAAGCTGATTTGCTCACTTGCACTGTAGAGAGCTATTTGGCTCCTAGGCCATACCTTGTATATCAAATCGAATCAAAAATTGATGATTTAAAACCAAAGGAATGTTAACAAAGAATGAAGAGAACATTTTGAGAAAACGGTGTGAAGATTTTCTTATCTCATTATTCAAGCAAATGAAGCAATAACTTCCTGAAAATCTAGATGTAGTTAAAAATATTTCACTCTTTTCTGAGAGCAACATACTTCAGAAGTAATCAATTCACCAACATTAAACGAACTACTATTTGTTGACGACCAGTGCTTGTTCTACCCTGAAAAACATAGACTGCAAGACCACATTAACTGGTTAAACTCAGCATGCAGTAAATACAACATGAAGATCAATGTAAACAAAACAGAAACAATGCAAGTTAGTAGAACCTCTGCCCCACTATACATACAGCTGAATGGTTCTGCCCTGAATCAAGCTAGGGAGTTTAAATATCTAGGAAGATCACAGAAGATGGTAGAATTAACAGAGAAATAGAAACCAGATGTCAGAAAGAGAGACAATTTAAAGATGTCTTATCAAACAGTCCATTCTGTAAACTCTTTGAGTGTGCCATGTCTGCCATGATACTACCCCTTTCAAATGCTGACGTAGAAAGAGTTTTCAGTGCTATGAATTATATCAAATCTAATCTAGGAAATAGGATGAAACATGACCTCTTAGATGTTCTTTTGACAAAAAAATTCGGCCCGATGAGAGTATAAAAATACTGTTCAGCTTATCAGCTTCCTGATTGTGTATTAAAAGAAATTGGAACAGCTTAAGCATACCAGAGTCATTTTGGGATCTGAAGCTTCAACTTTCTCATCCAAGCTAAGTTTATCTTGTAGATCTTGTGAGGCAGACATCAGTGAAGATGAAGACATGATTCTATAGGGTAAGTCATATCAATAGCTATGTATTTGTGACTCTTTCAATTTGGATGTTTTTGCTAGATGTTTCCAATGCAAATCTAGATGTTTTTAGTCTTTTTTTTAACTCGTTCTGGATGTTTTTTTTTAATCAACACTGGTGTAGCCCTTGTACTGCTCATCGTGTGAGTCAAGCAGGCGTCATTGTTCCTGCCGCCAATATGGGGCCAGATTTAAACTACTGTAACTATATAATTTGTGGTATTACTAGTTTGGGCAAATATTTGTAAGATATATACGACTCTGGTATCAGTTGAATAAATAAGTATAGGTAAAGGACCCGACACATACATAATGTCAAATGACATATCCTTACCCGCAGAGGACTGCAAGTCACCAGGTTTGTGTAGCTTTCCTCGAAGTAGAACAGGATGTTCTGGATTTTACTCTGTCTGACAAACAGCTTGAGGTTTTGTAATCGCAGGGTGTTAAACTCAAAGTAAGCAGCCTGATGGGGGAACAATGGGACGAGTGGACACGACAGCCACCAAACTCACCATTATGAGTTGAGCTGGTTCAAGAACCGACATGACAGCATTCGGGACATTCCCATAAGCTCTTCGTCCCCATCCTCAGCAGCCAGCGAAGAATTCCGATACTTATGGTGCCAGTGGTATTCCGATTAAACGTCCGTCTTGCCTGCTCCTCCGAACTGTACAAGCTCTCCCATAAGACACTAACCACGTCTGCCTTATCATGCATCAGTATTCCACCAAGTTGTGCAGAGCCAGCTAGTCTGTTCGTCTGTTCATTTCCCAACACACCGGCATACCCTGGTGAAAAAATCCAGACAATACTCCTCACCCGTGTCCTCCGCAGTGAAGCATGCCACTCCGCACGGAGCATACCTGTTCTGATCTTCCTAAGCATGCTTTCTGAATCAGTTACAATCACGATGTGTGTGTGTGGTGTCGTGTTCTCTAGCCTGCGGAAAGCTGCAAGGACCGTCTTTACCTCCATTCTTAAACTGGATGTTGTGGTATCATATGCTAGGCTCTCCTGCACCAAACGTCGACCATTAACTTTTGCTAAGAAGCCCCAAGCACTGCTTTTGCCTCTTGACACTGAACCGTCTCTGTAAATGATCAAATCCTCTGAGCCAGCATTATCTTGAATTAATTGCTAAATTTCCACCTCTGTGGCACCTGCTGGCCAGTCTCTGCATTCCTGGCTCAGCGTGATTATGACTTTACACAAATCTGACTGTTCAGGTGGCACTTTGACCCACTCCTCTCTTCGCCTAATGTTCTTAAAGATGCAGACCTGTCTGATTGTGTCTTCTGCCTGAACCATCCATGACCTCCCTCTTATCAGCTGCTGACCCTTAACTGCGCCCAGAGCTTCGTGCAACGGATGGTCTGTTTCTGCAGCTACCCTGAGATATGACTTCGCCTGCAGCACCTTGTGCCTACCTGCAACCGTCGGCAAACCAAGGATGTGTACTAGAAGCCAAGCAGATGAGGTATTTTGCAATGGAGGAAAGAGAACTATAAAGGACACTATGGAAATCTACTCCTTGAAATCTCCTCGACTCCGAACCTACAAGAGTTATAACAACGTGACGTAGCGAGCGGGAGCCAAAACCAAACCTTAAGATGCCTCAGTAACAAGAAAAAAAAAAAGAGAGAAAAAGTTCGTTTAGGTGGGGGTAAGATCAAAAGTATCTCACCCTGACAGGAACTCTTTTGTGTAAAGTCTAGATCAGCCAAGCAACAAATACTAAACTAGGCACATTAACTACAAGTCCTAATCTGAACGCAAAACAACTGGAACTATGAATACTACATTGAACATCTGTTTATTTCACTTAACATAAAAACAGCGTGGTCCAAAAATAACATTAACAACAACCAACGTGCTCGACCAGAATCTAAAGCGATCATCAGCTAACAAGGAAATATGATAATAACACCATACGCTCAGCGAGATTACCTCAACAATGGCAAAACCTAAAAAATATTTAACATGTATGTTAAGCTTCAATATGCCACCAGACCAACAAATCACTTTAGCTACCTGCCACCCCTACATATTGCACAGTATACCTACTAGAGACTACTTTTCAGGACTAAATATAGAATCATACAACCGCCGCGAAACTAGCTTGACAACTGGTCTTCCCCTGCGGTCGCCCATACCCATGCTGGCTAGCCCAATGTGCAAAGCCACAACAGCTAGGTAGGTCTCCACATGGTCCTTTCGGAAGTCAAATAAAACGCTAAAAAACTAAACAAGGTCTTTAATAAACTGATGGTTGGCCAGGTTTTTTTTTTTTTTTGCTTTACTGTCTAAAGCTAATAGCTGTTCCTGAGGCCTCTTTGTCATTTTAAAACCAGATTAAATCAAAATCGTTTTCCAGCCTATCACACGAGGAAGGAGAATAATAAAGGAGATGGAATTTAATTGTGTGAAACAACCTAAACTGACCAAGACTGCTTAACTATCCCCTTATAGTAGGCATATGGAGAAGGTGTCACATATACAAACCAAAAGACCCAGATACAGACCGGCTACGTCAGGGTCTGAACGTCATTGTTTAAAACTCCTGTGGGTTCGGGGTCGAGGAGATTTCAAGAAGTAGATTTCCATATTATCCTTTATAGTTGTCTCTTCTCTTTCCTCCATTACAATATACCCTCTCTGCTTTGCTTCTAGTACACTCAGTTCCTTTTTCTAATCTCATCGTCTATGTCCCATCATATCTTTATCTACAGAGACTTATTTACGTTTACGCGCTGCAACTTTTTTTTTTACTGACTGCATGGACGAGCACTTTTAAAAAGTGGTCACTGGCGAACATTGTCAAAGCTTTGACTAAATTATAAAAATTTTTACCGTTTGTTAACCTAGAGTCAACCTTGTTCATTAACTGATATCTTTTCAACTCAGGTCACTTCAGTAATGAACACTTCCTTGGTAATGCATGTACGGATATTGTACATCTAAAGTTGTTTGATGACCTTCTCCATTGGGACACCCCAAGTCCTTCCCTGTCTTTTGGTCTTACTGTACATGTTCAAACTTGTCAACTTAGTCTTCATGGTCGTTTCATGTCTTTGATAACCTTAAATCACTTGAAATCTTTGGTCTTACTGTACATTTTTAGGCTTGTCAACTTGGGTTTTATCGTTGCTCACTGTCTTTAGTACCCGTTAAGTCATTCAAGGTGCTTCGCAAATCGCTCATCGATCTTGCCGAGTAGTTAACTGAAGTTCTTTTGTGAGTCATCACTAGTTTTGGGACAACTTAATGCAGTCGATGTCCTTCTCAAGTCTCCTCTTGGTCTTGACAAAGTGTAAAACCACTCGATACAGCTGACTACTAATTGTCCTTTTCTTCCATCTATTTATCTGACTGTCACTCTAATTAGTTGAATCATACATGACTTTGTCTTAATGTACATTTACAAGTCTTATATTTTCGTCATGGAGACTATCTTGCTATATTACAAACTGATGGTATGGCCGATGTTTAAAAGCTACACACACAAAATCAAAATGTGGGAAGCAGGGTCTGTCCCCCACGTGGTAATTTCCCCTGTAATTTCCCCTGGTCTATGAGTATTAGGATAGGGCGCCCGTGTGTATTCTTGTAATGCTGCTCACGTAAAAAATCCATCAGCAGTCGGAAATCTAAAAAAGTACACTAAAGGCGCCACCCAGGCTAAATCTGATGTTAAAAATCTACCTAAAGTATTTCAGAAACCTCGTCTGTGCAGTGGAGTAGGTGCACTGCACTGAGATTCTTCAGATTCAGGTTTAAGTAAGAAGTAGAACTGAGCACTTATGGGTTACAGCCGTGTGCCAGGATATTGGTCCGTCGAATAAACATAAACAAAGAAGACAAACAAAACCACCATAAATCAAACCTTTAAACCACCGTAAATTAGGGGGGAAACACAAATTCTGTAAACCACAGTAAATGAGGGAAAAACACAAATTTTGTAAACCACCGTAAATAAGGGAAAAACACACATTCTTTAAACCACCGTAAATGAGGGAAAAACACACATTCTTTAAACCACCGTGAATGAGGGAAAAACACACATTCTTTAAACCACCGTAAATGAGGGAAAAACACACATTCTTTAAACCACCGTAAATGAGGGAGAAACACACATTCTTTAAACCACCGTAAATGAAACAAAGAACGAAGAAAAATATAGTAAACTGCCCAAATGAGACCACGCCCTTCTAAAGCTATTTATAAATATTAATATATATTTTAAATAGAAAAAGCTGTGTTAGACCCCCCCCCCCCCCCCCCAAAAAAAAAAAAAAACACCATAAACCTTTAAACCATCATAATAGACACACGTACACACACAAACACACACAAACAAACACACACACACACACACACACACGCACACACCCCAAATCATCATAAATCCTTTAAACAACAAAACATGAGACCAAAAAAAGAAAGAAAAAACACCATAAATATAGTAAACACCGTAATAAAGACAAAAAGAAGAAAAACTCCAACCGCCATAAATCATTTTGAAACTATTTATTAAAAAAAAAAAAAAAAAAGCCAAGGACATTTTTTTTTTCGTTTTTGTTTTAATAAGCAGTTTATATGTCTACAGTAAAAAAATACAACACAGGCGTTTCATTATTGATTAAGAACATATTCTGACCAAAACTTATTTCCAAACTACCTGATTCGCTTGTTTCGGAATCAATTTCCTCATTTGAATCAGATTTTGTTATTTGGAAAAGGGGGGGGGGGGAACTTGCCATATATTCAAAGGGAGGGGCGAGAGGGACTTGCCATATACTCAAGGGAAGGGGCGTGAGGGACTTGCCATGTAGTCAAGGGGAGGGGCGTGATGAACTATTAATATCCTCAAGGGGAGGGGCGTGAGGGACTTGCCATATACTCAAGGGAAGGGGCGTGAGGGACTTGCCATATACTCAAGGGGAGGGGCGTGATGAACTATTAATATCCTCGAGGGGAGGGGCGTGATGAACTAGTAATATCCTCAAGAGGAGGGGCGTGAAGGGCTTGCTATATCCTCAAGTAGAGTTGTGTGAGGGACGTCAAATACTCAAGGGGAGGGGCGTGAGGGACTTGCCATATACTCAAGGGAAGGGGCGTGAGGGACTTGCCATATACTCAAGGAAAGGGGCGTGAGGGACTTGCCATATACTCAAGGGGAGGGGCGTGAGGGACTTGCCATATACTCAAGGGGAAGGGCGTGAGGGACTTGCCATATACTCAAGGGGAGGGGCGTGAGGGACTTGCCATATACTCAAGGGGAGGGGCGTGAGGGACTTGCCATATACTCAAGGGGAGGGGCGTGAGGGACTTGCCATATACTCAAGGGGAGGGGCTTGCCATATACTCAAGGGGAGGGGCGTGAGGGACTTGCCATATACTCAAGGGGAGGGGCGTGAGGGACTTGCCATATACTCAAGGGGAGGGGCGTGAGGGCCTTGCCATATACTCAAGGGAAGGGGCGTGAGGGACTTGCCATATACTCAAGGGGAGGGGCGTGAGGGCCTTGCCATATACTCAAGGGGAGGGGCGTGAGGGCCTTGCCATATACTCAAGGGAAGGGGCGTGAGGGACTTGCCATATACTCAAGGAGGCCGCTATAAAAGAAAACCTAACAAATAGAAAACATGCACAGAAATATAAAACGCTAGCTACATTAGAAAATTCAATGTATTAGAAAACGCTCACTACAGTAGAAAATACGCACTGTATTCGAAAATTCTCAATGTAATAGAAGACGCCTAGAGTAATAGAAAACTTTCATTATAATAGGAAAAAAATCGCTGTGAAAGAAAAAGCTCAATATAATGGGGGGGGGGGGGGGGGGGCACTGTAATATAGAAAGCACTCACTGTTGTAGAAAATCCGTACTGTAATAGGGAGTGTTGACAGTACTAGAAAATGTGCATTTTAATAGAAAACGCACACTGAAATAGAAAACTAGCACTGTAATAGAAAACTAGCACTGTAATAGAAAACTAGCACTGTAATAGAAAACGCTGGTTCTCTCCCAATATCTTCCCTCAGACAGTCGAAGATTTTAGGGGGTGGTGGATAAGCTGCATGCAGTATTGGGACCTAGGTTGCATGCGGTCGCTGGACCTAGGCTGCAATCATGGCACGTAGGTGGGTTGGGGTTAGGCCCAGTTCTAGATGTTTTGGGGTATTTCAAAGTATCAGAAACAACCTCTTACCACCCTCGAAAATATTGGACTGTCCTGTAACGTCATTCTGGGAGGGAGGGAGAGGAAAGGGGGGGGGGGAGAAATGAGATATCGGTAAAGCACAACAACGCCTTATACAATATCCTCCGAATAACGGCCCCAAATTATCGAGGCCGAAAATATACCCTACCAGGGCCTCAGTCACATGTTAATTGCGGACCTCTTTCCGGCGACTATACCGCGACCGCCGAGAGTCTTCCCCGCGTCGACACGCGCGGCGCGGAGCGGGACTTAACTGGATGGCTGGGACTCACGAGCGAATAAAAATGAGGAGGCTGCAGGAGATGCGGTAGCTGTGGTAGCTGCTGCTCATGAGTCCCAGCCATCTAGCTTAACCCCGCTCCGCGCGGCGCGGGGGATACTCTCGGCGGTGCCGGTATAGTCGCGGGAAAGAGGTCCGCAATCTGCTGTACGGGTATGTCCAGACGACAGGTGGACTTTCGACACCACCAAACGGTCGCGTGTCTTTCCGACAGCGATAATACACCAACTATCTGATGGTTGTTTCTGCAACGTCTCGTTCTGTGCAGAATGCCATGCTGTTGCAGGAAGCAAAGCAGGTCTCCTTGTCTCGTACAGATGCTACTAATTGTAAAATTCATGGCTGGAACGAACGGCAAACAAAAACTGCTGCAACCAGTCGCGGCAAAGATGGAGACTGCTGACGCGCGGTAAACACACGTCATAAGAGGCACCAACAAGCGCGCTTTTGCGATGTACTCTAGAGGGGAAAAATCCCCCCCCCCCCCCCCCCCCAGCAACCTTACTCCATTGGAAATTATTAGAATGTCTCCCGTGACGTCACGGGGTAAGTTAAAATCATTGTACCCTACTGACCTAGAAAAATCAATGACTATAACACCCCATAAGTATTAAAGAGTGTACTTGTATTACATGGAAAAGACCCCAGCGAACACAACAGTGCAAGCGTGTAGCTCATCACATCCACTAGATACTGTTCGTAAAAAGTTCCGGCTGGATATATTCTTAAACCCACGTAGAATGCCCCTAGCAACCACGGATATATCCGTCATATCCACAGAGAACACATCAGGCAACAACAGATGTTTCCGTCACCTCCACTGAGAATGCACCAGGTCACGACGGATATATCCGTCATACCCACTTGACGGGTTAATGAGAAATGTTCAATATGACTTACATCTGGAGTATAATCGGCGATTATCGAAAAACATTTAGCGATTTTTGTAATTTTGACAGTTTGTTGCGCGCTGATTTGGGTAAAGTGTGATATTATGTGAAGGGACAGTGGTATGAAAGTAATTGCACGAGAAAGTTGACGCGTGGGTTACTGTGTGGGGGCTGAAAGCATGACTAACGAGATAAACAGAGAAAGTGTGAATTAAGTGACAGCGTGATTCTCAGGTAACATCAGCCACCCACATAAGCGTGATCCTCGAGAACTCCCACATGAGCGTGAGTCTCGAAAACACCCACAGGATCATGATTCACGAGAACGCCAATACGAGCGTGCCTCTCGTGTAAACATCCTCCACCTACACGGATTTGAGGGGGATAAATTGGAGGGCTGAGTAGTCAGTCAGAGGCAGTCAGAGTCGATGAGAGAGAGAGAGAGAGAGAGAGAGAGAGAGAGAGAGAGAGAGAGAGAGAGAGAGAGAGAGAGACCAAGTCAGGGTCCGTGATATCTCTCTCGAGTCTAATAGAGAAGAAAACCGTACGACCATCAGGCATTAAGGTCTGAGTTAGTGTTGAGGTTGCGGTACTGGTCGAAGGTATGGTCCCGCTGGCGAAGTAAGTCCAGGGGACGGAATGGTCCAGTAGTACCTGTTCTGGATGGCGACGTAGTGAAACGTAGGAGGACCACTAGTGAAACAGAACAGGGGGGGGGGGGGGTTTGATGCCGTCGAGAGCTGTGTGCTAAAGTGGACTTATGGTAGAAGTCCTGTCGGTCATCGGAGCCCTTCGACAAGCTGACGACAGCTGTGTGTTTTTCTATCTATCTATCTATCTAGCTGTCTGTCTGTCTGTCTGTCTGTCTGTCTGTCGGTCTGTCGATATTTGTTTGCAAGCACAGGCACTACTTTTATTCCATGCGGATGGACTAAGGTCATCCCCACAACCCAACCCAGGTTACGCCCTATAGGCCAACCCCTCCCTCCTTAGACACTCAGTGTACGCTGTTGGCGTCCAACCCATCCCTTTTTTTGCCCCTACCTGCGCGTTGGAGGTATATAGGCTGACCGTCGTTTCATTGAACGAAGTTTTTTCGCCAGGGACACTAGATGAGTATCATTTATTCTATACATTAGAGTCCTATGTAGTCACTTCATGGTTAGAGCCTATTTGTGTATGTGTACTGTGTTGTCCTTTATGTGCTGATGAAGGCTAATCGCCGCAACGTCCTTTGTTTGTTTATTGTGATCGATTTTGTAAAGCTTACATAAACTAATTGTTGTTTCTTACCAACTTTTTCTCTTCCCTAAAATTTTCTACTCCTTATAAAAACTGTGTTTTCGGAGTACGGCAAGGGAAGTCCGTCTCCAATCAGCCGTGTTGTCTGCTGAAATAATAGCAATGGGAGAATTCGTCCTGTTCAGCTGTACGGTGCGTCCAGAGTGTGGCACGCTGTAGTCCTTGGAGCTGTAGTGGTCAAGGAGAGGTCGCTACAAACTGAGAGGGAGAGCGAGTGAGGACAAATCAATTATATGCGAATGTCAACTGTGATCAATAACTACGTCTCTGCATTTGTACCATTTATCCTGTTGAATAAAATGTATGACGGTGTCATCGTCGTCGAGTTCTGTTTCTAAGAGAGGAAGCGGAAGGGTACCTGCTTGACACCTGGTGGGGTGCTGACTAGTGGTAACTCATTTAGCACACAACACAGTTCTGCAAAAAAAATGTCATTTCCATCACATTTTTCATCTTATATTATTGCCTATGTTAAGTCACATACCATTTCTTAGGCTCGCGTTCAACTCTCCTGATATGTTCTTCCATAACAGGATCAAACTCAGAAAACTATTCTACTAACTTGAGGAAGTTTCCGTTAGTAGGCTGAAGCAACACCTGTTCACTTATGACATAATTATGTTTACACTCCTTTACAATGCTAAATTTCCACAGCTGTAATTGGTTGATAGTCAGCGTCAATAATTGCTGTTCTGGTTTAATAGAATGTCCATTTTTTTCCATGCTCTAAACGTATTTTTGTGATTTACACACTTTTCGTCCATTGTGAGGGCCCTTATAAGATTTCCCCAGTCAGTGTAATAGCCTACCCCCCCCTTCCCCCCCCCATACCGATGACGTCACATGACAGTCCAACATTTTAGAGGGTGGTGAGACTGGGTTGCTGGGCTTTCTGATAGTGTTAACGAATCCAAAAACATCTAGAACTGTCCCTAACCCCAACCCACCTACGTCCCACAAGAGAGTGCAGCCTAGGTTCCACGACTGCATGTAGCCTAAGTCCCTCGACTGCATGCAGCCTATCTACAACACCCTGAAATATTAGATTGTCCCCTGACCTGTGTGTGGATTTCCCCCCTTTGGTGCTAGGATATTGAGAAAGCAACTTTTTTCAGTTTTCTGTACTGTTTGACTTTTAAAGAAGATCCTCCACTCTACATTCTACTCTAGCCTTTTAATGGAGGTCCCCTCCTATTCATTATTAGCGTGGGGGAAGTCCCCTCCTTCCCTTCTCCAAACACATTTATTTGGTAAGAGAATTGCGGCACTTCTACTAACCATGTATAGAATTTATCTTTTCAAGTATTTGTTTATTGTTTATACATTTCCAATTATTTCAAAAGTATTATTATATTTGACGTTCAGAAAAAAAAAATAACAAACAAAACTGGGTTCTTTTCTGTTTAGCGACCACGTTACGCTTGATTTAGGGAAATCCATATTGTAAGGGGGTTTTAGGGTTATGGTTAGTGTTAAATGAATGGCGACTACAACCAACCCTATTCCCCCCCCCCCCCCATAATATGGGATTTGCCTAAAGCTCGCGTGATTTCGTCGCTGTAGAGAGAAGAACCCAAAACTGTGCTGTCTCCACATGGAAGATGGCTGCAATTTACTCACTGCCATCCATGGGAATATTGTGTGGTGAGGCTCCAATTTCTTCCACGACGACACTCTCGTACTAAGTACTATTATCTGAAAGCCAGGAAAACGGTACATGTATTTTTCAAAACCGCCCACCATATTCAGTTGTATAACAAACAAATACACATTGTGGTGTAACTGGCCTAGAATCTACTAAGACTGAAAAATATCTAGAAGAAATAATTTCATAATTAATTTTTTTTCATTCATTGATTCACACAAGTTGTGCGGCAAGTATAAAGTAGCTAATTTTTCCAGGATTACTAAACAAAAGGGTAATAACGTTAAACAATGAAACACCAGAGCAATCCACCTGCGGCTGTTACCATAATGAAAGTTGGCTGCAGTGGGTCTCCAACGCCTTGTCTCTCATCCTGGCTATATACTGTGACTGCTGCACGTACATATCTTGATGCTGTCCTCTCATTTGTATTAGAGTCTACCTCTTGGTCTAAACTTTTCCCTCTTTTATGGTTTTTAAAACAGTGCTTTTAGTTTAGGTTTTTTTAAACATTTATTTAACCAGTCAGAACATCAGAGCACAGTGGCATTCATCTATTTTGAAATCTTGAAAGATGGCTATTCACATATTTCTTTTTCAGTGAATTATCAGGAAGTGACATTTAATATTTAAAGTTTGTTTCCATGAAAGTCCTAATGACATCCTTGTACTGGTTTTTAAAACATTCTGATATCAAGGCAAGGTCAAGAAATTTCAGTATGCCTAATGTGTGAAACTTTGTCTGACAGATGATTTGGAAAACCAGTTATGTGTTTCATCAATAAGGTATTGAAAATTTTTTGGTTAACATTCAGATGAAGCATATGATAATTCTACATGCAAGGAATTACACACGCACATTTAATAAGGATTAAAGACGGGATATCTTTCTTTAATTTGGCACAAAAGCCAATGTTGATCCCAATCATCACCGAGGCATTATCGGTACCAATTGCAGCCAAATTATTCAAGTCTAAATGTTTGCTGATTAAAAGTTTCTTCAGTTCCTGAACTTTATACCTTCTGCATCACACTTTTCCAACTGAACTAGTCCAAGATTTGTAGAAACCACTTTGTCTCTACTGTTGCTGTAATATATAATACACACACCAAGCACTTTCAGTACAAAATTGTCATTGATTCTTCTAGTTAGTTAGTTAGTTAGTTAGTTAAGTCAAGAATTGACATCACAGCACTTGGGGCATTCCCATGCGTGCTCCGTTCTCATATTAAGCAAACAGGGCAGAGTTCCAATACTGATGGTACCGGTCACAAACTGGTTATAGGTCCGTCTCGCCTTTCCCCTGAGTGTAGCGAGTCGGCCAAACCCTCTGGTTACACTAAAGTGCCTCATTCTCTCCAGGCCATAATAATCTTGTTTCTCGACTAATTCCGTTACTTGTTCCCAAAGGGCCTTGACAACATTTGCCCTGTCGTGCATCAGTTCACCATCCAGTGGTGCAGATCCAGCCAATCTGTCTGCGTGTTCATTACCCACCACGCCGGCATGATCCAGTTGAAAAGATCCAAAGTATGCTCACTACCCGTGATTTTTCCGTAATCCATTCGCCTAATAATAAACTATATTTATTTGCAGAAATGTCCTGATCAAATCTTTCTCAAAGTGACACAATAAGGTATTTCTTATAATATGTGTACACTTGCTGTGAAACCTTTTTTCGTCATCAGTAACTTTACTGTCAGAAATAGTGTTTTTAAACAAATCAGTCAAATGGTCACAGTTAGAAATTGCACAATGACAACTTAAAAACATTGCGACAGATCCTTCAGCTTTTAATGATTTATTAATCGGTGTAGTACTGAAAACAGATGTCAGCGGTGTAATATCTTTGAATGGAACTGCAATTTTATGCCTATTAGTCTCTCCATGACTCTCAAAGTCTGCTAATTTCCCAACACACCGTCAAAACCTGACGAAAATATCCAAAGGATGCTAACCACCCGGGACCTTTGAAGTGATGCTTGCCACTCAGCACGAAGTATGTCTGTCTTCACCTTTCTCAACATGCTCTGGGAGTCTGTGAGGCCAGATTTAGACTTGATGAGGTCCTTTTTTGGACTTATTGATTGATTTGATTTGATATGATTCAAGAACTGACATCACAGCACTCGGGGCATTCTCATAAGCGCCCCATCCCCATCTTCAGCAGCCAGCGAAGATTTCCGATACTAATGGTGCCAGTATCATTCTGATCAAACGTCCGTCTGGCCTTTCCTCTGAGCAGTGAGCATCTGCCAGAACCCCTCGTCACTCCCCCCGCATTAATCTCACTAGACTGTGGTGATCCATCTGCTCCTCTGAACTGTACACAATCTCCCACAATTCACAAACCACGTCTGCCTTATCATGTATCAGTATTCCACCAAGTTGTGCAGAGCCAGCAAGTCTGTCTGCCTGTTCATTTCCTAACACACCGGCTGAAAAGGTGAAAAAATCCAGACAATACTCCTCACACGCGTTCTCCGCAGCGAAGCATGACACTCTGCATCAAGCATGCTCTGAGCCAGTTACAATCACGATGTGTGAGTGTGTATGTCGTGTTCTCTAACCAGCTGAAAGCTGCAGTAACCTCCTCCACCTCCATTTTTAAGCTGGATGTTGTGGTATCATATGCTAGGATCTCCTTCACCAAACATCGACAATTAGCTTTTGTCAAGAAACCCCAAGCGCTTCTTGACACTGAACCGTCTGTGTAAATTATCAAATCCTCTAAACGAGCATTATCTTGAATTAATTGCTGAATTTCCATCTCCATGGCATCTGCTGGCCAGTCTCTGTATTCCCGGCTCAGTGTGACAGAAGTCTGACTGTTCAGGTGGCACTTTGACCCACCCATCTCCTCTTCTAATATTCTCAAGAATACAAAGTTGTCTGATCGTGTCTTTTGCCTGAGCCATCCATGATTTCCCTCTTATCAGCCGCTGACCCTTAACTGCACCCAGAGCTTCGTGCAAAGGGTGGTCAGTGTCTGCAGCTACCCTGAGATATGACTTCGCCTGCAGCATCTTTTGCCTACCTGTAATAGTCGGCAAACCAGGGATGTATTGCATACACACTACTGAGATGTCTCTGGTGCAACCCAGAATGACCCGCATAGCTGCGTTCTGTATGCGCTCTAGTTTTTTCCATCTGACTCTTTGAGACGGTAAGCAGTCCAATGTCATAATCTAATAAAACTGTAAAATAATATCTGAGTTAATAAAAAGTGGAAGCTGACGCACATCAAGCTGATTATTTTATTAACATTTAGAGCATATTCACTAAAGTACACACTGAAACACAAAACTCATAGGACAGTATTTGAGAGGCCATTTACAAAAGTTGTTGGTGTACAAGAGTAAGAAGGTGAAACTTCGTTAGTCTATGGCACGGCCCTCTCTATTTATTAGATAGAGAAGGCGTTGGTCTATGGCAAACTGGCAACACTGACGTTGCCAACTTTCAAAATAAGGCTGCCATTGGCAGCAGACTAACCTGCTGGAGGGTTGTACATTTCTTTGGCTTTGTATAAATGTATGTCATTAAGAGTGCTTTCAGGCCTTTGGACAAGCGATGAATATAATTAAATTAGATACTTTATGGTATAAATATAAATACTTAGTTTAGTTTACTTTTGTTACTGTTAATTTTAATCACCTGCATTTGTTTGTTACCGCTACCGATGGGTTCTAGATCAGTGTGTGTGTGCATATATTATTGAATTATTGTCGTTATTTTTGTATTTATGTTGCGCTTCTAGGGTGGTTTAGTGATAGTTTTGTTAATCTTTTTTATTTTGCAGGTATTAGCTAAGCCATTTATCCACATTTGAACTTTGTTTCCCTTTCTCTGCAAGAAAAAGGAAATAACCTAACACCTAACCTAACCTAACACGAACAAGCATGCCTTTAATTTAAAAGGCGTCTCATTATAATTAAATTAATTATAATTAATAATAAATCAGTGGTTTTCCTTTGAAGTCATATCAGAGTGCATCGGTTTGCTTAACTCTTTCAGGCCCATGAATTTTGACAGACTTTGCCCACATTAATTTCCCTTTACAAAAATGGCAGAGGGGTGGGTGTACAAGAAAGGCTGTAGATATTGTAATATACTTCTAATCCCTATAACAGTATATATTTTTTAAACGAGAAATGAGTGTACATTCTGAATCTGATGATAAGTGTTTGTTTAATTTTGTTATAGTCAGTGGAAAAGAAGAATTCAGCAGGTGTTAATTTCACAAGGACAATATTTCACAAAAAAATTCTTCACTTACCATGGTTTTGCAGCCACAAGAATAGTAAATATCCAAATTTGAGAACAAAACTTCAAAGTTTGTTCAATTTCCTAACATATTCTAAAGTTATAATAACTTTCTTGGTTAGTTTATCACTCAGGGGCTCTTAGTTCCCACCGAGTGCTAAGCAAAATTTCAGAGAAAAAAATGGCAGAAAAATGAGCCATAGCACACACACTATTTACTATTCACTTTGTACAGTTATTTACAGACTGTAGCTGCGATGATTTCAATGTAGATTAGCCATATTATAGTACTATCTCTTTGTTTAGAGCACTTTCCTTCTCTTACACCATAAATACGGTAGTATGGGACATTGTCTGTGTAATAAACTCATCAGAATCGCTAGATTCCGAACAGCTGATCGCTCAGCTTCACTGGTGAAAATTCACTGTCCGAATCACTTTCCGAAAAATCTAAATTTTTATTATCATTATCACAATTAAAAACATCTGACTGAAACAATTTCAGAGCTACGGCCACAGAAAGACGCATTCTGCGACCTGTTCTTGTGGTTAGAACATTGGTATTCAGTGCACTCAAAAACGAACTTAGAAAATAAACTGTTAAAAAAATTTTGATGTTTTTTTCTCACAAATTATCCACGTGTGGTTTAGTCCAAGAACCGAAACTAAAAGGATTTCGGCAGAGTGTCTTTCCCTGAATAGGTTTTTCGTACCTCCAAACATTAGAAACTAGTACGAACGCGCATGCAAAGCAAAATGTAAGAGATACACGATTAACGATGACACCGTTGTTTGGGCAGAACGGAACTTCTCAAACTACGCTCACACCGTTGTTTGGGCCTTAAAGAGTTAAGAGGCGAGAAACAAACAGTCTGCATACAAATAAACCAGATCTGTAAAACAGATGGGCACACAGAACTTATGTTCTGGAACAAGACTAAAGTCCAGAAATGAAGAAACAACCATCAGCCAGAACTATCCACCGGTATTTACAGCAACATTTGGGAAAACACATAAGAAATAAAAATAAATGTGATTGAAATGATTTTTTCCAGTGTCACATTCAGTCATACTGACCTAAGTCACTAAGTATTGCTTTAAATATTAAACTTCTGGGCACTCTTCCGAAAAACGGTCCCAAATTATTCAAAGACAAAAAATCCCATTTAGGGCCTCAAAAGGTCGTAGTTAGGGACTTGAGAGGTCATGTAGTTAAAAATATGGAACAGGAACACTACGAACTATGCTTTCTTTCATTATATAATTTTGTTTGAACGAAACTACAGAGTCTCCGCTAGTACAGTTGATAAGCAGTCTGCCTGTTCCGCCGCTGATCGGGGTACGATTCTCCGGCGGGCTAAAAAAAAATTTTTCTTTAAAAGGCTGGTTTACACGTTGTGTTGTGGTTAACAACTAGGCTGCGATATCTGCGCCTTTCGCTCGGTCTTGTGGTTAACAGCTAGGTTGCGATAGCGGCGGCAAATTTTTTGTGTGACTTTTAAAAGGATGGTTTGCACGTTGTGTTGTGGTTACATCTAGGCTACAATATCTGCGCCTTTCGCTCGGTCTTGTTGTTAACAGCTAGGTTACAGCTAGGTTGTGATAGCGGCGGCGAGATGCTCAATGGTCATGTCACGGGCAGGTAATCTTCTTTCTTTTCACAACTAGGCTGCGTATCTGCGCCTTTCGCTGGGTCTTGTGGTTAACAGCTAGGTTGTAACAGCGGCGGCGAGATGCTCAATGGTCATGCCACGGGCAGGTAATCTTCTTTCTTTTCACAACTAGGCTGCGTATCTGCGCCTTTCGCTGGGTCTTGTGGTTAACAGCTAGGTTGTAACAGCGGCGGCGAGATGCTCAATGGTCATGTCACGGGCAGGTAATCTTCTTTCTTTTCACAACTAGGCTGCGTATCTGCGCCTTTCGCTGGGTCTTGTGGTTAACAGCTAGGTTGTAACAGCGGCGGCGAGATGCTCAATGGTCATGTCACGGGCAGGTAATCTTCTTTCTTTTCGTTTGCCCTTGCAATGGCGGTTGGCGTGTTGCCTTTTACAACAGGCTTTTTAGGTGGTAGTGGATCAATTCTTTTTTTCCCTCAAACATGTGGCCTTGGAACCCACAAAAAGAGTCTGGGTAATGTCTTGTGTGTGACTTGTCGGTAGTTGGAAGGGCATTATTTCTTGGTTATTATTGTTACGGAAGTCGATTATTGGTTGGTTGTAATAGTCCCTGGTTAAACAGATACAGCCTAATAATGGTTCACTAATGTTTGTACCTACTTTTCACTGTTTACATGCAGCAGTTCAAATATTGCCATTTTTTAAATTTTTATTTTCGAAATATGGTTAGATTTTCTCTTTTGGCACAGTATGAAAGTATAATAGAATGTGCTCACTGCCTTACCATTACAACCTGTCATTTGCCCGTTCTGTCTCTAGATTTAGGAGTCTTTTAGCTCCGCCCTCTCAAACATTTGACTATCTCTGTCCATTTGTCAATCAGGTCACAGGCATCCGTAAATGTTCTACCATCTTGTCCAAGTTCCACCCTTGTGATTACAAGTATGCTTTAATTATAACAATATTTCTATAAATAAACAGAGGGGGAACCTTTGAGGCCGTTAAATATTATGAATTAATCAAGTAACAGAAAGTGTATTGATCGGCACTCATAGAAATAAGTAGAAAGATAGAAGAACACACTGGACAACATACAAATTGAAAGATATAGTTACCGTGCCGGGAATTGAACCTGTCACCTTTAATTATAACATCACTAGGTAGGTTCCATGTTTCACATTTATGTGCGAAATTCGTCTGCTTAGACAACTGGACCCGCTATCCTGTTTGAATCCTGGACTTCAAAGTTGTCGGCTGGTCTGAGAATGCCCGCTACGTCTCCTCTAACCCGTGGTAGTTAGCCAAGTTCAGATGGTCATGTCTTCTGTCCGTCCGACTTAAAACGTAGATGCGCTCCCTAGTCCAGCTGTTAACGTTAAATTCCACTGAGATAAACTATTGGTTCGTCAGGCACTTTGATCGCTGCTAGGAAGATCGCCTGGGTTAGCTGTTCAGTTACCTCATTGTGTTTCACTTTGTAAAGGTTTCTGTTGGGTTAGTGTACTTTCTTTGCTTTTAGAAGGAATTCTGTACTCACCGAATGCACCTTGTCACAGTCTCTTTGCGAATTTGTGCACTTGCGTGGATAATTGCTTTTCGCCTCCTTACGAATTTGTGCACTTGACCTTAACGGCAGAAGTGAAAACTGATGATGATGTTCTAAACATTGCTACCCATCGACGCAGCGCTTCAATGGATCAAAAATAATTCCTCCACACGGCGCTTCAGTTGATCGAAAACTATTTCTGCCCAGGACGCTTAACTTTAAACATTGCGCAGAAGTGGAAACTGATGATGATGATGGCCTCAATTATTATTTCACGGCGCTTAACGGCAGAAGTAAAAACTGATGATGATGATCTAAACACGAAAATCATTCCTCCCCAAGTCAGTTCAGTGGATCGAAAACTATTTCTGCCCACGCAGCTTAACTTTAAACATTGGGCAGAAGCCCACTGATGATGATGGCCTCAATTAGTATTTCATGGCATTATTGGTACATATTGTTCCATATTTTGTTGTTCGTGTTCCATATTTTGTATAACCTCTTTATAACCCCTTGAACCCCTTGAGGCTCTAAAAGCGATGTTTTGGATAGTAAGTAATTTGGGACCGGTATTCGGAAGAGTGCCAACTTCTGATAGATAATTGGGCTATCCTCCGAATAACGGCCACATATTATGGCGGCCCAAAACAGGGCCTCAGTCACATGTAAATTGCGGACTTCCGGCAACTATACCACCACCGCCGAGAGTATCTCCCACGCCACGCGTTAGGCACGGGAGATACTCTCCGCGGTGGCGGTATAGTCACCGGTCTGCAATTTAAGTTGCCGGAAGTCCGTAATTTACATGTGACTGAGGCCCTGTCAGGGTGTTTCTTTGGCTGTCATAATATGTGGCCGTTATTATGAGGATAGCCGATAATTGACATATAGTTTAAATATATCATTGTTAGCTGTTTTTAATGCATTAAATCATAGTGTCTAATTAGTATGTATTTTGTTGCAGTTACTTCTGCCTAAAGTTAGCAAATACTTTCCTTGGGCCTTGAAGATGAGCACCAATAATTTTATTGAGACACTTCAACACATTGGATATCCTAAAGCCAACATTTTGGTTCCTGAAGCATTGGAAAGTGTCTATGAATTGGAAGCAACACTGCCCTTTCTGAAATGGTTCTGCAGTTGTGTAGGTGAAGATAATGTAGTGTCAGTTTCAGAAGCAGATGAGTAAGTAACACATTCATTTGTCTATCTCTGTTGCTTTACTCTCAGACTGCAGTGTTCATAATATGTAGTTATAATTTATGTGTCATCTAAATGAAAATAACTTTCTCCAAACAAGATTGAGTGCTAAACAAATTCATCTGCATAAAATTAAAAATAAGGAAAAAACCTAGAATTAAAACGGTCATACACTTCACTAAAGAGCTACAGATAAGAAGGTTTGGCCATTTGATGGGAATGCTCTGGTACCAGCTTCCACAGAGCCGTGCTGAAGAAATAAAATGGACACAGAGCAAGAGGAAAACCATGCAAAATATGGAATGATGGCATCAATAACAGCCTTAAAGAAATGAAGATTAACTTATAGAATGTGTGGGAAAGAGCATTTAGAAGACCCCCCCCCCCCCCCTTTCCACCTACTCGCACAGACACACACTTCAGGGAGTTAACAGGAGAAGAAGGAGAGGAAGTATGTCATTTGCATAAAGATATTAGCTTTGACAAATTTCCTATCCTTGCTAACACTTTTTGGTTACAAGTGTGGTCCATAACTCCGAAAGAGCCTGTTAGATTCAGCGAAGTGAATTTGCCAGCAGACCGCTTTGCGTTGGTTTCCAGTGGTATAGATCATTGTCAGTTCAGCAAGCAGTGGCAAACTACTGAATGGTGTAAAACTGCCTTGTAAGACCACACACAGCTTTCAAATTCTGGGGTTTGTTTGTAACATCATGTAATGGATAAGCAACTAAATAACCATTCTGCTTTCATCTATGATGTCATCAACGTTTTGTTACATTGCACTGTTTTGTCAAGTCTGTGGCCCAAGTAGATCCGATTTTGACAAGCATGTTTCAGATTTGCTTTCTCTAACCTTTGTTTCTCCCTACTCATAAGGTGGATTGTGGTTCTGGTTATAAAATGCTTGATCATTAATGAATTAAATGTTTACTTGAAAAATGTAAAATGTGCATGTGCTGTCAATCACAAGGTAAAATAGAAAGTATGGAGATATGTTTGTTTTTTGTTTTTGAGGAAGGGGGGGGGGGGGGGGGGTCAGAATTTAATCTCCTGCTGTACATGCTTCCCTGTGGAGTTCGTCTTATTATTATGCACATGTTATCCTATTTAATTAGATTTGTAACAGTAGATATGTAAACTGCTAATAAAACAACAAAAAATCTGTGGCTTATTTTATTTTTAATGAAACTGTTTAGTATAACAGATTATTAAAAGTACAAGTGCACTCAATTGCAATTTCAAAATAACTTGACTCCCTCCCCCCCCCCCCCCCCCCCCCCCCCCCCCCCCCCCCCCCATCTAAAACAGTACTGTTGTTTGGTGGCTGCACTTAAAATGTTGGCTCCAAATTCCAGTGCCAGATTGTCATGTGCCACGCCACTTCGACTTTGCTGAAATTTAATGCCAGCAATCATATAGCAGCTACATGAGTTGTGGTCCTTATTCCCAGCCTAGACTGGACTAAAGTTTACATAACCACCAGGTGCCCTAATGTTACTGTTTTCTGTGGTTGAACCGAGTTTCCCTGGTTTGAAACTGTTTGATCCTCATCCTTGAGGTGTTAAGTTAATACTACAGATTGCAGTCCTGGAAGAGAAAAGTTGCTTACCTTACCCACTACAGATTGCAGTCCTGGAAGAGAAAAGTTGCTTACCTTACCCACTACAGATTGCAGTCCTGGAAGAGAAAAGTTGCCTACCTTACCCACTACAGATTGCAGTCCTGGAAGAGAAAAGTTGCTTACCTTATCCACTACAGATTGCAGTCCTGGAAGAGAAAAGTTGCCTACCTTACCCACTACAGATTGCAGTCCTGGAAGAAAAAAGTTGCTTACCTTACCCACTACAGATTGCAGTCCTGGAAGAGAAAAGTTGCTTACCTTTTCCACTATAGATTGCAGTCCTGGAAGAAAAAAGTTGCTTACCTTATCCACTACAGATTGCAGTCCTGGAAGAGAAAAGTTGCTTACCTTATCCACTACAGATTGCAGTCCTGGAAGAGAAAAGTTGCCTACCTTACCCACTACAGATTGCAGTCCTGGAAGAGAAAAGTTGCCTACCTTACCCACGACAGATTGCAGTCCTGGAAGAGAAAAGTTGCTTACCTTACCCACTACAGATTGCAGTCCTGGAAGAGAAAAGTTGCTTACCTTACCCACTACAGATTGCAGTCCTGGAAGAGAAAAGTTGCCTACCTTACCCACTACAGATTGCAGTTCTAGAAGAGAAAAGTTGCCTACCTTACCCACTACAGATTGCAGTCCTGGAAGAGAAAAGTTGCTTACCTTACCCACTACAGATTGCAGTCCTGGAAGAGAAAAGTTGCCTACCTTACCCACTACAGATTGCAGTCGTGGAAGAGAAAAGTGCCCAACTGGACTTTACTGTGGCCCACCACTGGTTAAACAAGACTGGTGTAGAGGAGTTTTACAAATAGAACTGATCTAGAGCAAGAAAGACCACTATCTGTGGAGAAACTTGAACATGTTTGTCATCAAGCAGGGCACATGATGGCAATGGTTGTGAACATCTTTCTGTGCAAGTGTGTTCAGGAAGATTACTTTTCTTGTGCACATGCATTTATTATTATTATTTTTATATTGACAGGTACAAGCATATTCAAGATGCAGGAAAAGCAATAAGTGAATCCCAGTTGGAAGAATCACTCAGCGCCTTAAGACAAGATAATACAGAGTCAGCGACTGAAGTCTTAGAGTGAGTATACACATTATGCTTTCACATTGAGCCTTTGATATTAACATTCATTAAAGCTGTCTTTGTTCACAGTCTTCTTCTTTGTCCATCCTCAAAAGGGTAGTTGGCATGTTGGGTTGTCATTTACTTCTCTGCTCTGTTTGTGTTTATTGACTACTCCCATATATATATTTCAAACGAGTTAAAATGTATGTAAATAATTATATTTTAACATTTCTTTTCAGTGACCAGTGTTTTTAAGGATTTGTTTCAGGACTTCCTGTTTTTATGGGTTTTTACTTTAAAGGGCTAAAGACACTTTTAGTCATTTTTAAGAAGAATAACTGGCTTTTGTCTCGTGTATTTAACTTCATTATCAATATTTATTGGATTACTAAGGATTACTATATTCACACACATTGTATATTTGGATATAGTTTATTTTATAATCATTCTATAAACTTGCCATTCATTCATTAAAGATAATTGCCTTTGAACTAGGTCTGATGTGAAGTACTTACAAGACTTGCTGGCGAAATGCAAGGCCCAGAAGAATGTCTTATTGGCTCGTCGAAATAAACTTAGGTATTTATCTGTTGTGTGAGGCTTTGGATAGATTTTAAATGACAACTTTGATCTATTTGTGTATCTTAACTTGTTTTAAATTGAGAGAACAAATTTCAAGAATTAAAAGAAACTGTGTAATCTTGTTTTACTTCATCATCATGGGGCTGCAGACTGGTACAAAAAAGGCATGCGAAAAATCTTCTGACAGCAGTATAGAGAAGTAATTTTATTTTCTGCAGAAATAATCTAGGATGAGAGCTCCACCTAATTGAAATGAAATTCTGCAAATCTTTGTGATGTTTGCTATTTTGCACTAAGAATTTCTGATGCAGGATGTGACTGAATTGTCAAAGAGCCACAGAAATCCCCTTTCCTTAAATCACCACTTGCAAGAATTGCACCCCAATAAATGTCAAGGATTGTGCCAGCAGATACTTCTAACAATACATACATGAAGCACATACACGAAGAGTCTACACAAAACTCATGTAACATAAAGTACTGACATTACCTGTGACTGCCACTGCTGATAAGCGAAACATCGTTCTTTTAGTTTTGGCAATGTTTTTAATGCCATATTTGTCAAAGTCACAGTCATCATACTGTTCAGAAATATCTTCACCTTCACTTTCTAATTAAAAAAATTATTTTAAACCACTCAAAGCATAAAAATGTTGCCACCAGGCTGGCTGTGACGATCATGATCAAAACATCCACATAATGCATCCTAACATAGGAACTAAACAACGCTTAAGCCCTTTGAACCACTGCCCCTTAGAAAAATGATTTTCTTTCCAGGCAGCCTGCCGAGACATGTATGTCTGTGCTTATGCCTGATCTCTTTTGAGATCCAAAAACTACTGATTACACAATAAGAGATGCATCTGTGAATGAAGACATTTCAATCTTTTATTATTAACAACAATAATGTGGTGGGGGAACTAGTTACCACATTTCATACTGTTGTGCTATAATTCTTTGTTGGACTGACTTTTTATTGAAATTCTTGTAAATGAATATTAATTATTTGGCTTACATTACTCGTTGTCTCTACATTTGTTTACATCTGAATATTTAGCATCCATCACATGGCATTACGTGACCGACTATCAAACATAGAGAAACATCATCAACATGAAGCAACAGTTTTTAGAAAAATGATGGATACATGTTCTTCTCAAAATGAAAAGGTAACTTGAACTTCATCTGGTTTTTATTTTTTTTTCAGTAATGTGATAAAGTATTTTTCCTTTAAGGTTTAAAATGTTTTCTCAGCTGTATCTCCTCCTCCTTTCTTCTTCCACTGCTTTTCTTTCTTTTCCTCTTTCTCCTATTCCTCCTTTTTTAGCAACTAATGGAGCTTATGCCCTCAGTCAACTCACTCCAGGCCTTTCTATCCTTTTGCTGTCTCATGAAGCTCACTCTGTGTCCTCCTTTTTCGTTCCCCACTGTCTCTAATCCTCATCTCCTTTATTGATTATTTATTTTAAAATATTATGTTGGGCACATTCCTTGGCGAGGACATAATTAACTCTTTGAGTTCCAAGGAATGCATCATACGTTCATAGGTTCCTACCTAGAAGCCCAATGAACGCATGGTACACCGATTGTATTGCTTTCTTTACTACCCCCCGGGCCTGTGATGCTAAACCCCCTGGGACTCAAAGAGTTAAATAATAAAATACAAACAGTCTCATGCTCACTACAAAGACTAGTGCCCAAGTGCTGCAGAAGCCGGTTGTTTTGACAATTACTGATTTGTCACTCAATTCTTCATTTTTATAGTCGTGAGAAGAGAGGATCTGGATTCTATTTTAGTTAACTAATGTTTCAGTTTGTCAGTTATATGCTTGGGACATTTATTTGTTATCTTCAGGGAGCTTCTGTGTGAATGGCTAGGATGTTGGGCTCACACTTGGGAGACCTGGGTTCAAGTCCTTGATTAGATGATGGAGTTTTTCTGTCATTTGCAAAGAATACATTCCTAACATGCACAGTTGGTGCAACTTCATCAGTCATGAATCCCTAAGTCCTCTGGGTAGAAAGGTCCCCTTTATCTTACCCTTCACAACCATACACATTTGTATATTCAGTGCAATAAAGGACCAGTTTTAACAATAACATTGTCTTACTCGCTAAATAGTTCTGAGTGACCTGATCTTCAATATAAGTGAGATATGAAATGAAGAAATAACATTGACAGAGCTCTGAACAGATGTTGATATATTGGGGGGTTGCAGGAATTACAAGCCCATTCATCTTAACTATAAAGAAAATGCAAATGAAATTTATGGATCAATCCAGAAGAATAAGTGGAATAGGAAAATTAATTTTATTTGTGAAAAATACTAGGCAGTAGAGGCAGGAGAAGAAAAAGAAACACCAGTTTCATCAAAATACCATGTGAGAGAGGATTAGAAAGTTGTGATCTTTGATGCCTGTCCCACATCAGACATCTGAAGATCATCTATCCCTGCATAATAATTTTAGCTGCTCAGATGGATGTACTTGGGGCAGTAAATGCTTCTGTACTTTTTATCTGCTTTTGTGTTACGCTACTTTCAGATTTCTGTTGCTCTGCAAAGTCTGACAGACAGCGTTAAGAAAATAACAGACTTCTACTGTGTGCCATCAGCAGGAGGCAAGGATGTTCAGACTAAGGATAGTGGGCCTTTTTTAACACAGTCCGACCTGACTTCATTCCATGCTGCAGAAGAAAAGTTCTCTTGTAATCTAACCAGATTTACAAAGAAGCAGTTCTTTGAGGTAGTATCTCTCTAGTTTTTTCCTTACTTTTGTTCTCTCTATGTGAATTAAAGTTGTGCTTACTTATTAGCAGAAATTAGTAAAGAACACTCACATTTCTTTGACATTTTCTGTTTGTTAGCTTTAAAAAAAGTGGAACTTCTAGAACATTGCTATGTATGTAATAAAAAAATAAAAAAAAAACCATGGCAGTAGGCAATTAAGCTTAATAACGGCTGGGGTCTAGATATTCGTATGAGCTGGTTTTAGTCATAATCTTACATGATGTTTTGGGGCCACCCACAAAGTAAATGAAGCTAAATTCTGCCTTTTCAGTTGCACTGTTGTCATCATGGCACTTACTGCTTTAAACATTTTCCACTCTGTGTAGATGCAGGCAAGTTTTATATGTTTGTTGATTTGTCTAGTGTACTTTATAGGTAAAAATGTGCTAAATAGTTTGATTAAATTTGGTGTTTTTCTGCTGCAGGGTATGGCAAATATGACGGGAAAACAGGAGGTAGAGCACTATGACCTTGTCGATGTAAGCTTACCAGAAAAAGAGTCCCCGAGTGGTGATTCTCGTTTCTTGGACGACTGTCAGGAATTTTCTCGCTTGCAGCAGATGTAGGTTCCTACTACTGTTCATTACAAAATGTGGTCTGGCTGGTTATTTCTGATTTATATTTGTGTGCTGCATGTGATATTTTACTTGGTTTCTTTGTATCTTTAATATAATTTAATTAAAAATAGTTACACTTCTTATGTATCCAAGTTTCTATTGCTTCTATACTCTTATGTATATTTATATGATCTATCACATCATTTTCTTGTTTTTACTTCTGTGCTTGTTTCTTTCACTATTTCTGACTTTTTATTTACGTTGTATATTTCTGATCTTAGAAAATCATTTCAAATTCAATATTCTGAATCCATTTTCTTCTGCTGAATGCTGTCTTTATTTATCCACAAAGTTGTATATGATCAATCAGCACCTGGCATTGTCTTTAAATTAATCATTAGTATGCAGTCAGCTTGTTAGAATGTTTTGTTATCTAGACTTAGCTACTGCAAATATCAAATAAAAGTGAGTAAATAGTGACAGAACAATAATGAACAAAGTTAAACAAGATTTAATATTATAAGATTTGCATTGATTTCTTGTGATATAAAAATTTGAGTGAACCAATTGTCAGATTTGATTATTTACCAGAAATATCTGTCAGAGATTTGTTTTTAGTGAACTGAAGTTTTATCTTCTAATTGTGTGTACTTATAAACTGTTTACTGATTAAATCCACAGTTGTGTGACAGGAAGTTGATGCAGTATAGACTGGGTTTTCATTATATTGTTTCAGATTTCCCAAGAGTGAATGTGATCACATAAATGCATTAATAGGTGCAGCCAAGGCTCTCAGTGCAGTGAATGAAGCAAAATCTATTTGTAGTGTCTTGAAATCAAACCAGTTTCCCACATCAGCAACTGAAATCAGGTATAGAGAAATGTTGCCTCACTGTGTGAACATTGATGCAGGTTAGGTTTCAGTCTCATCTGACTGTTTACTAGCCACCAGTATATGCAGGGTAAACTTTGAACCTCAGCTTGTAATTACATATTTATGCAGAAAATGCCTGTTGGATAACGAAAATATGTTCAAAACATTTGGGTTTTTTTTTTAAACTACCAATATTTGGACATGGTTATTGAATAAATGTTGATACCTGCAGGTTTTTACAGTTATTTTCCAGAGTGCTTTAATTTTTAAACACTTTTATCACAATTTCTAGCTTTGTCGTGCAGATTCTTTATCTCCTGCCATTTATTCAATAGGGGAGTATGGGTCATCAGCCACCTCATGCCAAGTCATCTTTTATCCGCTGCAGTTGCATGCAATTTATCTCATGTATTTGTTACTTGTGTGTGTGTGGGGAGGGGGGGGGGAAGGGGTCAGGTGGGTGGAAAGGGGGGGGGGCGCGAGGGGTCAGGTGGGTGGAAGGGAGGGGAGGGGTCAGGTGTGTGGAAGGGAGGGGGGGGGAACTGGCTGACTGAGTGACTGACTGACTGACTGACTTGTCAGTTTTTCTTTGAGGGGGGGGGGGGGAATGAGGTATCCAAGCTCACCCCTATACTTAATTTCCATTGCCATTTACTACATACATGCCTGGTAATGCAGATTGTTAATTGTTTGAAAAAAAAAAAATAATTCTTTCATGCATTGTATCTTTCTTGTTAAAAATTTTTTTATTATGTTCCATACATAGTTGTCCTTGATTTCTGCTTGCTAATTATGTTAAACCTGCTCACCCTGGTGACCTAGGAAAAACCAAGATCCTTATTTCAAGAGTTCCTCCAAAACAATCTCAAAAAAGCGACCATTTTATATGTCACTAACAATAAAAAATAAAATCACACAGAGAATATTTGTGGACCAAAAAAAAATGGCATACAGAAAACCGGCTTATGTTTTTTTTTTTTAGCCTCTAAACTAATTATAGCATGACATTTACATGTTACCTTGACCACTGTGGCCAGTGGGGAAAATATAATATCCAAATTACTATAAATAAAGCAGTTTTTTTCACTATGACCTCCCCCCTCCCTCCACCCCCCCATGCTTTTTTTTAAAAAAAAGTAAATTTAATCACCCTCATTGTGTTAAAATTTTTGCACATTTTCAAATGGAATCATTTCCTTCAGGTAGCCTTCTCATAAACAAATTACCTTAGCACTAAAGGGGCTCTAGCTTGGGCATTGTACCAACCAGGACTGCAAAGTTTGCAGCATCTCGGGCTGACAGTGTTGTCTACTTTAATTTGTCATTCTTGATAAAGTTGCACTCATGTTTTTAAAACAGTCTGTTCATCCTGATCTTTCCCATAAAGTATAAATAGATATTCTTCAAGATAAAATAAGTTAGTTAGTTAGTTAGTTAGTCTTTCCTCTTGTGTCGAGTGCGGCACATAGGGCAGAGGTCGTGACTCTCCATGCACGGCGGTCCGTTGCAATCCGTTGTAGGTCTTGGATGTTTGAGTGGCCCATGAGCGAGCCTTTCCTGATGATAGTTCTACGTAGGGTTTCCCTTGGTCTTCCACGAGATCTTTTCCCCTGTGGTGTCCAAATGAGGGCTTGGTAAGGAAGTCTTGATTTATCCATTCTAAGGGCGTGGCCGACATAGTTCCAGCGGCGTTTTCGTATAAAATTAGACACATACTCTTGCCTGGATTCTTGCCTTATTTGTGTATTGGTTCGGAAATCTGACCATTTGAAATTTAGTATTCTTCTAAGGCATTTATTTTCAAAACTGTCTAATTTTGTGTCTAGAGTTTTCGTTGATTTCCAGCTCTCGCATCCAAAGGTTAGTACTGGAATCACTCAAGAATTGAAGATCTTGAGTTTTGTGTGTTTGCTAAGTGTCTTTGATTTCCAGATGTTAGACAGTTTATTGAAGGCACTAGATGCCAGTGCTTTTCTAAATGATATTTCTGGTGCGGTATCTCCTGTAGATGACATCTTGCTCCCTAGATAAGTGAAACTGTTGACTTTTTCAAGGCTGTTGTTGTTCAGCGTGATATCAACTGAACTGTTGGTAAGGTCTAGAATTTTTGTTTTTGCGGTGTTAATTTGGAGTCCAATTTGTTCTGAGAAATTCTGGAGTCGATTGATTTTTTCTTGGGCGTCTGTGTGTTCTGAACTCAGGAGTGCTATGTCGTCGGCGAAGTCTAGGTCTTCCAGAATTTTGTCAACCCATGTAATGCCTAAATTTGCGTTATTTATGCACTTGCGCATGACCCAGTCGATTGCTATACCAAAAAGCATCGGCGATAGGACACAGCCTTGCTTCACTCCTGTTTCCACCGGGAACCAGTCAGAATTGCCGGAATCAGTTCTTACACAGCATCGTGTTTCATTATAAAAAGATTTTATGATGTTGATATATTTGATGGGGAAACCATAGATGTTAAGCAATTTCCAGAGTGTTGGACGATGGATACTGTCGAAGGCTTTTTGAAAGTCGACAAAGTTGATCAATAATTTCGACTGGAATTCTGTAGAATCTTCAACAATTATTCTAAGAGTAAAGATGTGGTCTATGCATGACCGCTTGGATCTAAAACCGGCTTGTTCTTTCCTTAATCTTTCATCTATGGATTTTTTCAATCTTTCTAGTAGCATACTACAAAATAGTTTCCCTGGTATCGAAAGCAGGGTGATGCCTCTCCAGTTGTTACAATCGGATAAATCACCTTTTTTAGGTAATTTGAAGATTACACCATCTTTCCATTGTTGTGGTGGGTATTCGTTTTGCCAGACTTCATTTATCAGCTGGAGCAAATGTTGCAGGGTGTTTTCATCCGCTGCTTTGAGCATTTCCCCTGAGATGTTGTCCTCTCCGGTAGCTTTGTTTATTCTTAATTTTTTAATAGCTGTTTTAATCTCCTCTATAAGTAAGCACATGTTTTTAAACACTTTATTAATTCTTTTGTTTGCAAAGCCTAATTAAAACTTTTATTGATATCATGCTTTTTCAGTATGTTTTACAAATGTAATGATGTATACATTTTTTTATTGACACAAATTGCAGTGTCAACACCATTATGTCTAAAATAGTTTGCGTGGGGGAAGCATTCACTTTCGTGTTGCTCCTTTGACATGTATTTCTATAAAACAGCGAACTGAGAGTCATCATTCAGCAAGTAATAGTAATAACCCTTTTGGTTAAGCTTGTGAATGGCTTTTTGTGTGTTAATTCATATAATTTGTTATCCCAACAAAGAGACACGATAGTTTGCTATTTTCACTGCAATATACCGACCACACATGTGCGAGCCAGTCTAAAGTTGTCACTGTTTTCTGAATCTACAGTCGCCTTCATCACATTGTGGAACAGAACATAGAGATTACTAAAGCAGAGATGTCATCTTTACAGTCATCTGTGCCAGGACTGATTCAAGAATTGGGAAGTCTGCAAGGAACAGAAATCCTCACAGGAGATTATGATTTAAAACTTCAGCGCCAGGATTACTTCATTAAAAAACAAGACAATGTATGTTGATGCTAAAATTGGCACCTCACCAGCTTTATGTTTAAGAAGTGTTATCAGCTGTTTGTTTCAGATCTTATTATGCCTGCAATTTTAACTATATAGATTTAAAATTAAAAAGTGTCTTGTCTTGTTATTTTTCTGCGTCAGAATGAAAAGTATACTCTTCTTCTTCTTCTTTCTCTTTGTGTTCAGTTTCGTATGCTCAGATCAGACCATCAGGTGGTTTGCCTCTATGAACTTGCATGTCAGTAGCATATCCTTTATGGTTCCCCATTGCTTGCTTTACACACTTTGCTCTTAAGGCCAGGTGTCTTTTCGAAGTTGTAGGTAGAGTGGGCAGGTCTGCAGAATGTGCTCAGGTGTTTGTGGTCCTGTTTGACAGGCACACTGTGGGGACTGTACAATCTGTATTTTATGTAAATGATAGTGTCCTGTTTATAGACAGAAAATTGTATGTTGCTTTCTGTTGAGTCTGCTGTTGGGGTCTTGTGGATGTTTACTGTTAGTTTGTTCTCTCCACAATTCTCCCTTGATAAGTGTTCTGATTTCTGGTAATGACAATCAATGGGCCTGTTGTTTCTCCTTTGTTCCATTTTTTGCAAGTCTGTCTGCTTACTCATTTCTTGATATGCCGCAGTGAGCTGGGATCCACTGGAGAACGATTTGATTGTTTTGAATAGTAAACAAGATGAACATAAAAGAATACATAAAGAGCCGGTATGTAAGTGTGAGACAACAAAAGAAGCCTACCTAAATAAAGTAGTCATCTTTGTTTAAATCAGTGCATCAGCTGTCATGCATTAGAAAGTATAACAGTTAAAATTGAGAGGATCGAGTTCATTGCACAAGGTTTTTATCCTTTATGGCTCAGTGTTTGTCTCGGCAGAATGCTAGCTGCCTGCCAAATGCATCTCAGAAAGCAAGAGCTCTGATGATGATTCTTATGGATATCGCATTGGTTTTGATTCAAAGTATTTCTCTACTGTATTGATACAGTGTGTGGCACCATCTCACAAATTCTGGAATGAACTCAGCAAATTGTCTTGCTGTATATGTAGGAAAGTAACTGGCACTAGTTGAACAAACGAGTGGGTTATTTGTTATTAGCTGATCCTACAGCATTGCAGTTTGGTCATATCAAAGATGAACAGTACCTGTTTAGGTGATGAGCTTTGCTTTATGAATGGCTTTTTGTCTTGGCCATAATAAAATCTGTCATTATTTAATAGTCATACTATTAAAATCTATTTTCATGTTTCTAGTAAAAAAAAAACTGAGTGTAGTGGTGTATGGAAAACATCATATATTTTGATTGATGAGTCATATGATTAAATAATAGCTGAGAATGATATAGAAGATAATATAAAATTGAACTAAAAATTGGGGATGAACGGTGTAGATTTGTTGAAGGTAAAGGCATAGATAACACCATATTAGATAGAATGTTGGAAAACTTAGACATTGATGAGAATAATAATATTTTCCTGTATTTTGTCACTATTCCATTGTGTCTGCCATTCCTTGTTTTTTGTTTGTTTGTTGGTTTATGGTTCATTATTTTACTTTAGTGAAGACTGGATTATCATTTTTTTCTCAATATTTATCCTGTCTAGCATTTTTCCTCCTCCCTGTTCACTGGAGTTTGTTTGGTTCATCCCTTAGCTCCACATAAATAATCTGTCATACCATTTGCCCTGTTTTTTTTTTTCAAGCACTAGATTTTAAATAAAGATATACAGTACTGATTTCACACTATAGTTGAATATTTTAAGTTCAGTGCTTATTTTAATTTAGTTTTTCGAGTGCTATAAAAGCTTCTCTTGTGTTGTGCATTATTATTTTAATATCTGTTTTCTTGTATCTTTGTCTACATTGTTCTAAATTAAAATGTTCGAATCCATGTTTTGAAATGAGATTTCATAAAAGAATAATGGGGTTATTACTATCTTGATTTATTTTCACTATGTTTGTCTTTACCTCAGAAATTATAGACCTAGTTGTGACTGCCTATCAAGTGTGTTATTTTATTTTGCACCAAATTTTGTAATTCTCATTAACTACCCTGTCAAAGTCCACCATTTAATGACTGTTATTTTGACATAGGTTACTGTTGTCTTCACTATCCAACTATAGTCTGTTAAAATAATACAGCTGTCAGAAGGCTGTTATCTCTTGTGTGGGATAACTGTTAAGCTAAAATTTAACAGCCAATCTTCCTATCAGTACTGACTATAAATGTTTTTTTCTTTTTAATTTTATGGAAGGTCGTAGACCAGCTGATTACCCAAAGAGCTCGCAGTGAATTCCTGGTTATGTTATATGAGTTTGAGTCTAGATGTCATCAGGAAACACACCATCTTCTGTCAGCTGCTCGACGGGTACTAGAATCAAATCTCCAGACATGGCAACAGCGGATGGTAAGTGCTTTTATTTTGTGTAACCACAGTTGGCAACATAAAACAATAGAATTTCATCATAAAGTCAAGATGAGACCAGAAAGTACAATAACACAATATATTTCACATTAAAATATTTTGCAAAAACTGAATTTTATTTTGAAAATACATATTAGATGTGCAATATAGCTTTGCACTATGAGGTGAAGAAACAAGTTTTTTGTTGTTGTAAATCCTATTATTCAGACAAGATATTTGGGTGGTTTCCAGTGAAAATTTTAGGGTAGCTGCAAAGATGACGCTTTATAGAAGAATAATAAAATGTCTTACAAGAAACTATGTTACAATGAGAAGTCATTATTCACTTAAGAAGAAGAGAGTCTAAATTCTTTAGGTACCTCATAGATCAGGAAAACTGGAGCATGTCATAAGAATTATGAAGACAACTATGACAAGAATGGCATTCATATAACCCTAATAGAGAAGCTTGGTGATCTGTATTTCATTGGCAACATTGAGACCCTGTCCTAGTTTTGAATTGAAATACACAATAAATTGAACAAGCTTTATGAGAAACTCGCAGTATTACAGTTTTTTAAAAAGCATCTAGGAAAGAAAGGTTATGAGAATATGTAAATTTACTATAACCCAGCTAATCAGGTAATCACATTTAATAGTTGCTCTGCTTCCATGCCAACAAAAGCCACACAGAATGCCCATTGCTGTCTTTTGAAAACACAATTGACACTGACTGCGGTCTCTGCAAAGCCAACAGCCTACACACACAGTCTGACACTAGAATTGGGTGATGGAAATATATATTTTTAGTCTGCATATGGGGAAAATGCAATAGCTAGCCTTAGCCAGAAACAGGCAAATTGCCATGACTAAAAACAATAATCATGCCTATCCACGATATTGGAGTTGAAGCCTTCCAGATGTGGAATAATTCACCAATTTAAGCAGCAGTTAGACAGAGGAACAGATAGAATAACAGACATGAGAAGGGTTTTCACTACACTAAGAAATATGTGGAAGTCATTTGAAGAACCTAGTACCAAATTGATAATATTTAACTTTGATGTAAATTAGCCCTGTAACAGTACTGTAGAGTTTTCAGAAATGACATTCTAGTCTCAAAACTCTAAGGGGAAGTGCCAACTGTTCCTTCACATGGTAGAAGACGGTAAACACTGCAGTCGGCACAGAGATAAGTGACCATCACTAGAATACCACCGGCTGTCAGCAAGAGTACCACAAAGCAGGGTACTCACTTGTGGTGGCAATCTGAATGATTGCTTAAGGCTGAGGACATGATCCAGAACTGTAGATAGCAAAGCGAAAACTACCATAATAGTATTCATAGAAACCGAATCAAGGATAAAACACATTCTAAAAGACATAGTCATCAGAGTTCTTGTAAACAACATTTTCGCTCTGAAAGTGGAGTACTGTGGCCATATCAAATATTTCAATAGCTTGGAAGGAACAGTAATGAAATGCATAGAATTGTGAAAGAGGCAGGGGCCGACCAGCATGAAGGTTAGTATAAGTCTCAGGAGACACCTTGGAAGGTGGGTCTGGCAAAAGAGCAGCTTCCAAATGGGATGTGATGGAAACAACATTTTGTGAAAGACCTGCTTGTTGCTTTTCCATATTGATTTTCTAGCACACCAGTCTGAGCCATTCATGCTCCATCCTCTGATGCAGCAGCCTTCTCAGTGTCTCCATGGTCACTGTACCAGTAGAGGTTAACTGGCAGTAGACTTCTTAGTGTCTCCATGGTCACTGTACCCAATAGGAGTTAACTGGCAGTAGACTTCTTAGTGTCTCCATGGTCACTGTACCAATAGGAGTTAACTGGCAGTAGACTTCTTAGTGTCTCCATGGTCACTGTACCAATAGGAGTTAACTGGCAGTAGACTTCTTAGTGTCTCCATGGTCACTGTACCAGTAGAGGTTAACTGGCAGTAGACTTCTTAGTGTCTCCATGGTCACTGTACCAGTAGAGGTTAACTGGCAGTAGACTTCTTAGTGTCTCCATGGTCACTGTACCAGTAGAGGTTAACTGGCAGTAGACTTCTTAGTGCCTCCATGGTCACTGTACCAGTAGAGGTTAACTGGCAGTAGACTTCTTAGTGTCTCCATGGTCACTGTACCCAATAGGAGTTAACTGGCAGTAGACTTCTCAGTGTCTCCATGGTCACTGTACCCAATAGGAGTTAACTGGCAGTAGACTTCTCAGTGTCTCCATGGTCACTGTACCAGTAGAGGTTAACTGACAGCAGCCTTCTCAGTGTCTCCATGGTCACTGTACCCAATAGGAGTTAACTGGCACATCTGCATGCCTTTTCTCATTTAATACCCATTTCCAGCAGGCAGTTCATTGTCTCTGACTCCTTTGTCTTAAAATATTTGTTTAATGCAGGAAGTATATGCTGCAGGAATTAAACATAGATAGATATGAGTGTCCTGGTTATATTAGTTATATAAATCCTACCGGACAAAAAAGACAGGGGCATTGTCTTCTGGTGAGAAATGGGGTGAAGCATGTGATTCTTGACCTGAGCCAATGGAATCATGGTACACTAGAGGTTCAGGGTATACAGATAGATAATGGAGGAACAACCTCGAATTTAATAAATGTTTACGCTGTTGTTGAATCTCTTATCACTATGGAACATTAGGACTGGCTCAGAGAGTTGGAGGAAATCCCTAGCAGTAGGCTTCTAATCTGTGGGGATTTCAGTGCGCGGAACAGAGCATGGGACAGTACTAGGGAAAATATACAAGGAAATGCATTAGCAGAGGCTATGGTGGATGCAGACCTAGTCTGTATAAACGACAGTAGGCCAACTAGAATGACAATGAAACCTGGTGATGCAGATACAGCTTTTGATTTGGCATGTGTTACTCAGTCAGCAATGCTGGACACAAAATGGAGTGTCCTGGGTGATCATGGGAGTGACCATATGCCATGCACAGTCTTGATTTCTAAAGCTAGGAAGATCAAGGCTGTGAGAACATGCAAGACTTTAAAGTATAAATGGGGCAGTACCCTTCTTGGATGCCTCCAACAGAAAGTATGCAGCAGAACCACTATCTCTGCTTTTGTGCAGCCTCCATGGTGGACCCAAGAAGTAGAAGAGGCATGGAGAGCAAAGCAAGCAGTTAAGCAATTACAGCAAGTGCGAGAGCACCTCACAGATTTCAAGAGGATTTAGAGAAGCTAGACAGAGTTAGAAAAGAAAAGGTAGAAGAGTTCAAGCGGTGTGCAAAAAAAAGCTAAATAGGAACATTTTATGAGCAAAATTAGAGGAGATAAATTACTGCGTAGGTTTTGGAAACTCTACAGACAGATGCAAAAGAAGGATCAGCTTATCACAACAGGCACTGATAAAAATATGCCAGAGACAACAGACAAAGACAAAGGGAAAGGGAAAGCATTTTTGAAGAGATTTATATAGCCCAAACTGATCATTATGATAGGGAGCTTAGAAATTCAGTTAGAGATAATCTGTCTAATACTTTAAATTTTGAAGATATCATTAGGGTGGAGGATATGAAATATAAACTGCAATAGTAAGCAGTGCAAGTATATATCACATACATACTACCGGGGTATCTCTTGTACATCCCAGAATTATCCGCATAATCTTGAGAGCATTGAGTCCTTTTTGGCATTTCACCTCTGAGCAACGTATCTTGACCATAACAATGCTAAAGGCAAATACTAGGTTTCTCCAGGACATGTCACTATTGCAGGTTGGTAGATTAGACCCAAACGGAAGTGTTGGCTTTGTGGCTTCTCGGAGCAACAGGGTTTAAATAACATACAAAAGAGAGATGCAGTTAAATAATATGGAGATGACATGATTGATTTGGTAAAGATGGAACAGCTATTGTAAGTTAATTACTTCATTCAGGGTTAAAACGCAGAAGAGGAATTACAGAAATAAAAATATGAAAGAGAAATGCCTACTGATTGTTAATTCTGATACCAAAGGCAAACTGACTTGGGTGCTGGTGAAGAAAAAATTAAATAATTAAAGTGACTAAACATTAATCCTATCATCACAGGACCTGCAGTAAGTAATTGTTACTCTGGTGATTGAAGATGCGAAAAAGAGCTTTAGCTTGAACAGCAAATAGGCAGAAGTAATGGCAGAGTTGAGTTGATTGAAGAACCAACATCAGAGCGCTCAGGACATTCCCTTAAGCGCCCCATCTTTGTCTTAAGCAGTTAAAGCAGAGTTCCAATACCAGTGGTACCTGTAGCTGTCCATTAGCTCCTCTGAATTGTACACATACTCCCATAAAACCTTAACCACATCTGCCCTATCATGCATTAGTATTCCCCAAGTTGTGCAGAGCCAGCCAGTTTGTCCACCTGTTTATTACCCAACACACGGGTATACCCCGGAGAAAAGATCCAGACAATGCTCCCCACCCGTGACCTCTGAAGAAAACCATGCCTGTCTTCATTAGCATTCAGTCACAATGTGTGTGTATCATGTTCTCTAGCCAGCTTTTACTGCAGTGACCACCTCCAGGCTAAAGCTGGATGTTGTGGTATCATATGCTAGGCTCTCCAGAAACATTGACCATTAGCTTTTGCCAAGAACCCCTAAACACTTCTTTTGCCATCACACCTGCTAGCCATTCTCTGCACTCTTGGCTCAAGATGATTATGACTCTACACAAATCTGACTGTTCCACTGGCCCTCTGACCCACTCCTCTTATTTCCGAATGTTCTCCAGACTTCAAACCTTTTTGATCGTGTCCTCCGCATGAGCCATCCATGACTTCCCTCTTATCAGCGGATTGCTCTTAACTGTGTCCAGTGCTTCGTGCAAAGGGTGATCTATGTTTGCAGCCACTCTGAGGTAGGACTTCGCCTGCAGCACCTTGAGCCTACCTGCAACAGTCAGCAAACCACAACTGGGATGTCTCTGGTACAGCCCAGAATGACCTGCATAACTGTGTTCTGAATGAGTTATAGTTTAACCATTTTAAGTATCGGATGAAGTATATTTTGCATAAGCATGGACCAATCTTGCCTAAATGTCTCGATTTTGACAAGAGTAGATGAATCTTGCTAGTACCTCAGAAACTGTGTAGCCCTTTAACTAATGAAACTTGTTTCTCACACAATAAAGTTTTTTTCTAAACTATATTTGGCAATTATTGTCTTTCAGAATGATCTTGAAGACCCAGATCTCAGTGTCAAAAGGCTAGAACGCAATGTTGTTGACACAAGAGATAAGTCGTCAGCCCGCCTGTATCATCTATTAGGTAAATTTTTATGAAAGGAAATATTAATTATCACATCTGTGGATGTTCTTTATGTTAACAGTGTGAATGGACACAGTTATTAAGTAGATTCATTTCAGATCACATCTCAGGTAGACTGGTTTTCAGATCACATCTTAAAGTCCATGCCGTGTGGCTTTGGTAGTCATGTCTATCCACAACCTTCTGTCTCGTGTTTTTTCAATCAACTTTGACACAGATGATCTTCCTGGCCATGATGTCAAAATGTCCAGCATCTGTTCTCTTGGTCTCCCTCTGCCTCTTCTTCCCTCCAATTTTCCTACTGTCACAATATATTCCAGTTTTCTCCTCATCACATGACCAAAGAATGTAGATTGTCTCTTTCTGATGTGGCTCTCTTTTTGAGTCAGTCATTCATTACTCTTTTATATCTATCCAGGGTATTTTCATCATTCCTCTATAAAACCACATCTCCTATCGACTGCGCTAACACGGCCCTCATTTCTAAGGGGTGACGTGAGCAACGTTTTAAAAAATGTGATGTGGAATGAAATAAAAACAAAGGCTAATTTTTATACGTTACTCACGTCAACCCTTACAGATCTGTACACTCTCCTTTCCTCATCGTTACCTTTGTATAGTTCATTCACTTCATGTTTGACAAAGGCTGCCGGCTGAAACGTTTTGTATGTTGTTTTGTGCACGTTTCCCCATTTTCTTAAAGCTTTTTAGTCAAATTTCACTGGAATTCCTTGTATTAGCTTGACTGCAGTCACCCCTATATTTTGACCGGAAAGCTGCAGTTACCGCTTCCACCTCCATTCTCATGCAAGATGTTGTGGTTGTTTTTCTGTTTTTCAAACAAAGACCCTTATTTTCACTCTCCATTCTAGTTATATCCTTCATGTCTTTCAGTCATGTTTCATTTTCAGCGATCAAAACTATGTCCTCAGCATATCGCAGGTTGTTAACAATATACAATCTGTATGTATATGTTGCCTTTTACGTGAAGAGTTTTTTTGCTTTAAAACTCTTTTCTTTCTGCTATGTCTCCCTCTATGAAGCATAGATCCTCAAACAATTTGCATCAGGTCTTTGGTTGGTTAACTTTTACTGTAAAATGTTATAATGAGATAAGGTAGCTAATCCAAAGCTGACCACTAGTCGATTTTTACAACATGATTGGTAGTATTACTATTTATCCTTCAGGTCCTGGTAACACTTGGGGAGCTCATAAATTGGCTTTGCAGTGATTACCACATCATTGTTGATGGTGATGTGAACAGTTCTGGTTGTTTGTCCACCTCCGGACATCTTTGTACAAGTCTGGCTTATTTGTATGCAGACTTCAAAGGAAATACCCCCAGTTTGTCGCCTTTTATGACATGCTTGTTAGGTTGGCAGTGGGTTATTCCCCCTCACCCCCCCCCCCCCCACAAATACCAATAAGGCCTTGGTACTCACACAAGGCGGTAACTTGTCTAAGTTCAGTGTTTTTTGCCAGGTAAAATGCCAGTTATAGCCTACTCTTTATCATTTCAGCTATCCATAAATCTCAACAATAATTGTGATAGAACCTCTTGTGTATTTACCATTATCAAAAAAAGGGAAATCACCTGATAGCATGAGCTAAGTGTGGAAATATTGCATCTTGTCCATTGTTGTTGTCAGCCAAGACTTTTCTCTGCCTTCTACTTCTCTTCCTTCACTTATTTATTCCCTGGAGGGTTACCTTAGAGAGGGTTACCTTTGAGAGGGTGTTATGACATGCAACATGGTGGCAGTGGTTCTTGATGGCCAGCATCAACAGTTTAGTTTGACGTTAGCATAGACATTTATACTGGGTTTCTTTACTTGATGTGCACAAGTTTCCTCAAGTATTTCTGTGTAAAATCTGAATCTTTCATTACGTTTTAGAATGCAACTCTCACACCTATTTAAAAAAATTGATACCACACGTTACTTAGATTGTTTGATCTTCACATGTAAGCTGATGTTACCTGTCCATATAAAATTCACTTGTGAAGCCATCTTTAATCTTGTTTTGATCTCTTTACTACCACCATTAGACTGACAGTTAAGTTAATATTAAAAAGTGAGAAAAAATGCACAAAGAATACATAAAGAGTGGACAAAGAGACTTTTTGATAAACAGATATTTTTTACGAGGAAAGGAAAAAATAACATATAAGACATTTTAAAAGCCGGGAACAGAAACAAAAACTGTCCCCTGGCACATTGACTAAATTGAAACATTGTTTTGCTACATTCAAGGAGACTTTGTTGATGATGAACAAATGCTGTACCTGCCAAAGCAAAAGATAATAGAGAAAGCCAAGCAACTGGATCATCAGTACAGCTGTGCTAGAGCATCTGATAAAACCATGGATGAGAAATACTTGACTAAAATATCCCAGCTGTAAGTAATTGCACTTGTTTATATTCATTGATGAAGTGTTTATCTCTTCACTATCATATAACTGGTCCTTTGCAGAATGTGATTCCATAATGACCCATTGGAGCAACTTTTGATCCTTTGCCTTGTACATTTTCATGCCAACAGGATCATTAACCTGTGTCTGACTTCCTTCTAGTCAACCCCTGCCATGAACCAGATTGTCTGTTATCACTCTTCCTAAACAACTGTGATATTTAATATGGCCAAAGTGTTTTAATTTCTCACATAAAGTACCCTATGTTCACATCTTGTAGAACATCACTGTATCTCATCTGTGGGGTCCACCCTGTTATAACAATTTTTCTTTGTTATAAAAACTTCCCTAATTATTGGGGGGAGCAGTGGTTTGATTCAGGATTCAAAGTTAGCTGCGGATGATTTGGGTGCAGGCAGCTTTGCATTGATTTTGGCAATGTTTTGTGTGTGTTGCATTGACGTTTTCTTGCTTCTTTTGAATCGTTCGTCTCATTGTTGATTCACTCAGTCAGCCAGATGCCACCGCCACAGTGAAAGTTAGCTGCAATGGATCTCCATCACTCTGTTTCTTGTCTTGTTTGTAAACTCTTAGACTGTTATCTATCCATCTCTTGATGTTGTCCTTCCACTTGTATCATTGCCTATCTCTTGCTTTCTTGGCCCCAACCTTTCCTCCAGTATGGTTTGTTGATTATGAAGTCAGAATATTCCATGTTCCTCATAAACATCTTCCACTTTTGCTGTCAAGTGTTATGAGGAGAAATAGTTTATGGTTCAGCCCTCAGTGACTGATGCTGTTGTCATCCTGTGTGAATTAACAGTGCCTTTCTTGTCCTCTGTCTCTTAGTTGCCCTCTTCCTCACATATTAGATCTTATGGAGAGACCCAAAGAAGTTCTAGTTTGTGAATAAGTGACTTGTGCTAGATAGGATACATTGGGAAATCTCACAACTAGTAAGTTTTTACTCTGGAATCGATAGGACACAAATGTATAGGATAAAAGGCAGAAATCAAATGGTTTGGCCATGTAACAAAATTGGCAGCAGACAGGACACCACAGAGAGCAGTGTTATACAGATACAGTGATAACAGACCCAGAGGTCGACCACGCAGAAGATGGACTGCATAAATGTCAGAGACACTGAAAGGTACTATACACGAAGCGAACAGAAGGGCCCGTTCTAGAGATCTCTTCCTCCCTTGCCACAAGGCATTCCAGGAGTAGAGAAAAGAAAGAAAGAAAGAAAGAAAGAAAGAAAGAAGAAAAGGCAGAACAACAACAATAGAAAAAGCTGATGTGGGGGGTCAAATACTTAGCTGGAAAGGCAGAGGAAGACAGAGATAGATTCATGTGCTGAGCTTATATAGATTGACAACTGAAAATAGTTGTGTATGCAGCACCAATTTTTGATCGTCAGTTGACAGAGAGGATTGAAGAACAAGCCTCAGCTTTGAAGTCACTGTTTGTTTCTAGCTTCTGAAATGTTAGCAGCCGGTACTTGTTGAATACTGAGATGGGGTACCTGCTCATTGAGACTGTAATAGATCCTAATTCTTATTTTGTCTTGTCAGTTTTTAGCTTTCGACATTCCTCACATGTGCATAAATAATTGTTCTTCAGGGAACAAGTGCTCCTCCTTTCAGTCCATTAAACCTGCTCAACTGAAACTAATATTCTTGCATGTGAAAATGTTCAAGCCAGTGTTGCTAGATATTATGGGTTTCAGTGCACCTTCTGATCCACCATTTGACATCAGTTGGCTCAACCCTGCCCTATTGGAGGGGGGTGGGGGAGGGGGATTTCATCTACTACATTGAAGTAGCCAGTTAAGAGTTTGAAACCCAAGCGTTTAAATAAATTACTGGGGAGATAAGGATCTAGCACTTGTTGGTGAGGAAAACTTTGACATTGTTTGTATTACACATAAGACACGGTTTCTTTAATGTCAGCCTGTATTGTACATCAAGACACACAGTTTCTTTAATGTCAGCTTGTATCGTACATCAAAACACACAGTTTCTTTAATGTCAGCCTGTATTGTACATCAAGACACACAGTTTCTTTAATGTCAGCCTGTATTGTACATCAAGACACACGGTTTCTTTAATGTCAGCCTGTATTGTACATCAAGACAGACAGTTTCTTTAATGTCAGCCTGTATTGTACATCAAGACACACAGTTTCTTTAATGTCAGCCTGTATTGCACATCAAGACACATGGTTTCTTTAATGTCAGCCTGTATTGTACATCAAGACACACGGTTTCTTTAATGTCAGCCTGTATTGTACATCAAGACACACGGTTTCTTTAATGTCAGCCTGTATTGTACATCAAGACACATGGTTTCTTTAATGTCAGCCTGTATTGTACATCAAGACACACAGTTTCTTTAATGTCAGCCTGTATTGTACATCAAGACACACGGTTTCTTTAATGTCAGCCTGTATTGTACATCAAGACATATGGTCTCTTTAATGTCAGCCTGTATTGTACATCAAGACACACAGTTTCTTTAATGTCAGCCTGTATTGCACATCAAGACACAAGGTTTCTTTAATGTCAGCCTGTATTGTACATCAAGACACACAGTTTCTTTAATGTCAGCTTGTATTGTACATCAAGACACACAGTTTCTTTAATGTCAGCCTGTATTGTACATCAAGACACACAGTTTCTTTAATGTCTGCCTGTATTGTACATCATGACACACAGTTTCTTTAATGTCAGCCTGTATTGTACATCAAGACATATGGTTTCTTTAATGTCAGCCTGTATTGTACATCAAGACACACAGTTTCTTTAATGTCAGCCTGTATTGTACATCAAGACACACAGTTTCTTTAATGTCAGCCTGTATTGTACATCAAGACACACAGTTTCTTTAATGTCAGCCTGTATTTCACATCAAGACACATGGTTTCTTTAATGTCAGCTTGTATTGTACATCAAGACACACAGTTTCTTTAATGTCTGCCTGTATTGTACATCATGACACACAGTTTCTTTAATGTCAGCCTGTATTGTACATCAAGACATATGGTTTCTTTAATGTCAGCCTGTATTGTACATCAAGACACACAGTTTCTTTAATGTCAGCCTGTATTGTACATCAAGACACACAGTTTCTTTAATGTCAGCCTGTATTGTACATCAAGACACACAGTTTCTTTAATGTCAGCCTGTATTGTACATCAAGACACACAGTTTCTTTAATGTCAGCCTGTATTGTACATCAAGACACACAGTTTCTTTAATGTCAGCCTGTATTTCACATCAAGACACATGGTTTCTTTAATGTCTGCCTGTATTGTACATCATGACATATGGTTTCTTTAATGTCAGCTTGTATTGTACATCAAGACACACGGTTTCTTTAATGTCAGCCTGTATTGTACATCAAGACACACGGTTTCTTTCATGTCAGCCTGTATTGTACATCAAGACACACGGTTTCTTTAATGTCAGCCTGTATTGCACATCAAGACACACAGTTTCTTTAATGTCAGCCTGTATTGCACATCAAGACACATGGTTTCTTTAATGTCAGCCTGTATTGTACATCAAGACACACGGTTTCTTTAATGTCAGCCTGTATTGTAAATCAAGACACACAGTTTCTTTAATGTCAGCCTGTATTGTACATCAAGACACATGGTTTCTTTAATGTCAGCCTGTATTGTACATCAAGACACACAGTTTCTTTAATGTCAGCCTGTATTGTACATCAAGACTCACAGTTTCTTTAATGTCAGCCTGTATTGTACATCAAGACATATGGTCTCTTTAATGTCAGCCTGTATTGTACATCAAGACACACAGTTTCTTTAATGTCAGCCTGTATTGTACATCATGACACACAGTTTCTTTAATGTCAGCCTGTATTGTACATCAAGACACAAGGTTTCTTTAATGTCCAATATTATGTTGTCTTGGTCGCCCCTGGGTTTCCTTTCAAGAACTGTATCTATCACTAGTACCTAAGTGATCGTCCCCAAGCACTAGACACAATTCCAGTAGAAGCAAAGATGATTCTATGTGGAGACTTTAACAGCCACTCACAAAGCTGGGGGTTACGACCACATAGACCAGAGAGGAGAGAAACTGGAAGAGTGGCAGGATGAGAACAGACTTGTTATGATTAATAGGCCAACTGATCCACCCACATTCTACTCGAGGTCGTGGCACACCACTACTACCCCAGACCTAGCATTTCACTCTCCAGATCTGTATTGGAACATTACACGAGTTGTTGAAAAACAACTGGGAGGCAGTGATCATCGACCGGTCTTCCTGAATGTAGAAAATGAAAAGGTCAGAGGAACTAGTATGCTGCCAAGGTGGAACTACAAGAAGGTTGACTGGACAGTGTTCAAGCACCGTACCAGTATACTGCTTGGAAGTCTCAGTGTAGACCAGGATAAAAACAAAGTAGTTGAAGAATTTAACAAATGCGTACTAAAGGCAGCAGGAGAATCAATACCAAGAGGTGCCCGTAAGCATTATAAGCCATACTGGAATAGTGAACTAGAAAATTTACATAACAAAGTGGAAACATCTAGGAAGAAAGCAGAGACCAGGCCAAACCAAGAACATCACAATAACTTCCAGCATGCAAAAGCAAAATTTGTAAGGCAAAGCTGCAGGTTAGAAGGGAAAGCTGGCAGGAGAAAACAAGGTCATTGAACTTTGAAAAAGACACTAGAAAGTTATGGAAGCTTGTAAAACAAATTAATGATGAGGATACAGGGTGGAACTCAAAGATCACGCTGCTGAAAGATGGAAACATGGTCACAGGAAAAGAGGCAGCCTACCTCTTTGCAGACACTTTTGCATTAGATAATGACATTGAAATAAGTTCAGAGAAAAAAAAAGAAATTCAAGAAAAGACTATTCAGAAGTCAGAAAAAAGTAACATCAGAGGCGCTAGAGGTACCACTTACACTTAATGAACTGGAGTTGGCCATTTCAAAGCTGAAAATGGGGAAGTCATCAGGAGCAGATGGTGAATCTAACGAATTGATCAAAAACTTAGGAACAGTGGCCAAAACAAAGCTTTTACATACATTTAATGCTTGCTGGGCAACAAGAAATGCTCCACAGATCTGGAGAGAAGCAATTATGATACCCCTCATAAAGCCTGGGAAAGACAGTTCCAATGCCCCCAACTACAGACCAATCAGCCTCACAAGCTGTCTCTGCAAAACAATGGAGCGCATCACCAACCTCAGACTACAGTGGTACATTGAAAGTGAAAACATCATTACACCACAGCAGGCGGGCTTTAGAAAGTTCTACTCTAGGGAAGACCAGACAACATACCAAGAAATAGAGGATGCTTTTCAAGATAAGAAACTGATACTCGCGGCATGGATAGATTTAAGGAAAGCTTTTGATAAGGTTTGGAAGGAGGGGCTTTTGAAGAAATTGAGAAACTATAAAGTAAATGGAAGAATGTACAATTGGATTAAAGCATATCTACATAACAGAAGAGCCAGGGTACAGGTAGATGGTTTCAAAAGTATAAAAGTTCTACTGCGACATGGCGTCCCTCAAGGTGGTGTCCTGTCGCCCACACTTTTCCTCTTATTCATCAACGACCTGGTTGCTGAAATACCAAATGGAATAAAAATGGCAATGTATGCTATCGACCTGATACTGTGGTGCACCGATGAACATGCAACAATAGCCACAAGAACACTACAGCGGGCTACAAATGCACTTGAGGCATGGGCGAATAGATGGTGTGTCAGCATCAATACAGACAAATGTAGCACCACACTCTTCACTCTCTCCCCAAAGCAAAAAGCAGGCATAATCAAAATAAACAGAATACCCCTAAGAGATGATAAAGAGCCCACGTGCCTCGGAGTCACATTTGATGACAGGTTGACATGGAGAAAACATATCAACAAGGCAGCAACCAAAGCCAGGAGGAAGACAGCCATACTAAGAAAACTAAGTGGAACCACATGAGGAGCCAGTGGGAAAATACTCAATAAAGTATACAAGCAGAGCATACAACCAAACTTTGAATATGGGTCAACTGCATGGTGTTCAGCATCTAGTACTACATTAAAGGAGTTGGACAAAGCGCAAAATCAAGCACTCAGAGTCATCACAGGAGGGATGAAATCAACCCCCATATTAGAAATGGAGAAAGCTGGGAAAACACAGGCACTGAGAGAACGCAGAAATACAAAGTTGCAAATACAAGCTGAAAAGTTCCTCTGTATGCCAGATCACCCCATGAAAAATAGATTTCAGAACCTGGCCTTGGAACGGTTAAAAAGAAGCAGCTTTATACATCAAGCAAAAAGAATATGTAGACTGCTGACCTTCCAGAAATTGGTTGTCCACAGAACAAACCCCATGGCGAAAGAAATGCAAACTAACACTGCAAATCCAGACAAATGTGAAAGGAATATTGGACAAGAAAGAACAAGATAGTGTACAGCGCAGAATGGCCACCCTCAGTTATATTAATGAAGAATACCCACAAGAACAATGGGTCAGAGTCTATACAGATGGGTCCGCAGAAAGTGCAGTTAGAAATGGTGGCGCTGGAGTGTACATAGAATTCCCAGATGGTACCAACCGGAAAGTACTGCCATAACTATGATGCAGAAACTCAGGCTATCAAGATAGCAACAGAGAAACTGCTAAATACCAATCTTGGCTCACAGTATGTGGTAATGCTGACAGATGCAAAATCAGTACTTGAAGCACTCCAGTCTAGGAAACTACCAGAATTGCAAACACTGCTGACACAACTTAGCATTCAGCAAAGAGTTGTAATGCAGTGGATACCGTCTCATTGTGGAGTGCCTGGAAATGAGAAAGCTGATCTACTGGCAGGAGAAGGTGTGACAAAAGTGCAGCCGGATGTACCAGTCACATACCACCAAAAGAAAAGAATCATTAAATCGATCAGGAAACCACCAGCCCCAGCACAAGATGACTATTTTATTATGGACAAGTCATTATCCTCCGCCTCAGAACAGGGCACAACCGATTACGTAACCAAATGTACACAAAATTCAAGATAGGCGTATCAGCCATGTGCAGCTGTGGAAAGGTGCCCCAGACAGCAGAGCATGTACTCCAGGACTGCACAAAATTTGACACATTAAGGCAAACCTTTTGGCCAGAAAGAACAACAGTGGAATGTAAACTCTATGGACCACTGAATGAATTAACAACAACAGTGAAATATATACAAGAGACAAAATTGCTGATATAGACAACTTATTTTAGGCGAACGAAAGAAGAAGAAGAAGAAGAAGAAGAAGAAGAAGAAGAAGACCAGTACTTCTTCTAAACCTGTGTATGGTTTAATTTTAAGCAAGTTTGTTTCCTGCATTCACTTTTGTTTGTAATAATTTCTTACAAGGAAAGTTGAATCATTCTTTGACTCACAAACAGGGAAAGTTGCATGGTCAGCTCCATGGCAGTACTTTATGGTGGATCAAGCACATCCAGTGGCCAGCCTTCTTTGTCTCCACCAGAGATCCAGTCAGTTATGACAGAGCTGATATCAAACATTGCAAAACTAGAAACTGACCTTGCAGAAATTGTGACTGACGTCACTAACAAGAAAACGGTAACTTTTCTTTCTGAAAATTATTACATTGTAGAAATGTGATTTGTAGCAGTAGACACAGTTAAACAGATGAGTGTAGTCAGTGACTGAAAACTGACCTGTGTCTGAACCAGAACTGACCAAAATCCATACTGTCTCTAAGTGTTGGTCCAGAAAGCCAACTGTAATTTTAACAGTAGAGATGGAAAAGATAAGTGTTTGAGGTCTGAAGTTTGATATACTGGCTAAAGGGTGCCAGTGTCTCAGATCTGCTGAAAAAAAAAAAAAGTAAAAATCCCAAGGCAAAATACATTGATCACATGACACAGCAGTTTTCTGACATTTATAATAAAGGTGAAGACAAAAAGGATGACAATGGACATACAACATAAAGATATAGTCAGCACACAGCCCAGCAGAAAATAGAACCAAAGCTGAAGACATAAGACAGTTAGAGGCGCATTACCACAGACTGTCACTGCAGAGATGTCACTAAATGATTCTGTGAAAGAAAGATGTGAAATTGATGTCAGTCTTCCTGCAGTCACCTGTGGGTGCACATCTACACAGATTGTATACAACATGACTGGATTACTGCATGTACTTAGTTGATAGTTGTCAGAGGTGGTCAGCATCTGTTGTGATGTCTGGGTTCTTCCTGATACTTATGAGTTGTTCAGTTTGACACACTGCAGCCACATAATTGGATGCTGTATGTACATAGTATCTCACAAAGCATGTTAGGGTAGGTGTAGACAGGTATGCTCCATGCAGAGTGGCAAGCATCCCCTCAAGGGTCCCTAGTAGTTAGCATTCTTTGAATATTTTCTCCGGGTCATGCAGGAATGTTGGGAAATGAACAGGTAGACAGATTGGCTGGTTCTGCACCGATGGATGATGCATTTATGCATGGTAAGCTAGATGGAGGCCCTTTGGGAGAAAGTGAATGTGCAGGCGTGAAAAGATCATTATGGTGTGGAGAGAATGGTACATCTAGGAGTGAGCTGGGGATTTTGTCGACATTCTACGCTCAGAGGAAAGGCAAGACGGACAGCAAACTGCTACTGATACCATTGGAATTGGAACAAGGCCCATGTGGGAATGTTCCCAGTGCTTTGATGTCAGTTCTTTACTCAACACTGACAGACAAGATGGTCATGCAAGTTAGTGTTTGTTGTAGTAGGTTTTAACACTGTGTTCATATATATAGATATGCTTGGCAATGTGACATGACATCTTTGTATAGTGTACCTGTTTTCAGTTGGAGCAGCAATTTCTGACAGCATACTCGTTTTGAGACTTCTTTGAGGTATTCAAATGGTGTAATGCAGTGCATGCTATTCAGTATTGTATTTCGTTTGTGGGTTCCAGAGCCCCATTGGGGGAAGGGGCGGGCAAGAATAGAGCCACTTTCCTCTGCATCAAGCATATCGTAAAAGGCGACTAATCTGCCTGGGAGTCTACATAATCCATTAGCTGGATCTATAATAGGGACCAACCGTCTACATAACACGTAAGCTGGATCTATAACATTGATCAACCGTCTACATAACACGTAAGCTGGATCTATAACAGGGACCAACCGTCTACATAACACGTAAGCTGGATCTATAACAGGGATCAACCATCTACATAACACGTAAGCTGGATCTATAACAGGGACCAACCGTCTACATAGCACGTAAGCTGGATCTATAACAGGGATCAACCAGCTGCATAACATGTAAGCTGGATCTATAACAGGGACCAACTGTCTATATAACATGTAAAAGGAGACTAATCTGCCTGGGAGTCTACATAATCCATTAGCTGGATCTATAACAGGGACCAACCGTCTACATAACACGCAAGCTGGATCTATAACAGGGATCAACCATCTACATAACACGTAAGCTGGATCTATAACAGGGACCAACCGTCTACATAGCACGTAAGCTGGATCTATAACAGGGATCAACCAGCTGCATAACATGTAAGCTGGATCTATAACAGGGACCAACTGTCTATATAACATGTAAGCTGGATCTATAACAGGGACCAACCATCTACATAACACGAAAGCTGGATCTATAACAGGGATCAACCAGCTGCATAACATGTAAGCTGGATCTATAACAGGGACCAACCGTCTACATAACACGTAAGCTGGATCTATAACAGGGACCAACCATCTACATAACACGTAAGCTGGATCTATAACAGGGATCAACCAGCTGCATAACATGTAAGCTGGATCTATAACAGGGACCAACCGTCTGCATAACACGTAAGCTGGATCTATAACAGGGATCAACCATCTGCATAACATGTAAGCTGGATCTATAACAGGGACCAACCGTCTACTTAACACGTAAGCTGGATCTATAACAGGGACCAACCGTCTACATAACACGTAAGCTGGATCTATAACAGGGATCAACCATCTGCATAACATGTAAGCTGGATCTATAACAGGGATCAACCATCTGCATAACATGTAAGCTGGATCTATAACAGGGACCAACCGTCTACTTAACACGTAAGCTGGATCTATAACAGGGACCAACCGTCTACATAACACGTAAACTGGATCTATAACAGGGATCAACCATCTGCATAACATGTAAGCTGGATCTATAACAGGGATCAACCATCTGCATAACATGTAAGCTGGATCTATAACAGGGACCAACCGTCTACATAACACGTAAACTGGATCTATAACAGGGATCAACCATCTGCATAACATGTAAGCTGGATCTATAACAGGGATCAACCATCTGCATAACATGTAAGCTGGATCTATAACAGGGACCAACCGTCTACTTAACACGTAAGCTGGATCTATAACAGGGACCAACCGTCTACATAACACGTAAGCTGGATCTATAACAGGGATCAACCATCTGCATAACATGTAAGCTGGATCTATAACAGGGACCAACCGTCTACATAACACGTAAACTGGATCTATAACAGGGATCAACCATCTGCATAACATGTAAGCTGGATCTATAACAGGGATCAACCATCTGCATAACATGTAAGCTGGATCTATAACAGGGACCAACTGTCTACATAACACGTAAACTGGATCTATAACAGGGATCAACCATCTGCATAACATGTAAGCTGGATCTATAACAGGGATCAACCATCTGCATAACATGTAAGCTGGATCTATAACAGGGGACCAACCGTCTACTTAACACGTAAGCTGGATCTATAACAGGGACCAACCGTCTACATAACACGTAAGCTGGATCTATAACAGGGATCAACCATCTGCATAACATGTAAGCTGGATCTATAACAGGGACCAACCGTCTACATAACACGTAAACTGGATCTATAACAGGGATCAACCATCTGCATAACATGTAAGCTGGATCTATAACAGGGATCAACCATCTGCATAACATGTAAGCTGGATCTATAACAGGGACCAACCGTCTACATAACACGTAAACTGGATCTATAACAGGGATCAACCATCTGCATAACATGTAAGCTGGATCTATAACAGGGATCAACCATCTGCATAACATGTAAGCTGGATCTATAACAGGGACCAACCGTCTACATAACACGTAAACTGGATCTATAACAGGGATCAACCATCTGCATAACATGTAAGCTGGATCTATAACAGGGATCAACCATCTGCATAACATGTAAGCTGGATCTATAACAGTAACAGGGACCAACTGTCTACATAACATGTAAGCTGGATCTATAACAGGGATCAACCATCTGCATAACATGTAAGCTGGATCTATAACAGGGACCAACTGTCTACATAACACGTAAGCTGGATCTATAACAGGGATCAACAGTCTATCTATGTAACACGAAAGCTGGATCTGTAAAACAGATGTGTATGCAAACTCAAGTTCTGAAACAAGACCAAAGTCTAAATGTGGATGAACAACCAGAATATTTCACAGTTTACAGCTGGCCAATGTTAAGAAAAGTAGAGACTATCAGCTAAAAACCCAAACACATGGCTGAGTAGGGAAGTGTGGTAGGACAATAGGTCATGTGATCTAAACCCAAACACATGGCTGAGTAGGGAAGTGTGATAGGACAATAGGTCATGTGATCAAAATACTTTTGGTTACACCACCTTTTTCTTGCTTAGTTATCGTCTTGCTTCCTTATTTCCATTTGCTTTGATTATTGTTTATGATTGTCTCATTTCAGACATTGAAGAACAACTTACTGTTGAATAAAGAAAGAGAACTGTTCACATTTTTTCATACTGACCCTGGACGCTTACAGAATACCATTAATGGTCTAGCAGATAGACTGACAGCCCAGAATGTGAAATGAACATGTTTACTGATCAACATAATAAAGGCAACATAAAAAGACATAGCAACATGAAATGTGTTCTTTGTGAGGAATAGTTGCATTTGAAATAAGAACAGGGGGGATAACAGAAATGCCTTTTTTCACCTCTGTATAAAAAGTTATAAGAAAAAAAAAGTAAAGGACCCTTTTCCCACGCTTTTAGGCGTATAGGGCATTTAGGGCTAGACCTATATTTTTATAGACCAATCCGCACAAGATGGGTGATGAGGTCAGCATCACGTCGGCACCCACTTAAGGCTGGGTCGACCTGGGAGCCAAGATCATTGTTGAAATCATCTCCGTGTACTATGTGATATTTGTGAATGCAAAGGACAGCAAACTTGGGGTGAGCTGATTGAGAAGCTATGCTCAATTGCTAAGATGTCAAACATTTTAGCATCTTCTTTCAAAGTTCTCACTAGCATATACACAGGTTCCTGACAGCACTCTTTGAACACTTTTTTTTCTCTCACTGTACTTTACATCTTTTTTTTTAAAAATTATTGATGAGTGTCTTTTGAAACCTGCTAAGGCTGCTTCTGACACCTTTATCAAGTGTTATAACTTTTCCAGAGTACAGTGGTACCTCAGTTTACATACATAAACTGTTCCAGATCCTTGGACGCTTACCAAATTTTCTGCTTGATGAATGAGTGTATAACTTAGTCCTGTCCATTTCTTGATGTCATTCTAGGTTTTTCTTTGCCCTCCTCTACTTCAACTTTTCTCCAATGTTCCTTGAAGCACAGTATTTGCAATCAAATCATGTCTCACCATGTGCCCAAAACAAAATAGCTTGCGACGTTTCACCACTGCCAAGAGAGGCTCCTGATGTCCTGCGAATTTGTATATTTGTCTCTGACATATTTATTAGTTTTGTGTTCTTAAAAAAAATAATTTGTAAAATGCATCTGTAGCATTTATATTTGAAAGCCTGAACCCTCCTTTCCATTTCCACAGTGAGAGTCCAACTCTCACATCCGTATAAGAAAATAGACAACACCAGTGATTTGTAAATATTGACCTCGACTGCGATGCTGATTTTGTTCTCTTGATCTCTTTGGTACAGCTGCCATCATTGCATATGTGGGAGTCAAGATATTTAAAGGTTTTAACTTGTAATTTTTTCCCTTTTATCTGAATGTTGGTAGGTACTTAATTATTGTGACCATTTACTAAAATCTTGCTTTTCTCAGCATTAATTTCCATGCCCTATTTACGACAGACTGTCTCTAATTTTGTAGTAAGTTCTGTTTCATAACCAGCCATGAGATCTATGTTGTCTGCAAAACGTAAATGACCCAGTTGTCTTCCTCCGGGTGAATATAGATGTTTCATGATTTTCTAGTGTTTCTCTCATTACGTGTTCCAAACACAAATTGAAAAGGACAGGGATATTATGCAACCCTGTCTCACTCCCACATTGGTCTTGAAAAATTGTCCTATGTCATTTTGAATGAGTACTGCACTGCTTGCAACTTTATAAAGTGCTTCAATGGTGTCTATGATGTTCTCATGGAAGTTGAAGTTTCTCATTATTTGCCAGAGCCCAGCATGCCACAGACGGTCAAATGCCTTCGTGCTTCTATTTTTCCGCCTGCTCTTCGGCTAGTATTTCTTCAGATTTGGCTTCAGTCTGTTGAGCACTATCTTTAGCCATTTTTTTTGCTTGGATGGGTAGTTCTATATTGTTGCAGCTTTTCAGATTTCCTTTCTTTGGCAGTGGTATCACCAAGGATTGTGTCCATTCAGCAGGCCACTTCTCTGTCATCACCTTAGATAGGTGTTCCCCTCCATATTTCAAAAGTTCAGCTGGGGCATTGTCCAACCTGGCGATTTACCTTCTTTTAGTGAGCGTATCGCCTCCTCAACTTCTTCTCTTAATATTTCAGCATCGCTAACTTCTCTGTTTTCCCAAACAATGGTGTCAGGCTCTGCTTTTTGATTATATGTAAGTCTTTAAAATATTCCGTCCATCTCTCTAATATTGCTGTTTTCTTATTAAGGACTTGACTGTTTTTATCCTCTATTAATGGGCATCTTGAGTTTTTAAAAATGTAACCTCACTTTCCCTTCATGAGAAGAGTCAAGTGAGGGAGGAGGAGATGTCATTGTTTGGAAGGAAAGTCCCCTTGCAATAAAACTTCACAAATCTGAAAAGTGTGTGTGTTTCCTTTTGCTGAGGTTGAGGCTCATCAAGTTTGACTGTTACTAAAAATTTACCCCAAGAATTTTTGCCTTTTTAGGATTTTTAGGAAATGTGACATTATAGGCACATTCCACACAGAGCTTGTATGGTTTGTTGGGGCTTTCTGAGCTGCTGCTTCTCTGCAGTCATTGACATCTATCCATGGCTTTGTCTCGAGAGAGAGGTAAAGATAGTACAGTGTCATGATTGTTTCTGACTCGTACAAGTTCGTATACCAAGCAAAAGTTATGGCATCTAAACAAGACGAATATTAAACTGAATGTATACAGAGGTACTACTGTAGTTGAACTGATTCAGTTGTTTAAGAATGTTTACATCTGCATGGGTTTCACATCAAGATATTTCTTGATGATGACCACAATTCCTGTTTTCCTTAAGTTTAAGCCTAGTTCCTTAATGTATCAGTATCCACAACTTCTGATGTAAAACTTTTCAGTTTTTAAGTTTTTCTTAAATTGTGTCTGTTAGGTTAGGTGTTTATCTGATAAACACTATCACGAAGTTTCAGTAAAATGTCTTATCTGTTTGTTACAAGCTTTTGTTCTGTACTTATCCAACATTTAGCCGTCAGTGAAATCCTTCCGACATCTGATAAGTCAGTCACCCCACTTCTGTACTCTTATTATTTTTTAATACAAGTTTGTGGCATTTATCTGTTTGGGGGAATATTTGTATTATTGGAGAGAAAAAAAAAGTTGTCAAAGTAACAGAAACTGGAATTATTTGGAATGTGATGTAGTGATCTTATTTAGTTTAAATACATGACACCTTTGATTATGGTTTTCTTCTGTTTGCAGGAGTGTGTTTGTGTGGCTGTCAGGGTTCATAGCCAAATTTACCAATCAATTTCAAGGCTTTTTAGGGTCTCCTTAGTTTTTTTCAAGGTTGTCTCGGTGTAATACTGAAACAAAGATTTTTGCATTGTTCAAGGGTGTACCGAGCACACAATGTACTTCATTCGTGTTGGTATACCAGCACATATATCATCATGTAGCATTTCCTTTGTCCTGAAATAAAAATCAGTCTCTCACCAGCTCTCCCGTCTCATGTACTTTTTTATACTCAAGGAGTCACTTATATCCTGTGCCCATCTTCGCGTTGGTCGGCCCCTGCGTTTGATATAGTGTTTGAAAATTTTTTTAGGACTTGGTGGTAGAGGGCAGCAAACTGAAGTCCTGTCTGTTCTGGACTTGGTACCTGAAGGGGTTAGGGGGGGGGAGAGAGAGAGTCATGCAGAGAGGGAGGTAGACACATGCTGAGGAAGGTTGGGAGAGACAGTGTAAAGATGGGCAGATGAAGGTAGAGGAAAGAAGTCTGGGGAAGGAGGAAAAAACGAGAGGGAGGGATGGAGACATGATGAGGGAAAATGGGGAAGGGACAATGAAAGACAGAGAGGGAGACAAATACAGAAAGAGGGAATGCAGATACAGAGATGGGCAGATAAAGAGAGCAGGAAGAAGGGAACGAAACGGAGATATGGAAGGAGGAAAATATGACAAAGATAGTTGAAGGAAGGGAGACAGAGGGAGAGAGAACGGACAGGGAGAGAAGCAAATGCAAGCAGAGAGAATTGTAGACATAAAGGAGAGAGACAAAGGGACAGCATAGAGAGGCAAGCAGACAGAGGGAGAGAACCAAAGAAAGAGAAAAAAGGCAGAGCAGGAGAATGGGAGGGAGGTATACAAAGAGGAAGTGATGAAGGGAGGCAAACAACAGACATAAAGCAAGAGAGGGGGGGGGGTGGGTGGGTAAGGAAGGCAGTGACAAACACAGATTCAGAGAGAGGGGCAGGAAGGGAGACAAGATACATCAAAGAAAAAAAAAACCAGCCTCGTGCTGAAACCCCATCCACCCCCCCCCCCCCCCCCCACAATTTCAAGTGTAGTGGACACAACCACTAGGAAAAGATAGTTATGGGGCAAAAAACATGTAGATGAACCAGGTGGAAAAAAGGGGGGTGGGGTGAGGAAGAGAATGAGAGAGGGGAGAGGGTAAGGAAATCTAGAGAAAATGAAAAGACAGGATGGAGAGGAGACAGAGAAGAGATGAGACAGGAGAAAGAGCAAGCGAGAACAGAGCAAGGAAAGGAAGAGAGGAAGAATGGAGAGAAAGGAGAATAGTGGAAGATCAAAGGAAAGAGAAGGGGTGAGAGAAGAGAGGTAAGACACGGTTGTGGGGGGGGGGTGGTGGTGGCATAAGAACACCGAGCGCCAAAAATAGAATTAGGAAATCTCTAAGTGAGACCACTTCTACGGTTCCTACCCTCTCCCAATGTGAATGTGGCCGTGGTCCATAAACAACAGTGCTAACCCCTACTGCCCCGTGCTTCTCCTATCTGTGTGTGACAACAATAGTTCAATTTCTTACACTTAAGGCTGGTGACCTGAAAGCCAAGGTCATTTTATGAAGAAAAAAGTCCAGGGGATCCCAACCCACCACCGGTGGAAAACAGAGCAGGTTACCCACACACACACAAATAGGTCAGGGCATCAGTGGACTTGTTTTATTTCTGGTTTTCCAATTACAGAAAGGAGGGGAGAGAGGAGGTGGTGGAAGGTGGTGTAGAAGGCTGAGATGGTAAGGGTGAGAGAATAACGTTTAAGAAAATAAAGTGGGGACTGAGACAGGAGAGAAAGACGGGAGTAAGAAATAAGATGAGATATAGAGGGAAGAAGGTAGCAGGAAGGGGTGCACCCCCTCCCTTAGGTGTCATCAATGTGGGAGGAGAAAAAAAAAGGGGGGGGGGGGGGAAACGGCAAATGTGTTTTTAAAAATACACATATATTTAATGTGTCTGTGAAGGAGGGTGAGTGGTGGACACAAAATTTTCTGCACTAGGCAACACATAACCTTCTACGGCAACTGATGGTACAGAGAAAGAGAGAGAGAGGGGGGGGGGGGGGGGGGGTTGAAGGAGAGCGGAAAATACAAAGAGAAAGAGAGAGGAAAGCAGTGACAGACAGGCAGAGAGTGAGGAACAGGTAGGACAAAATGTGAGGGGGCGGAAAGATAGATAGACAGAGATTAAGGCCGCTAAGAAAACAAACACATCAAAGGAAAATATCCACTATGTTCACGCTGAACCCCCCCCCCCCCCCCCCCCCCCAAACCATAATACAACTTTCTGTGTACTTGAGTTGCTAGGAAAAAAGTTACGAAGCGGCACATTTACTAAACATTTAAACAAGAAATAAAATAGGAAAAAGGGGAGGGGGGGGGGGGGAGAGACAGGAAATGAGAGAGTAAAAGGAAAGATAGAGAGAAAGAGAACTAGATGAAGATCCAAAGGAGGGTTAGAGACACTGCAGGAGACAGGAAGGAAGGAGCAATAGGTAGAAGAGTGAAAGAGGGAGGGAAGAGAGAAAGGGGGTGAAACAACAGAAGAGGAAATTTCAGGGAATTACAATACTGATCGCCAAACACACTGTAAAGATAAAACCAGGCCAAAAATAGAACTGAGAAATCCAGCTGAGGTCACTTTGCTTAGCCCCAATGCCAGTCTCTAATTAATAGAGAAGGCTGTGCTTAGCACCCACCACGACTGACTATTTATAAATTCAACCCAACCGAGCCCCACCATCTCCCAATGTAATCCTTTCTAGAAACCACGGCCATAAAACGATTTATACTATTAATTCTGCTGGACTCACTAGAAACAAAGGCACACGCACATCTGCTTCTTCCCGCCCCATGCCAAGCCGCACTGTCTGCATGTATTCATGGGCTGCAACACAGCCCGCCCTTTCCCTGGCCTTTAACAAGCAATTTTGGCTGAAAATAGCCAATAATCAGGTGCCCTATTACCTGAAAGTAGCCAAAACTAGCCAAATGGCCAAAAAAAGCCAAATGGCCCCCAAAAATAGCCTAACTGCTGAAAATCACAGGACTTTTGACGATCTCATTGTGGCGGTAAAAATTCACGGTTTCTTAAGGTCAGAATGTCTTTTTCACGGTCAAAATCACTGTTCCTTGTTGGAGAAAAAAATTCATGGTAAATTCAAGGTTTCCTGGTCCACTACGAGCCCTGGGCTGTTGTAAAAGTGTGTCGAGTCAATGATCTAGACACACTTTGACCTGTTGTAGAGCCTGCTATTTGGTCATTTTCTTGACACAGCACGACATATTTTCATGTTTCAGCAGCTGTTAATGTTCTCTGGATAAGAACTGCACAACTTTTATTATTCATGTAAACAACACGTGTATTTCACTTGTACGCTCCAAATTTGCTAGAATCAGCTTTTTATTTATAAACTGTAAGAAGAATCCTAAAAACAACCATTCCTGAACAATTTCATTTCTAGCTACCTGTTCTATGTTCTAAACAAACAGGACAAGGAGGGGAGGGGAGAATTAGTGCTACCAAAATATACTAAACAATGACACACAGTGGTGACCAGTGAGCTCAGAACAACAGTGCATTCAATAATGTTCTGCCAACCACAGCCAGCCTGCCTGCTCAATGTCATCGACAATATCTGAAATGGAGTACACCAGCAGAGACACAGCACTGACATCAACTTGCCAGGTATGCTTTTGCCAACATGACATTTGATACACCAGAAATAATCATTGAAAATCTGACTAGTGTATGCCACAAGTCTCGTTTTCTGAATGAAGACATTCAGCCATGCCTAATGCAGCTGACATCACACAAGCAAATGACTATAAAAACATATCACCAACAGATTTCGTCTTAACAAGTAACATAATTATTGCCACTGACAAGGCTGTGTCCACCTAAAAAGTGGCACTGTTCCAGGAAGAATTTGCAGCAGCTGTTGTCCAAGGGACAAATATGAACATCATCTAGAGGTACTGGAACATGCTAGCATAAGATTTTACAACAAACCCACTCAACACCAACATGTACACCATATATGTTAAACAATTTTAAGTAGGGGCATTTTCAGTCAAAAGTGTTATCTACAATGTACATGTCCTGTCTTTAGTCATGTCCAGCGTAGTTTTTCACGTTTAACAACATTTGTAGTTAGTGTCAATGCAGTGTCCAACCATCTCTGATGACATGATCTCATAGAAGCCACACTCAGTCACCTATGGCACAGCTAAGCAACTTCAGAAACAACTCATGAATCACTTTCTACTTAAATATGAACATCAAACACATTGTCACCAACAGGAGCTGGCTGATCTCAAATGAATATTCCTTGGGAGAAAAAAACAAACCCAATCATTTTAACAATCCTGGATCAGAAGAATTTAAAAACAAATATGCTATGTAAGTACTGTTTTCTAATGAGATACAGATACCATCCTATTGTATAACTGCTGTTGTGGCATTTCAGCTGCACATAACATGTGTATGTATACTCTGATGGCATACTGAACCAGGGAACATGGTGACATCCAAGAAGCATTGAGATACTTTATCATCAGTCTAATCTACTCTTCTATACCAGAAGCCTGGATGCACAGCCATCTCAAGCTTATGTCTAAACCTGGGAAAGACCCTACTGATTGTAGTTACTGGATAATACTATGACAAAATGTAGATGGTACACTGCTAGAGGCAGTTTTAGGAAGAACAATTTCTGCTAGCATAGAGACATGCAGGTCTTGTCCACAATTTGGGCAGCTACAGATCACAGGAGATGGCATGAGGAAATAAAGGGACTCTTTGTTGAAAACAAAAAAATGTCACCGAAAGCTACTTTCTCATTAGACCAAGAGGATGTTTAGGAAGCGGCGTGCATTCTCAATAGACCAAGAGGATGCATAGAAAGCGGCGTGCAATCTCAACAGACCAACAGGATGCTTAGGAAGCAGTGTCCAGTCTCAACAGACCAACACGATGCCTAGGAAGCTGTGCAGTCTCAACAGACCAAGAGGATGCCTAAGAAGCAGTGTCCAGTCTCAACAGACCAAGAGGATGCCTAAGAAGCAGTGTCCAGTCTCAACAGACCAAGAGGATGCCTAAGAAGCAGTGTCCAGTCTCAACAGACCAACAGGATGCCTTAGAAGCAGTGTCCTGTCTCAACAGACCAAGAGGATGCCTAAGAAGCAATGTGCACATTTATTCAGAAGGTGGTGCTCATAAAAGCCTCGTTGAATATGCCTGGACCTGCCTCAGTGATGGTCGCTATTCAAATTTCTACAGCTGTGACCTGAATACAGCTAAATGATCTAGGCAGATGATTTTTTTTAGTCTACAAAACTGGATCAGATAGAAAGGAGTGAAATGGGCGACTGCTGTTGGAGGCAGTTTCATAAAAATGTGCACTCTAGTTCACAGGTCAATCTGAAATAAAACTGATTTTGTTGTGTGTGCTAAACAATGAATACAAATACGAGAAAAGACACTGCAGTAACAAAGAAATCCATTTGTCTTAAGTATACGCTAAAAATGTACACGGACAATACAAAGATCTCCAGGTAGATTAGCAGCCCTAGAAGCAAAAATTGATGCTCATATGAAACAAGCTCCTGTTCCCACACCTGGTGTTGAATGCAGTTTAAGAACACTACAATTAGAGCTCATCCATACTGAAAGCATACAGTTTTTTCTCAGATGCTCAGAGGATACACCCACTGTGATAATACGCATGGTCAATCAAATCACATCATGTGTGCATTTAAGTCAAAACAGAGGTTAAGTCCAATGACAAAATCACCCAAAGTCATAAAAACATGGATGGTGAGAACGGACGTTAATTTGAGAAGGATGTCATGGATTGCAGAAGCAGAGACTAGAATGAGGCCAGTGATGGCACTTAGAATACACACGTAGCAGACAGGATTATGGACACCGCCATGTGTTAATTTTCTGTGGTGATAAGGAGGGCAAACTGAGGCAGTAGTTCAGAAGCTGCCGGTGGATCACATAAGTGATTACAATGCCATTATTTTCATTAATATTTCACAAGGTGGTTAATGGCCAGAGTTTGGCAGAAGTTTAGAGAACAGGGTGGAGCTACCTGTGTGGCAACGTCCAATATAAGGATGGAGCTGGAAAACGACTGATAACTTGCAGATAATTTCTGACTCAAAATTAAAGAGGCAAACCTATGAAAACCCTTCAACATGTCAGCCATGTCCTGAGCATGGGGAAGTCCATGGCAATGAGTGGGCTGACTGGTTGGCTTCCAGAACACCTTATGTTATGCAATTTTCAACAGAGTAAATATTCAAGAATGGAAATAACTTGTGTGTGATGTTACAGCATGTGATGAAACAACAATGTGCAGACTTGTAACATGGTCACCAGTTCCATATCTGTAATAGGCCCACCAACACATGATGGTTGATGTGGTCAGTATCCAAGTCTTATAAACCACCCATTCATGTTCCTGTGAGCACATCCACCCATAAACAGTACAGACCTTGGAATGGTCCACTCTCATGTATTTCACCAAAATTTCATCACGCCTTATTTTATGTACAAATACAAAGTGTACTTTACACTAGGAATGCTGAAAAACTGGCAGCAACAGAACACATTTAAAGATCTGTGTAACTGTCAGAACAACTCCACTGTACAGCCAAGTGCTAAAAATGTGCATTGAAAACACAAAGTGCAACCTGAGAAGATAACTGCTGAGAGACTGACTGATATCATCACTGAAAACATTGTTAGCATCCAGGCAAAGACCAGAGACCCTGCCAGCAGTGCTGTTTGCTAATAATGTAAACAAAGAAGATGGAATCAGATATTCACATACCACATAAAGCCAGATGTTGCTCTAGCAGTGCAAGGCTGGCCTTATGAAATGCTGTGCTCATCTTTGCTACAATCTCCAGTCCAAGCTCAAGGTCTGTTATATATTATAGTTGTCAATCAAGGTCCCTGGTGACTAGATTATCCAGATGTTTGTGATCTCTTTTATGGCTGTGTCTTAGACCCGCTCCATGCAACACTAATTACACAGGCCAAACAAAAAAGGCTATTTATTTAGATGTTGTGTAGTTTAAAATGTGTGGTCAGCTGAAGTTACTAAAAACTTTCAAAGATTTGTCTCAACAGTGAAGTGACACAGCCATTTTACTTTCCAAATGAACTGGGTAACATGCGATAATTTACAGCTGTTCATCTTTGCAATCATTTTCTTTAGTGAGCAAATCACACAGCGTCAAGGTACACCACCTAACCCAGATGTAAGCCACTTTAGCAGGGCCTTGGTTATGATGTGACAAAACTCTGTATGTGTGGGTGAGAGAAAACCAGCCTGTCTTTATCTTAACTAGGTCTGTTCTAAACTGACAGATACAAAGATCACATTCCTTCAGTGATCCATTTATCAGAAATCTACAAGTGAACCAACTGCCTGTACTAGACTTGATCGATCATGAAATGATCAGTTCAACAAGAGCACTTTCCATTTGAAACACTATTCCAAGACAGATACTCTAGACAATACATGAAGTATGCAGATTCATTTTTAGCGTGTCTCACAGCCCAGTTCAAATGAACACTACAGGTTGTAAAAATGTCCACGAACATGTCAACAATTCTCTTATATAAAATAAACAAAGATTATAGCCATTATATAGGAATCCCCAAATAATGAAAAGGCATGCACCAAAAGATAATTATAATATTTTGGGTCCTCAGTAAATGTTTGTTTGACCTTACAGTACTCCCACCACCTCCCTCAATTTGTGGTGATATTCAACGCACACACACACAAATTATATACATATTTAGTGAATTTTTTTGGGAAATCCATGAGATAATTTAGAAGCTTTTCCTGTGTATGAAATTTGTGAAGAACGTGATAAAATCCTTATCATAGTTTCCATACGCAGACATAGGTTACATATAAGACACCGGTTTGGCCTGCACACTGGTAACTGCACAAGCAGTGTTAATTTTTGTTCTCCAACAAAACAATCCAGACAGATCCTACAACTGTCCTGGTCTCATCATCACATATGGCTGTGACCAAAAAAAGGCTGAAGGTTATCTTTAGAAATTTTACAGCAAATCAAAGACACAACAACAACAATAGCTGCAATGAACCTGGATTATGTTTTGCTGTTGTCTGCAGTAATATCTTGAAAGAGTACATCTGATTCTTTATATTGTGACAGATGTACCAACTGCACACAGATTTGTAGATTGTCTACATTAATATATGTCTGTGTGTATAAATAATCATTACTAAGAGGTCGGATTCTGTTATCTGTCCTGAGAAAATACAGGATTGGATTAATTTTCAACAAAAATGTGGGGTCAACACATTCAAAGCCAGCTCATGCTTCCCACCCTTTGGTCTATCCACATTTTCCATTGGACACAAAAGACCTTATGTTCACCAGCCTTGTCTGAGGAGGGAGGGACATCTGATTTACCATAGAATTAGAGGATGTGACCTCAAAGACACTGATATCCATGGGATCCCACTGCTATTTATCAGGTTAGAGGTGGACATGACATCATATCTCTAAAGCTTTCTCAGGCAGGTGTATAGTCTGTTGTGTTCAGTTCTAATACAGCAAAATAATATCAAATACACTTCAATTCACCACTAGTACATGACATTAAGTAACATTCATCAGCTTCTAACCGCATTTACTGTATCAATGCAAATGCCTCCACAAGTTTGTAAAAACATGCTAACATCATGCATGAATGACAAGATGGTAAATTAACAGATACAAAAAAATGACACTGAAGATACAATGAAGGTAATGCAGAAATAAAAATGTATGCTAATATTTATCTAGAAATAGCCAGAGCTCTACAACTACAAACCACGTTTGTAATCCTCATTAGCTGCTGACATAGCCTAGAACACAGCTGTTCGTTCACCGCCGGCACCCAACTTGTACAGGAACTTGAACACAGTATATGCCAGTTTGAATGACTAATATAACGGTTTGCAGCCCTCTTCTTCAAATTTTGCCCAGGCATCATTCAGCTCAATGAAAATCATCCTTGCCAGCGGTTGGTGTGGATCATCTGTCAGCTGAAATGAAGAGTTTGATCAACAAATGACTACATCTGGAAAAACCACAAGCAAAAGACAAACTTGACAGACTTTGTAATTTGTTAACGTTAAAATAATTCAATAATAATTACAAATTACTTATTTCCACTGCTCAGAAAAATAAGTGGTGATAATTATACATACATTTGGCTGAAAACTTAAGGAAAAAGAAATTAAACCAAAACTGAAAACAACTTAATTAAAAAGATTATAAAGTAAAAGCTAATAAATAATCTGGTTGAGTAAATAAATGTTAGACAGAAAGAGGACATTTTGTCTACTGAAATATAAGAAAGTTACAAAATCAACAACAACAAAACCAACAGTGATCTTACCTTATCTGGGTGTACAGACAAAACAGCCTTTCTATAAACCTTTTTCACTTGATCAGGGGTCACTAGTTGATGCATGCCAATTGGTTGCCAACGTTCCTCCTCATCCCATAGAACTGAGCCTAGTGAACACAGAAGAGCACGGATATTCTTTTCTTTTCCTTTGATCCAGTCCATCACCTGCAATATTGAACCAGAAAGTGTGAATGTAATCAATGATCACTGTGACAAGACATCATTCCAGCAACCAGCTCCAGACCATTTACTCACTGCAGATGCTACGATGTGAATGTAAAAAGTGACAAGAACAATTCCTACATTTGGATCTGTCTTTTTGGTGATGTAAAACTCAAATCATGAGAAATTTTGATCCACAAAACGAGGGTTCTATATATGTAGTGAGTCATTTTCTCCCCATTAAGTTATGCCCGATAGATGACGTCAGTAATAAATGTAAGGCGAATGTTTTGACTGACTGAGATAACACGAGATTTATGTCTTGAGTTTCATGAGAGACATCTGAAAGTCAGGTTTTATGTGAAACATGATTGTTCACTGAATAGTTCATTGGTAGCTACAACTTCAATAGTACATTGTTAACTGCAGATACTTAAATAGTTCACTGGTAGATACACACTTCAATAGTACATTGTTAACTGCAGATACTTAAATGCTTCACTGAACAATTGCTTAATCAGTGTGCATTCAATGCTAAAATTAATAGTGGGAACAGACAATCATTTACCAGATATCATGTCACGTTTGTAGAATATGTTGCAACTGCTATTACAACTTGTATTAACTGAAATCATTTTATGCAAGGGTATGCATTGTATTATTGTATGAATGTATTGTATGAATTTACAACTTGGAAAAATGTATATGTTTTGATTTGAACGGGTATAATATAGTAAACAATTAGGATTAAAGGGAGACAACATTCAGGGTTAAAATACACCTCACCAGAAAATGTTACATTTACTAGTATACTAAATTGAATTGGTGTAGCATTTAATTTGAATATGTGTGTTAATGAGACATGTTGTAGTTTCTGAAGACAAGGTAATTAACTACATCTTGTACCTTACATATTTGGGAGCAAAACCATACATTGCTGATTTAGCCATTGTTGAGGGCTTTCATGAATGGGAATAGCGAGGGTGGGACTTCATGGGGTCACATTTCAGTTTTAGAGCCAAGATTTTGGACTACCGCACCGATCGGGGGGTGCCTGGAGAGGGGTTCGGTTGTATACCGACTTTAGAACTGGGTGGGGATACCTATGGAGCCAGATTATTGGTCTTCCGCACTAAAAGGGGAGTGCCTGGGGTGAGGATCCCATTAAGGTATTCACAGTCGTGCAAAGACCCAACAGATGGCATTTTAGAGTGTTTGAATTGTTAACCTAATGAGGTAAAGGGAACTTGGTTGGAAATGAACTTGTCGAAAATGATTCACTGCAAAGGTCTAGAATCACCATGTTCAGTGAAATATTCACACCTGATTGATTGAAAATGTAAAACATTTTTTGGGGGTGGGGGAGAATGTAGTGAGTCATTTTCTCCCCATTAAGTTATGCCCGATAGATGACGTCAGTAATAAATGTAAGGCGAATGTTTTGACTGACTGAGATAACACGAGATTAATGTCTTGAGTTTCATGAGAGACATCTGAAAGTCAGGTTTTATGTGAAACATGATTGTTCACGTGAACCATGAAGGTTGACTGGCAGGATTCGTGTGAAATGCGAATTATCACGGGCCAGACACGACTTTCAACAGTGGGGAATTCGTGAGAATGAAATTATCCAGAATGTTCGAGAACATGACAGATCAGAGGGCTATATAATAGCGAAGAAAGGTTTGTGAGGCAGTCTCGTTTAGGCCAAGGGAAGGTGTACATGTGAAGAAGTTCGGAAGAATGTTGACGTCTAAATAGCGTGATTTCCCAATGCCTACCTGGCATAAAATAGCGGCTGACGGAAACGGTGGCCAGCTGTGAATGACTATCGTCTGGATGGAGGGAATTACTGTGTTTCGCTAAGTGGTGTGATGTATTCTACAATGTTACAAAGGTATGGTTGACTGTTTAGAGCATTGAATAAGTAATCGATGAGTGCTACGGTTGTGTATAAACATTTACTGACTGCAACATCAGCGAGTTAAAATAAATGGTACGTGTAACTTCTGCCAGCGTCCATGTTTTCTCGTTCTTGTCAGTCGGTGAATGGAAGGATGCGGTGACTCATTCGAGCCAGCAATTAATAACAATGAAGATCACTGCAATATATGAATGGTTTATCCCTTTAGAAGCAGAGGGACTGTCCAGTATTCTGTACCATTCTATACATAATACTTGTGAAACTACATTATCATTATGGCTAGCCCTTGTTTAGTAAGTGCGGGGCAGAGGTAAATGTTTATAAAAACTGAAATCAGTGGGGCCCTTAGATAAAACTACAACCAAAACAGCCTCTATCTGGATTGCTCCCTACTTTTAGTTGTCTGACTATCAAGTTTGGCCTGGAAGTTGTACCTCCTGAGTGAAAATCAGTGATGGTTAAGCCAGAAACTGGACAGCAAGGAGTTAAAATATCAAGAATGTAGGTTCTCATCAATCCACTCAGACCGAAATATCGATCATAGCCACCTTCAACTGATGAACTGACTTAAAACCACAATTCTTATATATTTTATGAATTTCAACCTTCAATGTCTTGAGCTGTTGAAGGAATTAGGTAAATGTGTGTCAGTGAACTAGTTAAAAGAAACATCTAAAAATACATTCAACAGTTTGTCACACGGAACTAAATGTCAGCAGCCGCTAAAACCCTCTCATTTAACCAGTTTGGGCTAGAAGTTCTGTTCTTTTAAGTGAAGATTCATCGATTGTGATTCTCTAGGTAATGTCTGCTTGTGAGGTCTGCATTTTTTACTTTATAATCCTGACTAGCCACTTTGGCTTTAGTGATGGTAGACCAAGGCACTAGCCACTTTGGCTTTAGTGGTGGTAGACCAAGGCACTAGCCACTTTGGCTTTAGTGGTGGTAGACCAAGGCACTAGCCACTTTGGCTTTAGTGGTGGTAGACCAAGGCACTAGCCACTTTGGCTTTAGTGGTGGTAGACCAAGGCACTAGCCACTTTGGCTTTAGTGGTGGTAGACCAAGGCACTAGCCACTTTGGCTTTAGTAGTGGTAGACCAAGGCACTAGCCAATTTGGTTTTAGTGATGGTAGACCAAGGCACTAGCCACTTTGGCTTTAGTGGTGGTAGAGCAAGGCACAAAGCGATTGGCAGTGACGATCTCTCCGTAGAAGCCATCAAAGCAGCTGGACAAACAGGAGCAAAATGTGAATTTTCCAGACGGCCTGGCTAGAACAAGAAAAACCAAATAACTGGCCAACAACAATAATGATACCGATATGGAGAAATAAAGGGAGTAAGAAAGAGTGCATTAATTACAGAAGAATATCATTATTAAGCCATGCAGGTAAAATGTCTGCCACATTAACTAAAGAAGATTAAGACCATTGGTAGAACAACAACTTTCAGAAGCCCTGATGGGTTTCAGACGTAACAGAAGCTGCACAGACGCAATAATGACATGAAGACAGTTCACTCAAAGAGCAATCAAGTATGATATGCAAAGTCACATGTATAGACCAGGACAAAGCATTTGACAGAATGGATAGGAGAATGTGCAACTGCTTCAGAAGATATGGAATCAGCAAACACCTAACTGAAGTGTGTAAGTGCTTATATACATCAAGTTGAATTAGGAATCAGCACATCACTCATGACACTCCCATAAGTGCTCAGTCCACCATCTTCAGCAGCTAGCGAAGTGTTCCAATTCCAATGGTACCAGTAACCATCTGATTGTATACATATCTCAACCTTCCCCTGAGTGTTGAGCGTCGGCGAGATCCCCTGTTAACTCCTCGCAGTGCCATTCTCCTCAGACTGTAATTATCTATCTGCGCATCCTCACTGTTCACTCGTTTCCAAAGGGCCCTCACAATATCTAGCTTGTCAAACATCAATTCACCGCCAAGTGGTGCAGAGCTGGCCAGTCTATCTGTCTGCTAATTTCCCAATACACCTGCATAACCTGGAGAAAATATACAAAGGATGCTAACTACCTGGGACCTCTGGAGTGATATTTGCCGCTCTGCACAAAGCATACCTATTTTCAACCTTCTCAACATGCTCTGTGAGTCAGTTACAATCATGGCATGTGTTTACAGCCGATTCTCAAGCCAGCGAAAGGCAGCAGAGACTGCCTCCACCTCCATTCTCAAACTGGACGACGTGATATCATATGCAAGGCTTTGCTGCACTAGGTGACGTCCATTACCCTTTGCTATGAAACCCCATGCACTTCCTTTGCCCTCAACACAGAGGGAATTGTCATGAATCATTTGTTAAACTTCTGATTCTACAGCACCAGCTGGCCAGTTCCTGCACTCACGACCTTACGTGATTAGAACCCTACATAAGTCTAAAATGAGTTCGGACACCTTGATCCACTTCTCTCCTCACTCAAAATTATCAAGCCTGAACACATGTCCAATTGTGTCTTCAACTTGCGCCATCCAAGACCTACTTCTTTTTTGGTCTGCTCTACCCAGGGCTTCTTAGAGGATCTGACCAGGAGAGCCGTGTGCAGAATAGTGAAGAGAAGGTAGGGGCAGAACATGAGTATTCCTGGCCATCAAAGGAGGCTTCCATAGGTTCAGTGCCACTACATGGAGTACCAGATTGGCACTCTGGCAATGGGCTCACCCAAGGAATCATCACGTCCTGCTCAGGACTGTTTAACATTAGAAGCCAGCAGGAGGCAGTCTGTGGACCTGGGATTTTGATTACCTACATAAAATGAGGGCTTTACTTCTTAGGCACATTAGACTTATTGTAGGAGTTCAATGCCACTTATAATTTTATTTGACATTTTCTACACAGATGCCTCCTCCTCCTTCTTCTTCACTTCCTCTTTTACTGCTGTGGGTGTCGAGGGAGATATAAGGTTCTGTTTCTAGCTCTTCTGGCCGCCTCGACCATAGGCACATCGTGCTGTTGTAGAGTTTCTCCGATTTTATCCTTCCATATTGTTCTTGGTCTACCTCGTGCTCTACGTCCTTCTTTCCTTTCCATGTATGCTTTGTATGGTTGGTGTCACAAGGCATTCTCTCTAAGTGGGCAAACCATTTCACTTGCTGTCTTCGTATGTAATTTAGAATTGGTTCTGTGCCGACTTTTTCTCTTATGTTCTCATTCCTGATCTTTTCTCTTATGGTCACTCCTACAGCCCTTCTCAGACAGCTCATTTCCATGGTTACTAATTTTCTTTTATGGTTTGTTGTGAGTGACCATGTCTGGCACTGGTAGCACAGAGTTGGAATAAATATGCTTTGAATAAGATGTCTCTTTGTGCTGATTGGGATTGTCTTATGCTGTAAGAGGGGGGCTAGCTGTCCCAATACTTGGTTTGCTTTGTTGCATCTAATGTTAGTTTCTTTATCCAATTTCCCATCTTCGGTAAATGTAGTTCCCAGATATTTAAACTCAGATGCCTATTTAAATGCCTTTGCACTCTATTGCTATGTTTAGATCTGTCTTCCTTTTTCCTATTGACATTACTTCTGTCTTTTCAGTGTTGATTCTCATATTATTTGTTTTACATTCTTCATTCATGGATGTTAGATGTTGTTGCAATTTCATGGCTGTATCTTCTATCAAGGCCTGGTCATCTGCAAAGAGTAATTCGTTGATCTTACTAACATTTTCATTCATGGGCTTGACATTCTTGCATATTCTGTCGATGTAGGTGATAAACAGCAGTGGTGATAAGACACATCCCTGTCTTACTCCAGATGTCACTGTGAATGGATGAGATGTTCCCTGATTTATTCTAACTACACTTCTACAATCCCTGTATAAACTTTTGCACACTTCGATGAGGTGTTCGCACAGATGCCTAGCGGCATTTAATGTGGCAATACATGGAAGATGGGTTTGGGTAATTTTTATTTAGAAAGCATTCTTGTGGCAAGGCTCACACACTCTCTCTCTCTCTTTCTATGCTCCAATCAGTACAGTCTTTAGTAGCAGACATTTAAACTTTTTTTTAAACATTCAGTGGGATTTTTGCTTGAATGGAATTGAATTTATCACTTTGTCGTGAACACAGAGTTGTCCTATAGTAGAAATCTTGTTCAATGGGTCAAATAAGTATTTTTTTCTTCTTTAAAGCCCCCCCCCCCCCCTCCCCCCGACACTGGAGTTCAAGGACATGTGCAGATAAGTGAATATATTTTATCCTGATAGTAAAAGTCATATTTACTAAGTGTGGAGTTTTCTCCCAAGTAATCTGGGCTCTCGGGTTGACCTAGCCTAAAAACTGATACCAGGGACAGAGAGGTTCAAGAGACTGTACATTACACATTTTTGTGAGTTAAAGATAACAGAAACAAATGAGAGAAAGAGACCACACACATTTTATATTTTAGAGACCACACACATTTTATATTTTAGAGACCACACACATTTTATATTTTAGATACCACACACATTTTATATTTTAGATACCACACACATTATATATTTTAGAGACCACACACATTATATATTTTAGATACCACACACATTATATATTTTAGAGACCACACACATTTTATATTTTAGATACCACACACATTATATATTTTATATACCACACACATTATATATTTTAGAGACCACACACATTTTATATTTTAGAGACCACACACATTATATATTTTATATACCACACATTATATATTTTAGAGACCACACACATTTTATATTTTAGAGACCACACACATTATATATTTTAGATACCACACACATTATATATTTTAGAGACCACACACATTATATATTTTAGAGACCACACACATTATATATTTTAGAGACCACACACATTATATATTTTAGATACCACACACATTATATATTTTAGAGACCACACACATTATATATTTTAGAGACCACACACATTTTATATTTTAGAGACCACACACATTATATATTTTAGAGACCACACACATTTTATATTTTAGATACCACACACATTATATATTTTAGATACCACACACATTATATATTTTAGATACCACACACATTATATATTTTAGAGACCACACACATTATATATTTTAGAGACCACACACATTATATATTTTAGAGACCACACACATTATATATTTTAGAGACCACACACATTATATATTTTAGAGACCACACACATTATATATTTTAGAGACCACACACATTATATATTTTAGAGACCACACACATTATATATTTTAGAGACCACACACATTATATATTTTAGAGACCACACACATTATATATTTTATATACCACACACATTATATATTTTAGATACCACACACATTTTATATTTTAGATACCACACACATTATATATTTTATATACCACACACATTATATATTTTAGAGACCACACACATTATATATTTTAGAGACCACACACATTTTATATTTTAGAGACCACACACGTTATATATTTTAGATACCACACACATTATATATTTTAGAGACCACACACATTTTATATTTTAGAGACCACACACATTTTATATTTTAGATACCACACACATTTTATATTTTAGATACCACACACATTATATATTTTAGATACCACACACATTTTATATTTTAGAGACCACACACATTTTATATTTTAGATACCACACACATTTTATATTTTAGATACCACACACATTTTATATTTTATATACCACACACATTATATATTTTAGAGACCACACACATTTTATATTTTATATACCACACACATTTTATATTTTAGATACCACACACATTATATATTTTAGATACCACACACATTATATATTTTAGAGACCACACACATTATATATTTTAGAGACCACACACATTATATATTTTAGAGACCACACACATTATATATTTTAGATACCACACACATTATATATTTTAGAGACCACACACATTATATATTTTAGAGACCACACACATTATATATTTTAGATACCACACACATTATATATTTTAGAGACCACACACATTTTATATTTTAGAGACCACACACATTTTATATTTTAGATACCACACACATTATATATTTTAGAGACCACACACATTATATATTTTAGAGACCACACACATTATATATTTTAGAGACCACACACATTTTATATTTTAGAGACCACACACATTTTATATTTTAGAGACCACACACATTATATATTTTATATACCACACACATTATATATTTTAGAGACCACACACATTTTATATTTTAGAGACCACACACATTATATATTTTAGATACCACACACATTATATATTTTAGAGACCACACACATTATATATTTTAGAGACCACACACATTTTATATTTTAGAGACCACACACATTATATATTTTAGAGACCACACACATTTTATATTTTAGATACCACACACATTATATATTTTAGATACCACACACATTATATATTTTAGAGACCACACACATTATATATTTTAGAGACCACACACATTATATATTTTAGAGACCACACACATTATATATTTTAGAGACCACACACATTATATATTTTAGAGACCACACACATTATATATTTTATATACCACACACATTATATATTTTAGATACCACACACATTTTATATTTTAGAGACCACACACATTTTATATTTTAGATACCACACACATTATATATTTTATATACCACACACATTATATATTTTAGAGACCACACACATTATATATTTTAGAGACCACACACATTTTATATTTTAGAGACCACACACGTTATATATTTTAGATACCACACACATTATATATTTTAGAGACCACACACATTTTATATTTTAGAGACCACACACATTTTATATTTTAGATACCACACACATTTTATATTTTAGATACCACACACATTATATATTTTAGATACCACACACATTTTATATTTTAGAGACCACACACATTTTATATTTTATATACCACACACATTTTATATTTTAGATACCACACACATTTTATATTTTATATACCACACACATTATATATTTTAGAGACCACACACATTTTATATTTTATATACCACACACATTTTATATTTTAGATACCACACACATTATATATTTTAGATACCACACACATTATATATTTTAGATACCACACACATTATATATTTTAGAGACCACACACATTATATATTTTAGAGACCACACACATTATATATTTTAGATACCACACACAATATATATTTTAGAGACCACACACATTATATATTTTAGAGACCACACACATTATATATTTTAGATACCACACACATTATATATTTTAGAGACCACACACATTTTATATTTTAGAGACCACACACATTATATATTTTAGAGACCACACACATTATATATTTTAGAGACCACACACATTATATATTTTAGAGACCACACACATTATATATTTTAGAGACCACACACATTATATATTTTAGAGACCACACACATTATATATTTTAGAGACCACACACATTATATATTTTAGATACCACACACATTATATATTTTAGAGACCACACACATTATATATTTTAGAGACCACACACATTATATATTTTAGATACCACACACATTTTATATTTTAGAGACCACACACATTTTATATTTTAGATACCACACACATTATATATTTTAGAGACCACACACGTTATATATTTTCAGAAACCACACACATTATATATTTTAGAGACCACACACGTTATATATTTTCATGAGTTACACAATTTTGGTTTGAAATGATCAATATTGTTACCCTCAGTTTATCTGGATCCATTTCCTCAACCAACAGCTTTTTCTTCATGTCTCCCAGAGTTTTGGGTTCATTGTCCTTGCGACTTGTAAACTGTTCCCCTAGTAAATCATTGAAAGTATCTGCTGACACTTTAGGCTTTGGTCCTGTTGAAATATTTAATGAGCCTTAAGTGACAGAAAGATACATAAGAGATGAAAAGCCTGTTTGCTGACATCAAGGTCACCAATTAAAAGTATTGTAAAAAGGAAAAAAATCCACATGACTGAATCTGTATCTTCAGGTATGGTGGGTTCATTGTTTATTTTAAGATCATCCCCACTGCACGTCAGGCACACCCATAAGTGCTCAGATCTTCTCCAAAGTATGTTTGTTAATGTGTTTATGCTGACGACTCCCATTCTGTGTTGTCTGATGTAGCGACTGTAACGTTTTGCATGGTTTTCATGCCGAGCTGCTCCAAATGATATAGCAAAGCTAGACCTCGCAATCGAGTTAGAGAGAAATTATTATCTTCACATTTGAGACCTTCAGCAAGTGCTGCCTCGCGTATAAGCATTGATTATGTCCATTTTGTCCACAGAAGCTCCATTTCCTAGGGTGGCTTTGCCTTCAAGCTTATCCCCCTCTCGCTGCCATTCGCAGGCATGTTCAGGCATGGTTTGTTTGCAGACTATGCACAAAATAAAAAATAGTTGCTGGGCATTGTATAAGCCATGATTTGTGCCCCACCTCTGACAGATGAGAAACCTGAGCTTGTGAGGAAAGACACATGCCCTTTGATGAGTGAGGCAGGTTTCCTATCTCTATACCAATACAAAAGCTGAACACACACTAGACTTTTATCTTTGCTAGCACCTCAAAGTTTCCATGTTTGTGGATACCCAGTGATGATCTTTAATATGTCCAGACAAAGTACACATTACTGTGATAGAAAATTTAAACAAAACGCCTGCCTTATTTTCCTTTTAGATCTAATCCCCAGTTGTTCTGAACTACATTCCTGGGGTCATATCTATAGAAAACATCTTGTGCAGACAGTTGTGATTATAATGCTGGAAGAATTTACGTATTATGCTACCATAGTGTTGTAGCCTGAAAAGAAAAAAAAAACCGCAGTATGAACATAATATATTTCACATATTTCACACTGAACAGATCATCCCATTTCACTTGTATGTCATCAACAGAATAATCAAAAAGTCATTAGTTTTTGAATCACCAAATTCAACATCTTGTTTCACTAGTAACACTTTAGAAAAATTTTCTTGGTTCTAATATGCTTTGTTCACAATAATAATTAATAAATTTTACATTATTGTTAATTCCATGGGCGCTGCTATTGCCAACTAAATTTGTCTGTACTTCTGTCACCTTTATTTCTATATCTGCCCCTGTGTAACCTGGATGACTCACACAAGGAGAAACTGCTAAACAGCTTTCAGCTAAGATGCCTAAGAAGAATACCTGGCATCAAGTGGCAAGACAAGAACACAAACACTGAGAATAAATTATACTACAGGAATGTTGGACAGTGTTCAGCCACTAACACCTACTTGGTCTTTTATAATTAATATATGCCGTCTGTCCTTACCAAAGTTTTTTCTGGGTCCTCTGTCAGCACGGTCCCCTATGACACTGGGAAAGTTCTGTTTTGTAGATGCTTGCTGCTGCTGCTGTGGTGGTGGTCGGTGCTGTGGTGACTGTTGTTGTGGCAGCTTCGCTTGTGGACTCACAAAAGGGGCCTGAAAACCGGCCGGTCCCTGACTCCAACTTTGCTGAAAACCTGTTCAGATAAAAATAATGAATAGCTAGCATACAGACATCACTCTAGCATACTTATCTACTGGCCTTGTAATCATAGGTTGCAATCTCCAATGAGGTGGATTGTCTAAACTATATTAGGTTTCCAGTTTGAACCAGCTCAAAAACAAGTACAAGGAAATGCTCTGAGAAATAAAGGTTTCCATGATGAAACTGACAACACCACCCACTGAGGACCAAATGATATCTATAAATATGGACCCAAGGCACTGTCAAACCCCTATGCTCATTGACTTGCCCACATCATGTACCCCCAAATGTAAATTAACTAGTTTCAAATATGAAATCTTCTTCCATAAGTAAATAGTCCTTCTTTGATAAGTAAAGGTCAAGATGTCAGGAAAAGTACTCTACATTCCTAATTCTATTAGAGGTGAATTATATAGTGAATTCACTCACAGTAAGTGATTTTTAGTAGTAGAAAAGTCTTTTTCCAGGGCTGAACTACCGCTTTATTGCACAGAAGGAATTCTTCCTGCTTCTGACTTGGGAGACGTTTGAATTTGTAGCATCCTTCTAGACACAGCTTACAGAGCCAGCAGACGGCCAAATGCCTTTCCTGTCAACTCTATCAGTATCTATTTTGAAAGTCTCAGTTTCACCCAGAACTTCATAAGAGCATGGGTAAGTCATACTTTAAAATAACTGAATTTACTTGGTTGAAGTTATTTTTTCCTGCTACTGGGAATAAGACCAGTGTAGCTGGGGGAAACTGGCTGAAAAAGCCGCCTGATGACTCAACTGAAGGAACGCTCTAGCCGAAGAGTTTCACCTACATGCCGATGAAAGATTATTTAGTTTAATGACAGTTACAGTTGTTTTAATGGTAGCTACAGACCACTGAGAACAACATTGAAACATGCTACAGCATCTACATTTGATTTATAAATACCACTGCTAAAGCAAACCTTGCTAAAGTGACACTGACATGACAGATTACTGACAATCATGACCAGTATCAGTGTCTCTGAATGAAATGAAAAATATGAGGAGGACTTGGAGTCAGCCAATGACAGGTCAGCCTGGCACAATTTGATTGAGGGTCTATTCTATCAGGGAATAAAGGGCAGAAGGAAAAGTACCATCTGTCACACCATACTTACTATACAAGTATCAATAATGCAGGAGTCTGGGCAAGCAGCAACCACACAAATGTTTAAACATTTAGATGACATAAACTGAAAACATTTTGAAATGTTTCTGAAATATCTTTAAATGCCACCCAAATTAACTGAGCTCTCACAAAGTACCTGGTAATGGTCCTCCCATCCCCATGTGCTGTGTTTTCTGTGATAAGTTTGATCCAGAGCCTTTAAAAGAACTTTTGTTTCCTAAATTTGCTGTTGAAGAGATAAACAACAATTATTGACATTTTTTTTGTTTTAAACAGAAAAAAAAATGTTATTATGCTCCTTCTAGGCACTGGTTTGGAGCCTACTGACACTGAAATGCCTAAAACTAATGACATAAACATTACCCTCCTAAGCATAATAATCTTAGCTAAACGTCACCTAGGCCTAATCACAACTAAACATTACCTAGGTCTAACCTCAATTAAACATGACCTAATCTCAGCTAAATATGACCTAGATCTAATCTCAGCCAGTCTTATGCACTGTGCAGAATCATGACCTGGAATGCCTCTGTGATGTTCCAGTATCTCTTACACATCTCCCACTGTTTTGTGAACTTGAGAGGGAAAGGAGCATTCTGTAACAATCCTTATGGAGGATACTACTTTGGTACCAGCCTGGGAGGAAAGTGTCTCTAAACAAGCCTGGCTCCAGTAGGGAAAAGCCCTTTTCAGTTTAAGCATCCAGAACCTTGATGCATGTCTTGAGATTTTAGACTTGGTCTTCAAAAAGATTTGCCAGTCAACCAGCCAATGAGATAATTAATTCTGAATGCTGAAAAGCTTCATAAACATTTTTTTTTCAAAGTTGAGGAAACACGAACAGTGCATAAAGCTGAATATATGCAAAACTGCCAGTGCCATGTCACAAGGAAACTTCTTTCTTTTTTTTAAAATCATGATGGGATGTCTGTATCTCTAATCCATACTACTCTCATGTGCTTTCTATTCTTTATTTAAAGTGTTCTTGTCTGTTAGATGTTCGTTCACCAAACAAGATTCACAAACCTGAAATTATGCTTAAACTCTCACCCTATACCACAAGTACTTGGGTTTACACCAGGTGTGGGGAACATTCAACCTGTGGGCTGTATATGGCCTACTAATTCATTTGGTAAGGTGTCATTACAGACACAGGACTACAGGTTACACCTGGCTGGTGTAACCGTTATGGGTGTCCCAATTATAACATCTTTTGGAGGTTGATCTGGGATCTACCTTGTTGGTCTGTCATGCAGATTGAGATGTGCTAATCTCAGTTCTGAGGGGCCGCACGGATGGATCAACTGATTTAGTCAAGCCCTGCCTTGGTATATCATTACATCTGTGACCAGATATATAGCAGGCTCATTGTTAAGTTTATAGTTCTTTATGGTCCGTCCACTAATGATATTTATATGCTCACAGAGATGACAGTATGCTATTAACCACAGATAAAGAGAAGGATGAGGCTTTCCTGATGAGGTTCCTTTCACAGACAGACCACAATGATGGAGATAATAGAGATACAGTTAGAGAAGATCTGGCAGCCAACTTAAAGAACAAACATTTTGAAGACTTACAAGTAGAAGATGTAAAACATATTCTGAAAAGGGCGAAAGACACTGCACACGGGTCCGAAGGGGTTAGATATTCCCACATGAAAGACATCAGCGATGTTGACCTGGTGGAGATGACTGCTTGTCTGAACTATAGCATTAGGACAGCTTCAGTCCCACAAGAGTGGATGCACAGCTACCTCATTCCACTTCCTAAGCCTGGCAAGGATCATTCAACACGCAGCTGCTTTAGGATGATAACCCTAAAAAACACCTTTGGTAAAAGTGTTGGAGAAGATAATGGTGGGTAGGCTACAAGAATTAAATCTCCTTCCACGAGGATTGGGAAGTTACCGGCTGGGGAAGAACCCATGGTCAAATGTAGCCATTTTTGCCTCTGACACCTTTGAAAGTTTCCAGAACACACAGGCAATGGTGGAAGCGACACTTGATTTAGAAGATGCTTACAAAGAGTCAGATACAGTATCTTGATGAAAACTCTTATGGAGACATGTCCCATTGCTACAGTATTTAGTGTGTAAGAGAAGGAAAGTGCTCCATACAAATAGATACTATCATACAATGGCTAAGCTACATTTAGATCATTGCAGCTATAGTCTGAATATAACTGTACAAAGTAAATAGTGTGTGTGTAATGGTCCATTTTTCTGAAATTGTTTTCCTGTGAATCCTTGTTCAGCACTCTGTTGGAACTTAAAGCCCCTGAGTGCTAAACTAACCCAGAAACTTGTCATAACTTTGGAATTTGTTAGGAAATTGAACAAACTTTAAAGGGTCATTCTCAAATTTGGATATTCACTACTCTTGTCGCTGCAAAAACACGGTAAGTTAAGAAATATTTTTTGTAAAATTTTGTTGTGAAATTAACACCTGCAGAATTCTTCTTTCCTATCAACTATACCAGTATTAAACATACACTTATCATCAGATTCAAAATGTACATTGATTTCTCTTTTTAAAAAAAATATATACTTTTGTAGGGATTAGAAGTATATTACTTTCCCTATTGCCTTTTTTGTATACCACTCCAAATGCCATTTTTGTAAAGGGAAATTAATATGGGCAACTCAGGCAAAATTCATGGGCCTGAAAGAGTTAATCCTCTAAGATAAATAAATGACAGAATTAGTAGGAAATGAAGAACAAGCAGATTTAGTTGCAACTTGTATTTAAAGGTTAGGGGTTTTATATCACTGAAAACATCTGAAAGCTTTCATTGTGCAGTGTAGTGCTTCATTACTTATCTTTGTCTGAAGTTTGTAGTTAAACACTTACCTAAATCTGCAAATGGATCAGTCTTGGGCATCTGACCTAAGCCACTGCCCATTCCCAGAAGTCCTGACTGCGGTGAACTCCGACCTCCCTGGGCATCCAACATGCTGCTAAAATTCATGGCTGAGCCAGTACTAGCACTTTTATGCATGCTTCCAAAACCAGGACTTAAGTTACTGGTGGCTGTGAATGCACTAGTTTGTTGACGGACATTTTTTATACTTGATGCAGTCCAATTCGTCATTAAGTCTGGTTCGTCATCTTTGCCTGATGAATGTGTGCCTTCCATGAAGGCTAAGAAATCATCATCTGTGCTGGGAGGCTTCGCATTTTGTGAAGAACTAGTCTGTGCTGGAAAAGCTGTGTTACCTGACTGACTGTCACTGGGGAAGTTCTGGAATGGATCAAAAGTGTTGCCCGAAGATGGATCAAGTGATGTCATAAGGTCTGGTTTGGTGGGTGTCACTGCAGGACCTGCAGAAAATTGCTGGAAGGGTTCAAATGTATCATCTGCTGCAGACATTCCCAAAAGATCAGGCTCACGAGCACCTGTAGACTTCTGACTGGAGTCATGCCTACTGAGTAAATCAAAATTAGAAGCATCACCGCCAATGTTCAGCAAGTCTACTTGGTCAGAATATGATTTGTCACTGGTTATATTGAAAAGATCCACCTCATCATCTTTGTTAGTGAAATCCTGGCTACTGAATTCACTGCTGAAGAGATCTGCTGAGCTGTCATCCTTTCTCTTGGAAACATCGGCAACAGCCTCATAACCAGCAGGCACTTCACTGACACTGGCATCTTGCCTAAGGTGAGCAAAATTGTCATCTTCATCAGAATCATTGTTAAGAAGCCCCAAATGTGATTCTGATGGCTCGGCATGATGACTTCCCTCAGCAGTGTCATTACTCCACTGCAGTGAGGAAAAGAAATTGTCATTTCCTCCTGCATTTCCATTAGCTGACGGGATTTGTGGTTCATCTTTCTTTTGCTGCTGTTGCCCTTGATGTTGATTTGGTTGCCTGTTCGGTGTACTGGGTGAATCTCTGACTGAGTCTGTATCAAAGCTGGAGGCTCGACTCAGTCGACTCTTGGCTGTTTCAGAAACACCTAAAAAAAAATCAATTAAAAAAAAATAATTAGGAACAAACAATATATTGTAGTTTATTGCCTGGCATATTTCAGTGTATCTCAACATGTTGTATTACAGAATCTAGATCAATAAAAAATGAATCTTTTTTTAAATGTTAATTCACAAATCACAGAGTTCATTGTTGCACTGTACTTCTCCCCATGGCGATTTCTCTTTTCAAGCATTGAGCCAAAGGCTGCAATCTTGTGTATTGATGCAGATACTGCAGCTAAACCACAAACATTGAATGTCAACCACCTTTTTAAGGGTGAATGAAGGAGAAGAAGAAGAAGAAAAAGAAGAAGAAGAAGAAGAAGAAGAAGAAGAAGAAGAAGAAGAAGAAGAAGAAGAAGAAGAAGAAGAAGAAGAAGAAGAAGAAGAAGAAGAAGAAGAAGAAGAAGAAGAAGAAGAAGAAGAAGAAGAAGAAGAAGAAGAAGAAGAAGAAGAAGAAGAAGAAGAAGAAGAAGAAGAAGAAGAAGAAGAAGAAGAAAAAGGAAGAAGAAGAAAAATAAGAAAAAGGAAGAAGAAGAAGAAGAAAAAGAAGAAGAAGAAGAAGCAGAAAAAGAAAAAGAAGAAAAATAAGAAAAAGGAAGAAGAAGAAAAATAAGAAAAAGGAAGAAGAAGAAGAAGAAGAAGAAGAAGAAGAAGAAGAAGAGGAAGAAGAGGAAGAAGAAGAGGACAAAGAAGAAGAAGTCGATGATGATTAACAAAAACAAGATCAAGAGTTAACGAAGATAGAAGCAAATGATAAAATTGTAGTTTGCTCATTTTCCCCATTCTTATACACTGCCTTTGTTATATTTACAATTTTAATTCATTCTATTCTTAAAAAATTATTATGATCAGTTAAGACACTAGATACAGACAATAACAGATTAGTAAACTTAAAAGTAACACCAACAATGCATGATGGAACTCTATCCCTAAACATAATTTAAAAAAGAAATATGTAACCAAGTAGAAAGTTTGAAGTAATAGCCAGTTTTTTTAGCAAATCCTTACCAAATTCAGAGAAGATCTGATGAGCTTCTTCTTTAGAAGAAAATAGGATTTTTGGTGTGAGTTTCTCAGCTGGGAAATTTTCCCATGGCAGACGTCTATCTCCATAACTCTTCTCACTTGAAGAAACTGTAACGTCTAAGATTACGGTAAACATTTCTGGATATTTTTCTGAAGTGTCAAGCTGATCCAGCTCATATCTGTAGAAGTTATTCAAATGTGTGTTAAGAATAATGAACAAGGAGCAAGTTTCAATGCTGATTGCACTGTCTGTCATGTTCAGTACAGATGCAGGGAAACAGTGAGACTTCATGGCATTATAGAGAGTCAAAGCTGAATTCAACTTCCCTCTGGGCATGTGGTTGGTGTCTGTTGACAATGAAATATCTAAGACCACGAACGAAACATTTCCAATCTAGGAATAATTTTGACAATACAGTATGTGCTGTGTTGAATCTTGCCCTGGTCACATAGAAAAATGTCTTTCTCTGCCAATGTCAAGTTCCAGTAAACAACTGGACTTTTAGAGAGAGGAAGGATAGCAATGCAACATAGTCCCTCTCTGTGAAGATGGAACATGGGTACAGAGCCAACAAGAAAGTCTCTACACAAGCCTCGTTCAGATAGTCGCATGACCTTTTTGTTTTGTCAGTTGCATCAGACTTAACTCTTTCAGGACCACATTTTTTGGGGGGGTTTCGACAGCATTAATTTTGAGTGGATTTTTTTTACTGCAACATGACAAGGCTAAAATCTTCCTGAAAGAAAAAGTATTGGCTGTATACAGACATATAATATTTCAAATTAAAGAGAAATGAGAGCAGAATAAATCTAAACTATTTAAGTGTCAGTATTACAACAAAATAAAAATATTATTAAAATCACACAACATTCAAGGATGTTAGACACATATGAAGATTATTTACGCACAAATTTGTTTATATTTCAGATTTAGCAACAACCAAAATCGGGAAAACAGCTGATTGAAACAGATGATCCGACTGAAATATTTTGTTGAGTCTTCACTCTAACCCTGTTTATCGACACAGGTTTGGCACATGACATTATCAATCATAACATTTTTGTCCATATCTGGCTGAGATTCAACGACAGAGCAGTATAAACAATTCTAGACTTTTCCTTTATCATTTGATATAGAAAAATCACGTAAAAATTGTATCGCATGCAAATAATTTTTGTTTCAAATCAGAAAGTGATGCAAATACAATGCCGACTTCCTGTCGCTAATCCTACTTTTTAAAAACAGTTCGTATAAATTTGGTTTTCGCAGCAAACAGGACAAAATTAGTGTGTCTTTATGAAGTGCCAGTAAACTGATCAACAGCCTGATCGGGATAAATTAAAATGCCATTTAACAGTATATTAGTATAAACAACAATGCAAACATCTTCATTTATTCACAATAGACAAAACACAGACAAGGACAAGCGAAGAAAATGTGTAACTGAGAACTTATCTTACTGCTCTGAAAACCAATAGGACTCATGAAGGAAACTAATCATTACATTTCATTGAGCCATCATATTAGAACAGATCATGCTGTGATTGTAAACAACTCACAGGGCATGTTGAGAAAGGTGAAAACAGGCATGCTGTGTGCAGAGTGGCAAGCATCACTTTAGTAGTCCAGGATAGTTAGCATCCTTTAGATATTTTCTCCAGGTGATGCCAGTGTGTTGGGAAATGAGCAGGCAGAAAGATTGACTGGCTCTGCACCACTTGGTGGTGAATATATCTGACATCACACTGTGACTAAAAGAGGATGATATAGTGGTCCACTTCAGCAATGATGAAGAAAAAAACCTAATCATTGCAACACTGACTATTTGCTGATGAACAAAATCTGCGACCTGCAAGCGGATGACTCACTACTTATGGCAGGCTCTATCATTAATGGTAACAAACATTACATTTCGCAGTGAGAAGAACAAGTCTCAGTAAGTGACAAAACTAGCAGACTGCTTAACAACACACATAAACATACAAGCATACATGGATATATGTTTACACAGATATTTTCACTGGTATTATTACAAATGAGCCAGAAGAAGAAAGCTGTAACAAATCAAGAGACCAACATTATACACTTACTGGTGATACTGAAGCTCTGTAGTTCCTTCAGGGACAAAGCCAGTAAAAAACTGTACTTGGAACATCTTCACTGGAGTTATCTGGACAAATGTGACAATTCAAAAGAGAAGCAAATTTCAAACAAAATAAATAACTTTACAATTACATGACATATGGCCTGCAACAACAACAACAACAAAACAAGAGGTATAAATAAACATATGGCTCCCTGCTGGGTGAATCAGGTCCCTTCTGTATTTCTGAGTCCATCTGGTATTTCTTTAATTGGACACTTTGTGTTGTGCTTGTTTATTACAGAATCGCTATATTTTTAGTTAGTTAGTTAGTTAGTTGGGGGGTTATCCTCATTGCACTCCGGACATGTCCATAGGTGCTCAGATCCTCCCCTCAGTATGAATCCCAACGTCCGATGGCTAATAGTACCAGTTCTATGTTGATTAACAAGTCTTCTGGCGAGTCTGGTGTGCGTCTCGCTATATTTTTATCCTCAGCCAACACACCCATCATTTGTTGGCTGGGTTTTCCACTGACTTGGAAAACATAAGCCATGTAAGAAAAACAGCTATCACTGATGCATAACTCAGTAAATTTGACAATGATATTGCTGGCCTACAGAAAACATATCTGCCAGAGGATGGATCCACAGAGAAAATAATTATACATTCTTCTGAAAAGGCAGAGGCCAGGAAGAAATCCAGAAGGATGGAGTTGGAAAATATAATGCTGGTCTCATGAATTAAAATTGGCAGAGACTATTGGAATTGTACACTAGAAGTGAGCTGTGCATCACAAACTCCTTTTTCAAAACTGAAGACTGCCATAAGGTGTCATGGAAACACCCAAGATCTTGCCACTAGCACCAAATGGACCTTATTCTCACAAGAAGGCAGCACTTAAACTATATATCACTAACTCGCAGCTACTACAGCGCTGACTGTAATACTGACCCTTCCCCAGTTGCCACAAGAAATCAGATGAAACCAAAGAGAATTTCCCTTCAAAGCAAACATATCTCCAGGTAAATTTTTATAAAGACCCCAAAAAGTGTTTTGAGTTCCAACAACAGCTCGAAGATGCTTTCACTGATATCAAGGAAGCTTAAAATAGGATGCGTTTAAGGAGACTGTCTACAAAACAACTGCATCAGTCTATGGGATTAAAGTACACAGAAGTAGGGACTGGTCTGAAGCAAATAGCCACTTCAATCCTTAATTGACAGCAAAAAAGTTTATACTTCTCAGAAACAAGGAAAGACAACAAGGAATACTCATTGATATCCAGGATAACTCCACTTCTTCTTCTTCTTCTTCTCAAAGAAGATGTCTAACCCAGCCTTTCTAATGCCCAATGGAGCACAGGTCCTCAGTCAACTCATGCCAAGGGTGATCAGAGTGACTGAAATAACTACAGGCGAATATCACTGCTGTGTACTGCTGGAAAAGTATTTGTGAGAGTTGTTCTGCGAAGACTCCAGATCCTAAAATGTCAGGTTTATCCAGTGTCACAGTGTGGCTTTCGTTATAACCAGTCTATCACAGATATGATATTTTCATTACGACAGTTGCAGGAAAAATGCGGTGAACAAAATCAACCACCATATATTGCTTTTATTGATCTCACCAAGCCAAGATTTGGTTCGTCAAAAAGGTCTGTTCAACATGCTGAAGAAGACTGGGTGTCCACCTACCGAACATTACTGAGTAGTTCCACACAGGTATGAAAGGTACAATCAAATTTGATGGTGTTATATCAGAGGAGTTTGTAATCAACAATGGAGTTAAGCAGTGATGTATACTTGCTCTTAGCCTTTTTGGAATATACTTCTCACTTTTTTTTGGGAAACATGCATTTTGAGATCAGGAGGGTGGTATATTCATTTATTTTTAACAGGACGGCAGCCCTTATAGTGCTCATAGGCTAAAGGCCCAAAACCAGAATAAGAAGGGTCCTTATCAGAGAGCTGCTGTTTGCAGATGACGCAGCAATTACCACCCACTCAGAGGAGGAGCTGCAATGTTTACTATCTGCATTTGCTGATGCGTGCTGTGAATTTGGACTTACAATCAGCAAAAAGAAGACAAAGGTTTTGGTGCAAGGTGTTAGTACCAAACCTACAGTCTACATTGATGGTGAAGAACTGGAGATAGTTGACCATTTTACTTATCTGATAAATAACACATTATCGTTGAAACAGGAGAAACTGCTAAATATCTTTCACATGTGATGCCTAAGTAGAATACTTGGCATTAAGTGGCAGGATAAGATCACAAACACTGAGGTTTTGGAAACAGCAGGTATTACAAAAGTATTCTCAGTGCTCCGTCTACAAAGCCTCAGGTAGCTGGATCACACCTGGAGAACTGAGGATGGCAGAGCCCTTAAGGACATCCTTTATGGTGACTTAAAGATGGGTGGTAGATGTCGATGGCGACCTGTGTGTGGTTATGTTGTGTGGAAGGGGGACATCAGGAAAGGAATGAGAATGAAGGAAGAAATGATTGCAGAAACTATGAGAGCTGAGCATCTGAGAAGATACACTCTAAATAGAAATGATGACAACAACGATCCTAAAATCTCATGCTATAATTTTCTTTTGTTTGGAAAGATTTTAGCTAACCCTTGCAGTTTTGAAGGGTATTCTTTGGCCTCAATGCTACAGCACATGCTGCAGTTCCATCCATATTCGCAGTTGTTGCACGTTCTATGTTTTGTTCATAAGGTGGAGAAAAAAATGACATGTGCCTCTATTTGCTGTTGTCTCTGTGTGTTAGCCTCTTTGAAAACATTTAGCTTATTATTCTGGCCACCCAAGTTATTTTCACTATACTACTATGAAACAACATACCTGTATGTTTCCATTTTTGTATTGTTTCCAGATTCAGTGCAGTGTTAATATTGGTTCTACATTTTACATGAAAGAAAATGTTTTTCTAACTTTCAATGACAGGGACTTACTGCAAAAAATGTTCAGAGTCCGGATATTTAAAAAAAAAAGTTTGTTCCAACTGCAGATCTAGATACTGCAGACACAGTAAGTTATGCCTGTGACCTGGTCACTCATGTTCCACAATGGACAGCTAGTTTACATAACACAACACAAGGCTGTTCAAAACAATTACTGCAAACATACTTGGGGATGAGTGAGAACAACAGGATGATCAAGAAAAGATAACCATTGCTTGCCACAAACTAACCTAGCACAGTGTTCTGGATAACTGTTAACATCAGAACAATGATCTTGATTATAATCTATCAATAAAATAGGCTGACAAATAATATATGATGAGGGCACAGGACAACAGATCCAGCAGTAAGTTTATCTAGGTCATTTTTGTGGGGTAATGAAGCAGGATTTACCTTCCCTACTTTCACACTGTCACAGTGAAGGATAAGAGCTGAGGTAAACACTGATCTTCTTTGATACACTGATCTGATCCTTTTAAAATCATTTCAGGGATGAATTAATTATTATCATAAAACAATTTGTGTGCCCACGACTGCTAGTTTTCCATTTTGACTATAAAATTCTTCTTCCTGCTACATTCTGCTGAAAAAACTCTCGACCAACAATGCTAAAACCATGTGGGAACAAACATTTTGTTAAAAACTCTTGAGTTTCCTAATCATAACAGTTAAATGTGTATGTGGCATAATGCCTGATACGGCATGGAAAATTGTGTAGACCTTGCTGATCTGTGTGTGAAAAACATTGCAGAGCCAGAAGCAACACTAAACAAGATACAAGTTTAACTGAGATACAAGTTAAACTGGTATGTCAGTCTACTCAATCATTTAATCCTATGATTACAGCTTATTCGTTGCAACTGTAAAGGAATGTCAAGCCCCAAGTGTCTTTAAATTCAATACATTTATTTATTTACTATACAGTTTCATTAAATTTCTTGTATAATCTTGTTCTTTTAGGTTCGGTTTAACAGTAGAACAGACTTATAGTGTGCAAGGCTGTTTTCTCTACTCCAGACCTTTTTTGTGAAACTAATGATGGAAACATCTCTGAATCTCTGTATTTTCATAAATGTTAGTTTCCACCAATAACTGACAGATTGAAAATCTACACTGTGTAATCCCTCATAAACATGATGAAACATGACTCAGCTGGGTGGCTAGCCCTTGTCGAGCCAGGTTCCTGTGTCCAAAGACTGTTATGGAGTTTCTGAACACGCTACTCCTTTTCTCTAAATGTGCTGTACAACAGCAGTAAGCACTATATTTAATGCTCCTGTTCTGCATAATGCACCAACATCTTGAGAAATGTAAAGTCTGGACAAAGAACAAGTTTCTACATGTTCTAATGTAAAATTTACACTTACTTTGCCTTGAATTTTGCCACCAAAAGTTGACCGAGCATGATAAACTACAATGGTCACATCTCCAATCACAGAAGTGCCTAGAGGTATCACAGCTTTACCATCTTCTATAGTAAATTGTCTGCAACATTGGAACACAATAAAGAGCTATTTCACAGAAATTGAGATTAGTGAAGATGTTTATAAGTTAAACATTCTTGCTTGCTCATTTCAATAGAGTTAATATATATAATCTTTCTGGTGACCTGAATGTTCTGATGCCAGTTTGGTTCTATAAATGCTTCTTGTGAACCATTGCTTCAACATAGATTATGTCTGTTCAAGATTAGGTCTTCTGCAATCATTTGTTTAACCATATCCAAGTCTGCTGATCCACTGTATTCAAATCTAACAAATCATTGGAGTGTTTGTCTTTACGATTGCTAGTTTTACTACTAATAATGCCTCTGTGGAGAAAAACTATGTTATTTTTGTTTTTCTCTCCAATGGGCATTTTCAAAACCTCTTCTTCTCCTCTGAAGTTACAACTGCCACATACTATTTTCTTTTCTTTTCCATTTTTCTTTTGATTTAGGAGAATTCTATTTTCTACCTTAAAAAAAAAAAAAAAAAAAAACTTTTCTACTTCTTCTATTTGCGCATAAGCCTAAGTGACATTTGGATATTATTTCTTTATGAAGCTTAGAGTTATTTTTCTTTTTTTTTCTGTAGCATTCTGTGTTTTTGTTTTTCTTAATATTAGGAATGAATTTAACATCTCAAGCAGACACTGTTGTCTCCAAGCACAGAATCTGTTTGTATTATAGATACATCTGACTGAGAAAATGTCCTCATCTTTCATTTTGTAGATTCTACCAAGCTGTTTCACTCTAATTTTTCTTTAATCTCAACCCCCCGCCCCACAACAAATAATAAAACAGAAAATCTGAGATATAAATACAAAATATTCTGCTTAACAAAAGAAAGCTTGACTGACCTCATCTTCTCATACTCCTGGGATGTAGTTAGGACTCTCTCTTCACCCACATAGACCTCCACAAATGGTGTACAGCCATTCCTGTTCATTCAAATTTCAGTTCAATGTCTAGGATTAAAGTGTGACCTTAGCCATTTAAACATTTTAGTCAATACTGTTCAGAAAAACAGACAGAGACATTTTCCTTCTCTTTACAGAAGCAGCTGCATTATGTAGGTATTGCTAGTTTATTCAGGTGTCATTATCATTATCATGTAGCAGGTCCTTTGTAGAACGTCGCTCCCATCATGGTCTGTCTGAAAGAAACTCGGTATCTCGCCAGCTCTCCCGCCTCATGTACTTTCATACTCAAGGAGTCACTTATATCCTGTGCCCATCTTTGTGTTGGTTGGCCCCTGCCCCTCCTTCCTGGTACTATGTCTTCTGCTATTATTTTGTCCAATTCGACGTGGCTCTTGACATGACCAAAATATTTCAGCTTCCAAGACAGGATGCTGTATATTAGCCAATCTTCCTTGATGTTCAGATCTTTCAAGATGTCAGTATTTCTCCTCTTCTTTGTCCAAGACATTCTGAGAATCTTTCTATAGCATTTCAGCTCAAAATCAGGAGTTTTCTCAGAATAATTTCAATTATGCCTCTGAACAATTCAAACGTTAGTCTTCAGCCTAAAAAATCCCAATCACATTTGCTTAAATGTGTTTTTGTAGCTCAGTAGCTGGCTCTATCTGTGTGTGTGTGTGCGCGCGCGAGTGCGCGCGCGCCTGCATGTATGTGTGTGCAGCCATCATATTTGCATCTTTCAACGAACACCCAGCATGTGTTTATCCAGATGTTTCTCTACTGGTCAACTATAAGAATGTCTAATATTGCCATCTGTTTTACTGTAAATGAAGATATTATTGTGAAACGTTCCCATGTGGGTTCCAGAGCTCCACTTGGGGTGGTGGTGGGAAAGGAAGGGGGGGGGGTGATTAAAAGACCAGCTGCACCTGCCCCAAAAAGCATGTCGTAAAAGACAACTAACTAGGGATCTACTGAAATCGGATGTGTTGGGCAGATATCAGTCTTACAAATACAATGTCAAAAAAAAAACTTGAAACTATTTCCTAAGGCTAATGATTAGTGTAGCAAATAAAGCTGAAGAAAGTTAAATATGTTCTAATACCGGGCCACCATTTTCTTTCTTTCATCTTGTAATGATAACAGCCTACACAAACCAACACAAAGTACTGTTCAAGAGGTGATGGATTTCTATGTAGATTCCAGGGTCCCATTGTGGGGAAACAAAAACAGACCCACTGCCTACCCAAAAGCATGTCCTACGAGTCAACTCATTGAAGCTTTCTTGAAAGTCAGAGTGCATCTGCCGGAGAGGCAAGGAACCAACAGTCTGCGCATAAATGAGTCAGATCTGTAAAACGCAGCATTCAGGTTCTGGAACAGGACTGGAGTTCAGAAGTGGACGAACAATCAGAACTTTCCACCGGAGTTTATAGCCATTGAACACGAAGAAGAAGAAGAAAAAGAAGAAGAAGAAGAAGATAAAGAAGAAGAAGAAGAAGAAGATAAAGAAGAAGAAGAAGAAGAAGAAGAAGAAGAAGAAGAAGAAGAAAAAGAAGAAGAAGAAGAAGAAGAAGAAGAAGAAGAAGAAGAAGAAGAAGAAGAAGAAGAAGAAGAAGAAGAAGAAGAAGAAGAAGAAGAAGAAGAAATATGATAAGGTATCTAGACGTAGACCAACAGTCCTTAGTTACCTCTTATGACATACATAGTAGGTTACAATATGCCTATTATGTGCTTCAGTTATGATTATATTACAGATACAGTTGCAGGAGATAACTATGTTATTTAGCATGTATACTGTTAATTTGTCAATGGTTCTAGATGAGGCTAGATTGAACTGTTTTCTGTTTCCTCTAGGACCAGTGACAGTTTATTTATTTTGTTTAAAGCAAATCTGTTGGTGCTTACTTCACTTTGTTGAACAATGGAAGTGGTCTCAGTGTTATTCCTTTAATAAGAATAGGACGAGCATGAGGAAATACTGGTTCATCTGCCACCATCTGACCAATGTAGTCAATGTACCTGATGATTGCAAATGTCAGTGTCATAACCAGAACATGGTGTTATTACACAAGAAATATAAAATATACATAGACTCTGCTGATACATCAGTATCTGTACCTGCCAGCAACTTATGTTTAAACACTAAATACCATCTGACTTTTTGTTCAACTGCTGGTACCCTACATTGCTAATAAGACAGAACTAACACTCCACAGTCGCACGCATGCACATACATACACAAAAGAACTGAGATTGTGCCAAATTACCTAACATTTTTATATAGAGATTGGTATCTTGAAAATACTACTAGACTTCTGACATGAGAGGATATATTTGTACTAACCATAAACATATACCATACACATATACACACACTCAGGGGAGGGGGGGGGGGCTGAGTGGTCTAGAGGTATGGTGTTTGCCTCAAGTGCTGGAGGTCCCGGGTTCAAGTCCCGGTGAAGGCTAAGATTTTTTCATGTGGACTTCTAGTAATTTGCACTGGTCTCTGGGTAGTAAGATCGGACACCCGTGTGTATTCTTGCGCATTAAAAAAAAATCTCTTGGCAGTTGGAAATCGAAAAGAGTAGCCTGGAGCTGCCTGGACAAAATTTTGAGTTAAAAATCTATCCAAAGTATTTCAGGATCACTGAGATTCTTCAAACCCAGGCTTGAGTTAGAAGTGGAACGGAGCACTTATGGGTTATACCCGTGTGCCATGCTGTTTATCCGTCGAATAAACATAAACATATAAAATGTTGTACCTGCACAGTATCTTAGTTAGTTAGTTAGTTAGTTAGTTAGTTGGGTTATCGTCATTGCACTCCGGACATGTCCATAGGTGCTCAGATCCTCCCCTCAGTATGAACCCCAACGTCTGATGGCTAATAGTACCAGTTCTATGTTGATTAACAAGTCTTCTGACGTGTCCGGTGTGCGTCTCGTTTTTTGCTGTGCCGATCTTAATTCCCAAGTCTGCCATTCTGGCGAGTGATGTGGATTCACTGCCACCAAAGTCCTCTATCCTTCCCATTTCTCTGAGGGCATTGATACTATCAGCATGATCCATAGGCCGACCGTCGGTAGTGTCTTGATTCAGTATACCTTTAGTTTTCTGCACTGAAAGACCTTTGAGTCATCACATCTTAGACATCGTTATGTCAAGCTCTATACTGTACATCATCTTACATATGTTATACCTTTTACTTTTTTGGTAAATACATTGTAATTATCATCTTTTTGGGATAACAGATCACAATAAATAAATATATATAAATATATATATATTTTTAATGATAAACAAATTTAAACACCATTTATTATTGCAGTTAATTTTTTTCCACTTCAGTATAACCTCCGCCAATATTTGTAAATGTTTATCCAGATGTTTCTTTCCTGGTCACTGTTACATACAACTATTAAAATGTCTTGACTTTGATAACAAAATGTTGTCATTTATTTCACTGCAAATTTAGATTTTAGTCAGCAACTTCCTCATGACGTGTACCTTTGCCTCTCCAGTAAATATGTCCTATTTATTAATGACCTGTGTAAAATGATTGCTTTTTTAAGGGATTTTGTTCGCAAGTTCCCATGAATGCATGATTCAATTGTTTAGCATTTGAAGGGTGAAAGGTTTAATATCTTGGAGTTACATTTAAAAAAAATTGTGAAAGAACATGCATGCACGAAGTCAAGCATGGATGCGAGCACACACGCATTCTCACAGGCACGCATACACGTGTGGACTGGTGTTGTGATGTTGCTCTGCTTCCCCATTTCATCAAGTTTTTTAGTCACGGTTCATTGGAATTTAAAGGAAAACAGAAGCAGAAGAAGATGAAAGTATTGATGTTTGTTCTATGGGCGTCATTCATTTTAACTGTTATTGAAATAACACCAACACAATTGTGAATCTAGTGACTAGATTATGATTTTAAGCAAGAAACAATGGAGATAATATGTGGTTGTGATCTGCTTAAATTACTCAACATCTTACCTTTTCTGGGATGGGGAGATACCAGGTATGGAACGCCTCGCAATGAACAAATGCATGGCAGCAGATGCATTCTCAAACAATCGACAAAATACCAAGAAAGCTCCAATCACGCATGCAGAATTGGCTTTTCCATCCTAATGTTTTAGAAGGGAAAAAAACAAGGAAAAGAATACATTTGAAGAAAATTTGAAATAATTCCTAATTTATTGCAGATGTCGTGGAAACAATAAATTTAATAGGGATACTGCCTTTGATTTGATTATTTTAAGGCTGTTGTGTGCTGATTATAGGTCTAAATGTCAAGTTGTAAATGTATTGTAAAACTTACCAAACAATGCACAACACAGACGTTTTTTGGTTTTTGCCGCAGCCACAGATGCATATTTTTGCAGATAGCATACAGGTTTGTTAGTGGTGGTGCTTTCTTGGGTGCCCATCCACATTCTGACACCTGCAGAGAAACAGGAATCACATTAGAAAACACTAACAAAGATTCTGCACAAATTTATCAATAATGTTTTGAAAGATATTTTTCAAAACTCACATAAGACACACATAACAACAAAGAAACCAAAAAGCTTTTAACTGTCTCAAGAAAGTGTTATAGGGCAAAGCACATCCTTAACATCTGAATACACGCGTGCAGAGGAGGCAGTCACTCAAGAAGCTGATTTGATTATAGAAATTAAATGTAGACAGTCAATGTGTTTCTGCAGGTTATGAAGAAACATAAACTTGAAGAATCAGTGAATACTGGCAAGACTGATGTCAAAGAGCACAAGAAAGACACTTGACAGACACTGAGTGACATGGCATGACAGACACTGAGTGATATGGCATGACAGACCAGGATCAAAGACCTGATTCCAGATTCTGATGGTCAAACGAGATGGTGAACTATGGTCTTTGATGTTCAGTGGCATAGCACATGATGAATATAGATACTTAACTGGCACACAGATGTGATTTTTCTTCCTCTGCTCTTTATCTCCAGTGGAGCATAGGACCTCCATGAACTTCACTGCCAGCGTCCGCAGCTTGCTCCATGTCCTTCCCATCTTTTCACCTTATTCTCCAGTTCTCTTGCTCATGTTTTTGTTTTTTCTCCCTTTGTTTCTTTGGCCTTTTGGGTCCCAGTGCATAAAAGTTCTAGTTTTTTGTTTTCTCAATGTGTGTCCTATCTAAGGCCTGCATCTGTTTCTCCCCTCTTGATTCACAGGAATTTGTGTAGTTCTCTCTCTCTCCAAGCTTATTTGTCACACCATTTAATTTCTGTAATCCACACAGGTACTATTTAATTAATGTTTATAGTTTAGTTGTTTGTGTTTCTGCTCCACACAGCACTATTGATTTAATGTTAGAGTTCAATATTTTAAGTATGATGCTAGTTTTGACTTCCTTAGATACAAACTGACTTCAGCCAACTCATTTTGCCGTATATATATATTTTTTTTCATACCTCTAGTGCAGGTCTATTCAACTCATGGCCCGCAGGCAAAATCTGGCTTGTGGAGGCTTAGCAAGTGGCCTAAAGATCATTGCCAGTTGTATTGTATTACTGATCTTTCAAAGCTGAGTCTCCAGCCACTGGCCGTGACAATCTCAGTTTTCAAAAACGTGGCCCCTGAGTATATTTAGTTGAACAGCTCTGCTCTAGTGGTTCCTCCATCTTTGTCTAGATTGCTGCCTAGCTTTCCCTTAATGAAGAACTTGGCATTCCGTATCTTTATACGTTGTTTTAAATACATTAATGATTTTCTTCGGAATCCTTTATCAGTTAATCAATTACAGATTTACTTCAGCCCATGGCCAAGTATACACCTGAATACTGTCTTATTTATTGTTTAAAAACCAACATGTCTACAGTGACTTAACATGGAAATAAATCTTTACCCTGTTCTCAAACTTGGCACCTCTGTATGTTCTTTGGCTTAAATTGTATACTGCGTAGCTACCCCTATGTTTCGATTCCAAGAAGTTCCGAACTTCATCAATGCTGTTTTTAAAGGCAGACTCAACTCCTTCTGCTGGATATGACATTACTGAGGAAGTCAACAGAAAACATCTTCAAGAGTGCATTGTGTAACATGAATTGTTGGTAATGAGACACAACAAGGAGAAAACACAAGCATGCACCAGTTCAGAAAAGACAACCATAAAACACCCACAGTTACTGCAAACATCCCACAATAAATATTCTGTTACAAATTCTAATGTAGAAGAACAGCAAACATATACTGTGCTACATTAACATTGTAGCAATTACATAATAAATTATAGCTGATATTCAGTATACAGGCTACACATCCTGTACATAGTTATGCTGCATGTCTGTATACTCAAGAAGGTGTGGAGGTGGGGGAAGGCATGAGAGATACACAGATATAGAGATAATGACAGAGACAGCGAGAAAGAAACATACATGAACATAGGGAAAGAGAGAGATGGAGGAAGGAAAAGGTAAAGTGAGGGAGCCGCAGAGAAAGAGGGAGGGAGGCACAGAGTGACAGAGGTACAGAGATATGAGGCCAAGAAGAGAAGGTTGCTAGGGAATTTCCCTGCATAAAACCAAAATACATGCAAATTATGTAAGTAATGATTTTTTTAAAGCGGTCACATTTTCACATTTTCAGGTTTTTAATTCACAAATTTGGGATTTCTTCTTCCTTTTCTCTGTTGTCCAGTTTGTTAAGGCCCTAGAGTTTTCAAGGTAAATACAAGGCCCCCCCCCCCCCCCCCCCCCCCGCCCCTTTTCTTCTCTTTTATTCAGTTAGAGCAAATTTGATATTTCTTAGCTACAACAAAGACAGAAAAAAGGAAAAAGCAAGTGAAAAACAGAAAAATGGCAGAATACTTAGGTTATCATATGTTCACTTCAAGGTGTGTTTGAAATGAGTAAACATCACTATCTAGTTGAAGTGCAAACAGACTGAAGATGTTATACAAGACTTTCAAGTCTGGTTAAATAAAAGATGTACACAAAAACAAGAACCTCAAATACAGACTTCGAAACGTGCGCTACACTTAATGAAATAATAATATATTAGCAACTTATCTGTTAACATTCATTCAATTTATTGGCACAAAAGATTGCATTATTGTACTGTATTTGCAGGCAGTCTGTACAGGTTGAATTATTTATCTAGTTAACAGAATAATATTTCTGAATAGCACATACAGTAACAGATGTCTTCTAGGAAACCATTGCTGTGTTTCATCGTCAGTAACAACAGTCTCTGAGTTAAATGTTTTGAAAATCATTGTTTGGTTTAACCTTGTTGCCAGTTTTTCATCTTTAATGGGTTTTTGGTGACATGACTGACTGACGTTCAACACCACCATGACAGCACAACAAACTATAAATATCCTGGTGACACAAAGTGCCACTATTCAGATAAAAATCACCCGGGCACAAGTCTTAAAAACCTTGTTCAACCCATAGGTTATATTTAGGGCCCCGACAGCATGGGTGTGTCTTTAAAATAATAAAAGATTGTGTCCCACCTTGGGACGGGGTTGATATGACATGATGTCTTTCGCCAGTGACCACACCCATATAACAGTAATGGTTACAACTGCATAGTCAGTAGATATGGTGGGTATTCACACACATGCAAAACCTCTTGTGTGTTATTATCTGGAGTAGAAAAATCTGTTTTTGTCACTGCAATGTCACAAAACAAAAATTTTGATGACTCTTAGCTCTTCGTGGCTGTGTCAACAACACATTTTTTGGGGGTAAAAGGGAAGGAAAGCAATTATTTTTTGCTCCGTGAGTATTGAATGATTACTTTCCTTGATTTAAAAAAAAAACTGCTGTCTTAAATTTCTCATAACCTCAATAATGGTGGTCAAGTAGTTGGGGCATGATACAGATTTGTTTAGACCTTGAGGAATGTATTCCATTTAACGCTTCACTTTGTTAGTGTTTCCTGATTACTCCAACCGTGGAGGACAGAATATAAATTTTTCAAGCACGTACCTGCCTCAGACACACACAATCCACTGCATAGTGAAACAGGTTGATACAGAGAAAACCATTAATAATAAGCAAGATGTTTGTGAGAACCACATGAGGAGTGAATCCACAACCAGGGTCAGACTGTAAGAACAGCAATTTAAATTGTGTTGTGGCCAAACAAGAACACCATGCAGGAAGCAAAAGAAGAAAAAGAAACCAACACAGAACTAGGGTTGTCAGCCACTACACACTGTAGAATTTACTGAGAAGGAGATCACAGCACCTATGGACTGAATGGTTTGATGTTAAGAGATGATAATATGTTGTCTAACTAGCTTATTTATCCCTTTAAATCATCATCATCAAGTGCCTTGCCAACAGGTGTGGGCCATACAGCTCTCCACAATCTGCAGCTGCATTATCAGTTCGTGTGTTGACACTCCCTTATGCCAGTTCTTATAGCTGCTGTTTGCTGCCAATACATATTCTTTACAGATATTTTCCATCAATGTTAAGCTTTTCCATTAGTTTATTTCTTCATATTTAATACAGTCAAAAGCTTTGGTATAGTCAATAAAGCATAGATAAAGATAAGTTTTTTTTTAAAAACTTCTACAGCTTTTTCTGAAGAGTCCTGAGGATGTATATGGCAATGTAACAAATCCACACTGTTCTTCAGTTTCTTATTCTTCTCATAATTATTCTCAGTAACATTTTTGTCACATGGCTCATAAGACTTATGGTGCAATAGTCTTCACATTTTAAAGTGCCTGGTTTCTTAGGCAGAGCCATAAATATAGATTTTAACAGATCACTATAATAAATATCATTTAACAGTTTTGCTATTATTTCAATTCCAAAATATCCCAAAGACTATTCCAATGTGATGTTGTCTGGCCCAGGTGCCTTCAACTTCTGAAAGCCAATTCTGGTCTATTATCAACATAAAGATTTACCAAGTACTCTGTCCGGTTTTTAATTATATCACCTTGCCCCATTATTATTTCACCTTTTTTCTATTGTAAACTCCCACTGATGATACTTCTTTTCTTCCCTGTCAATTTACTTATCTGTTTGTGTATGGAATGTGTGTCTTTCCCATGATTTTTCCCAATCTGTGTGCACATCTGATTCAGCCAGGTTACTTTAGCCTCTTTGCATTTGTTAACTTATATCTCTAAACATTTTAAAAAACAAATAAATGCAGATACATTTTTGGAAAATTTATTAGTGACCGGTGTAAAATTGCTTTAAATCTGAGGGTTTTTTTCCCAAGAAGATCATGACCAATTTTCTAGTTTTCCCGGGGCGACAGGATTAAGTCAAATTGCCTAACATCCTGCAATATTAAAAATGCAAGATAAAATTATAACATCCTCAAACATGTAATCAGTGTACGACAAACTGTTATAAAAAACAAAACCAACAGAATGATTTACTTACCAATGAGTCGTGATGTAATGTAGGATATATCCAAATCTGTCTTGGTAATAGTGCTAAAAAAGACATACAAGATCATATACAAATAAATGCGAGGGGGAAATCAATAAGCAAGTCACAAATTGTTGCTTTAGAAAAAAAAATGATAACTTGAAAAACGTTTATTTTTTTTCCACACATACACTGTCCCTTTTGTTTCAACATAAATTCCACCACCACCAACACTGCTGCACTTGTCCCATCGTTTTATCAGTCCTCCCAAACCTGCTGCATAGAGCTGAGTGCTCTGTTTTCTAAACCATATTTTCGCTCTACATTCAACTTCTGCATCATTCGTGAAATGTCTCCCGCCAAGGTGGGTCCTTGAGTAAAATTTGTTAACTAATGCGCCGCTTTACAGGATAAACATTTGTCAGTATAAGCAGAAAGCATTTCCTTATGAATGTCATTGGTAGTCTGATAATCTTTCTATAGCATTTCAGCTCAACGCCCCTATTGTCTTCCTTACAGACTGGGAGATGGTCCACAACTCTCACTGCTACAAAGAAGATGCATGCTGGAAAACTGTTAATTCCCCATTCAACCTGCGTAAATAGTGGCTGATTAAATCTGTCCTGCATAAACAATAGCAAGTGTAATGTTGCCCTATTCAACCTGTATCAGTATGTTATAACACAGGAGTTTTAGGTCTTCGTCTGTGCATTTCTTTTTAATTCAAGTCATCCTGATCAGTGTTTCCTGAAATGTATACAATTATTCTGATTGGTCTGCAGGTTGCCTGAGTTTTATTTGACTTATCAGTGTTTCATGATATGCTTACAGTTACCGTAAATAGTTTAATGTCAGAATACAGCATGTTTGAATATAGAAGCTGTCAATTCTCTATAATCATGACTGGCTGCTTTCACTACAGCCCACTCTGACCTCTATGCTTGTGGTGTCTGGGTATTTCCCACTTGCTGATGTCTGCTATACTTATCTGTTTTCTGGTCTGATGATTTCATCAATTGTTATTACTTATGGTGGTGGTGCCCTAAAGTTGTTTATATTGTCAGTTCTTTAACTTGTATTTGCTTTAGTGTTTTGTATTTAAAAAAACATGGCTATTTTTTTCATACAAGTGAGCATCACAGAACAGCTCTCACAATATAATTGAGAACTTACTTAGTGACTGTCTCCATGACTCGGTTGGAAGCATCTTTGATATTTTTGAACATACTGCCTGCACCTCCTTTAAGGGAATTAAAGAGTGCACCTGCGGCAGAACTTGCTCCAGGCCCACTATCACTGGCAGGTACTGAGTTGCCAGAGCCTGCTCGTCTCTCAGGAGTTACTGTGTATCACACCAGAAAACACAAATAAGACTAGTGCCAAGCAAACTGTTACAAATACACTGATGTTAACATTAAATCCACTTACAGTTTCTGAATGATGATAAAGAAATCTGATCTGATGTACCAGCAGCATTTATGAAAATAAATTTAAAACATTACTGGTGTTTAAAAAAAAAAAATGCTCAACCTATGAAATATGGAAAAAGTATAGATGTTAAAACAGAAGACTGATTCCTGGCAAACAGTCAATATGATAAGACAGAAATATGATGAAATCTCAAGTAGGAAGTTTAGAACTGGACGTTGTGAGTAAAGAGAAAGTGAAATGTGTTAAAGAGTTAGATACTGGGACCAGGGAATACAGATAAATTATAGCTCAGGCTCAGAAAGAAAGATCTTCAGCCAAGCTAGGCATATGTAATTAGATATTCAGAATCATCTGCACCTGTGATACTGTAAGACAATGTAGGTAAGTATACAGGTGTACACATATGTCAGGGTAGATGGTTCTGTCCCACTTAGTTTACCACACAGTAAGTAACACTGCAGTATGGACTGGCAATGATGACACATGTCCTGCTAGCATCAAAAACACAGGTTATGATGAAGTGGATCAGATCATTTGATCACTTCCTTTTATCTGGCTCAGAGCCAAAGTGACAGAACAGGGATCAGCTGGTCTCAAAGATGTGGCACTGCCATACTCATAAAAGATGTCTAGTGTTGCCCGTTCCAACTAGCGAAGCAGTTCATAGACAGCTATATAGACATAGTGACAAATGAGGTAGTTCGGTGGGTCATCTCTGCTCATCTCTTTATGACCCTAAAAGTAGAAGCTTCTAGAAACAAACGACATGCTGTGTATATAAACTATGTAGCAAGTTGTCAGGCTTAGACTTTCAGAAACTTTCTTGATGTGCAGCTGTAACAACAGCCTCACCAGTTTCCACTAGAAAATTCTTGGTTTGCATTTAACTGGTCCCTAAAGATATAACTAGGCAAATTGGTAAAAACACCTTATGTGAACAACTGTACAGAAATGAGATAATACCTGAGGGTGACTGGTAAGACATGCTTGGAAAATTCAATGGTTGCTTTAAACTGATATTCTTTGCTTGAGCTATTTCCTGCAATCTGTCTAAGACGTCACTGATTGTTGGTCGGTCTTCAGGATTCACTTGCAGCATACCTCCTGTGATTTGACAAACATGTACAATTATTTATAACTCTGTAAGGCAGTCATGTTTAATTTTAAAAGAAACAAAACAAAAATGTGTATTCTAAATGAAAAAAAAGAAGTTTTGGGGAGGGGAGATAAAATACATCTCTGTTTCACTCCAGTTTCAACTGCAAACCAATCACTAAAACCATAACCTTTTTGAACTGAATGTTGAATGTTGAATTAAGAATCGACATCACAGCACTCGGGACACCCCCATAAGCACTCCGTCTCCATCTTCAGCAGCAAGCAAAGAGTTAAAATTCTGATGTTACCAGTCTCGCCTTTTCCCTGAGTGTCAAGTGTCGGCCAGATCCCCTTGTAACTCCTCGCAGTGCCATTCTCCTCAGACCGTATTGATCAATCTGTTCCCTGGCACTGTTCACTCGCTCCCAAAGGGTTCTCACAACATCCAGCTTGTCATACATCAGTTCACTGCAATGAGCCTTTATACATTGCTTTAATAATATTTATTACTTTTATTGGGATACCACCGCATTCCCAACAGTGATGTTCTGTGCAAGCTATCAAAAGCCTTATACACTTGAGCCTGATACACTACTAATGTTGTTGTTGTTGTTGTTGTTGTTGGTGGTGGTGGGTGGGGGGTGGGTGTGTGTGTGGGGGGGGGGGGGGGGGGGGGGGCCCCCCCCCCCCCCCCCCACATCATATCTACAACATTTGGCTGTACAATTTTTTTTTCTACTTGTTTCACGCAGAATATTAATTCTGAAGTCATTTTGCACAGACATGCAAGTTGTACTGAGAAAAGTTTCACCTATATTTTCCATCTGCTGTGATCTGGGTGTCAGGACACTTCTGCTATTTGCTATGATATTGCATTCTGGAGGACATCTTTGTGATTATCGCCACTTCTATTCCCAAGCCATTAACACCAAGGAATTTTTGGTGCTGGGATTATATTTACTATTTTGTGCAGCTGCTTTTATTTTCTATGATCAAAGTAGTATCATCAGCTTTGAGATTGTTGACATCCTGCCCACCAATATATTTGGCATTCTTGTGTATGACTCATCATGTTCTCACTGTCTCAGCTGAAAGAACATCCCACTGCCAACACAATCACACTGAACCTTGCCCACATATATTTCAAGCAGAGGCTGCAGCATTGTGTATTATTGAATTTTAAAAACTAAAAAAAGACTAAAGAGGTAAATAAAACAATCACAAACAATTATATGTAATAATTTTTAATTTGCAGGGAGCTTATCATAAAGAATATATATAAATATAAAAGAAATATTTAAAATGATGCAACTTACGTATGAGGTCATGAAAAAGATCAAATTCCTGGTCAGACTCTGGGATGACATAATTAGCATTTAGGATGCGCAGTTTGGCAGAGTCTTGAAATGGATGATCATAAAAACACAACTTGAAAAGCAAGCATCCTAGTGCCTGAACAGAGGACAGAAGTCTTATCAGTGTTAACATGTCTGCATAACAGGAGATTACAGTCAGTGTTATCTTAACCAGTTTATATCTCTAATCAGCAAAACTACTGTGATATTCTGTTCAAAGGGTCCACAGATAAAACATATTTCTGTTCATCTTTTCCCTATATTTAAGTCAGATTCAACTTTCAACACTGATCATCTGTAGCTCTGTTTAGATCAAAGAACCCAGCAGAATATTTATCCCTGTATTGTGTGTTCACTGAGTTAAAACATACATTCTTAAATATTTTTGTGTCAAAAAGGCTATAGCCTGAATAGGTAAGCTTCTTTTCACAAGCTGTGAGGCAAATTTAGTAAATATTAAAATATGACATATGTATATGAGGCATTGGGTGTTCATGTGTGTCACGACACACTCTTGACTTGAGAACCTGTCTTAGAGGGGAATATATTCCTGAATATACTCTTATTCCAGGTGATCCAGAACAAAACTACTTAATTTCCCTGGACTGCAGTTGATATCAAACACTCAGACTCTTGCCCAGAGGTGAAGTGTTTAGGATCAGATAACACTGACTAGATAGACTTAGTGGCACCAGTAAAGTGGAAAGCTCAGACAGAATAGGCTAGTGGTTGGAGGTTTTGCTTGTAAAACTGAGGTGTCGGATAATTATCCCCTAGTCAGATCTTTAGGAGCAGATAACTCAGGCTAACTGTGATTATCTCTGCCTGAGATTGCCCGACTTGGGTGCAGGTCAGATAGCTAGTATTGACACAAGTCTGAGGTAGGTTTTAGCAGACAGAGAACCTGGTAGGCTAAAGATGGGGAAAAAGATGTGACATTTTTTTTCAAAGCTCTGGCCAGCTTGATAGACCGTGGGAATGTCACCCAGTGTTGGTAAAGTGTCCCCCAGGGCAGAGTTTTGGCATTCCTAGAATGAGAGAGGTTCAGGAGGAGAAATAGAAGGAGCTTAGAAGAGGTTATAAAAATGTGGATACAATAGGCCTGAAACTTTAGACTCTGCCATCTGTTGGGCTTAAACCCTAAGCTTGAGACAGAACTTGGTGGGATTGTATTTTCATTTTCCAGGTAAGCGAGACTACTTTTAACCTTTACTTAATGACAGAAATCTCAGTCGTCCCTTTGCTCAAGTATGTGTACTTATTACTTTATAGTAATCCTTAGCGGACATTTCTCCATTCCAGTAGGGCACTGTAAAATTGCTCTATATCTTACCTGATAATGTCATGTATGTTTTCAATGTATATGTGTTTCAATGTTGTATAACTTGAATACTGATGTTGCCATTCAAATTTCATGAAATCCCAAGCGTGAAGATAATTTTGGCAGTCTCTTTACGTGTGGTTATTTTGAATCTATATTACATACAGCTAATACACTGAAATGTATTTACCTCCCGGGAGGCTAATGCCAGAGACTGACCCCAGAGAGTGAAAGCCGGAGAATTTAGATTTAATGTTGCCTCAGAAATATTGTTATCATTCTGGGCGCACACATTATTTCAGGCATTAATTACAGAACTTGTTCTGTCAAACCAAATATCAATTTTGAGGGAATGAGAGATGACATCAGACTTAGAGGACTCAACTATCATTACAGGACTTGAATAGTGGAAGGCAGGAAATGTAACAACTACAATGTGAGACGAAGACCTTCCAGACTGGGTAGGAGAGAATGTAATATGTGGGGGAGAGATGAAATGTTTTTATTAGAGTGGGCATGTTTCTTTATCACGGCTCCTACATTGGGCAGGGACTAGTTGGCATCCATTCTTTGCAGACAGTCTGAGTGTAATAACCTCCTTGAAGCAGCGAGGACGGCAAATTGGAAAAAGATAGGCAGGGTCTCAAACTGAGAACTACCTGAGGTTTTTTCTCTCCATTTGTTTCATAAATTATGTAAAACTTTTATACTTGTTCATAAGAATTATCATCAAAACAAACCTCATCACTCTCATACGCCATATTGAATTCATTGACTGATGTATTATCATAGCATCCAATTCTTGATTACAACATCGTAAACCAATACCATTCAATTTATTTTGCTGTTGATTGAATTATTAAACTTCATGTCAAGTTCTAAACTAATAGTTGAGTAAACTGTGTACTTGTTCAAGTGTCTTTGTGCACACTAGTTTACACCAGCTCACTCATATGTCAATCACTTTAAGGGGACTTCCGTTATAAATTATTACCAGGAGAGGAGACATTTGGAAGCATTAACTGTGTATCTTGATATTCTTGTCTTGAATTACTCTTGATATCTAACTACCCTTTTCCTATTCCTATGGATACACATACAGCTACTTTCCTTTTAGTGTACGAGTCATTTTTGCTGTTTTCTTGGTTATCCAGGACTGTGTCTGGGATCATCATAGCTCAGATATTAGTCCAGTTTCTTAAGCTGGGGTGCAGTGTCCAGATTAAAACCCACACACTCACTACATAAGTGTATATCCACATGGGTTGGCGACAATGTGTATGAGGTATTGGGTGTTATTTTTTTTCCACCTAACCATCTCACTGTGCCAACATGTCTGCTAACTGACCAAAGTTAAACTATAAGAATGTATTTAGATATTACTAGCATGAACTGACTTCACTACTTTCAATACAGTTCACAGATTGATTAACTAACTGAACATGATTGTCTACATGAGTGTGGAGATGTTGACTGTTCCCACCACACACTGACGTGGCAGTGTTATACCCTGCCTGTGAGCCACAAGTGTTACAAATCACTGTCAGGATGATTCATCAGTTCCTGTGTCAGCTTGAAGCAGCCTGTTATAAGTGGTGTGTATTATATTTTAATGAACACATATTTAGATATGTCCAGTGTTCTACCGGCCAGCAAATTCAGCTGGCTCATTTCTTCAGATCCCTGAATGATGTGATCATAAGAGACAAAGTGTTGAAGAGATTATGTTTGTATAATTTAAGCATGCAAATCATAACCACTTAGGTAACTCTTCTGAAGCACTGACTGAATCAGTCACAATGCTAACTAAAACACACTATAATAGCATCGCAATGACTGCTTTGCTTCCACCCACATACTATATGTAATTACATATGCATCACTGTCTTCTGTAATGGTATCTATCTAGCTGTTCCCAAATTCGGTGACAAATATTTCCAATTTACTTACCCAAATATCACAAGCTTGGTTGATAGGAAAGTTCTGGTACAAGTCCAGCATTTCAGGAGCCCTGTACATCGGAGTTGTATTTTTTGCAATCTAATGACAGAGCCATAACAAGAACACAGATTAGTAACTAAACTTGTCACAGATAAAGCATACACTAGAGAAATGATAACTGGGTGCGAATGCAAATTGTTTGAGACACAGTAAATAGCCCAAGGTAGAGGCCCTAATTCCCAGTTATCAACAAACTATCCCAGCAGACAGCGGCAATCTAATATGATGTAATAATAATGATGGTGACATATAGTGAACATAATGTAACTATACAGAACAGTAATAACGCAGCAAGAAATTCCCAAGAAGGAATCTGGGATATCTAAAATATGCTAGACAGACCTAGCTGCAGTAAACACGGATTTGCTTTAACCCAGATGCATACAATCACAATGCCCTTGCTTCTGTACCAACAAACAGGTTGTACCTGACAATGGTTTTCACTTGTTCAAGCTCATATGAGCATCTAATGTGCTGAAACTGGCAACTAGGCATTGTCTTGAGGTCATCAGTTAAGGTTATCAAACATTCTGAATGGTTATTAAACCTATGCTCACAGTTTAACAAACAGAACTTTTTACAGTGGTCCTAGTTTATGCATGTAAAGCTAATGTAAGGCTAATTCCTGATGTTTGAAATCTGTAGAGAACTCTCTTTTCCATGTTCAACATGTTTTACTCATGATACAATGCCACCAATCACCACCACAATGTGTAAAATCAACTGCGCATCTGCAGTTCACCAGCTCACAGAAGCCAGCTTTAGACCTCAGAAATAAGGAATCTGGGAAAGGTGGTCCAAGTGACTAGAAGAGACGGTACAATATTTTTTGCCTCCCCCAAACACGAAATTCCCATGGGAATTCCACAGCTGACTTGACAGTCCATTATTTCAAGGGGTGCAAGTGTGCTGCTGTCTGCTGCTGTTTTTGAGTGTTCATCTAGTGTCTTATGGTGCGACATATTTCGGTCTGTTGATGCGCATTTGGCTGCTTGATGATGCGCAATTGGCCGGTCTGCAATATTAGTTATGTTTTCATAACATGTCAACATGTGAGTGCATAGCGTAGTTGGTATCACATCTGCCTTGTAAATGAAAGATGCCGTGTTCAATACCGACGTGATCCATTGTGTATTTCCTTTTTTTTTTTTTTAAATGAAATGTAAATTGTGTGTGTTTTTGTTGTCACAATTTTTTTTTTTTTTTAAATAAAATGTAAATTGTGTGTTTTAAATGAAATGTAAATTGTGTGTGTGCGTGCGCGCGCGTGTGTGCGTGCGTGCGCGCGCGTGCGTGTTTTTTTTTAAAATAAAATGTAAATTGTGTGTTTTAAATGAAATGTAAATTGTGTGTGTGTGCGTGCGCGCGCGTGCGTGCGCGTGTGCGTGCGTGCGTGTGTGTGTGTGTGTGTGTGTGTTTTGTTGTTGTTGTTGTCACAACGTTTTTTGTAAAAATAAAATGTAAATTGTGTGTATTTTTTCACTACAGGTAAAATGTGCAATTTGGCTATGTGAACTCTATGTGCAATCGCAGGAAATGCCAATTGGGGTACTGTGGGGGGCCCTAAAAAGGGCCAATCATTCTACATGAATACTGCTGGGTTCACGCACGAATTGACAATCACAGAGATTGTACACGTTAGTAGATCTGAACTGAGGTCAAACTGCGGTGGCAGAAGAGACGACGGACTAGTAGTCTCTCGGGGGCCAGAATCTAGCAATGTCTGCTAGTATGGTTTCAAACATGTCGCCACCCGCACGTTGAGCACGCCTGCGCCACAGAAACTCACACATGTAAGATTCTAAAAATGTCTGTGGGTGCCATTCTGGCGCTTGTTTCTCTCCTTTGCCGACCTCCACAAACGTTCGATGCATTGCGTATGAGCACCTGTGGTGGGGTCGACAAAATTAATGGAGTGATTGTTTCTGCAACTTCTGGTTCTGTGCAGAATGCCATGCTGTTGCAGGAAGGCAATGCTGCTTTCTTTGTCTTGTACAGATGCAACTAGCTGTAGAAAATTCATCGAGACTGCTGCTGGAAACAATGGCAACTGACTGACGCCGGAAAAGAGCGGTAAACATACGTCATCAATGTTGACACTTTTCTTTGACAAAAACATCCAAAATGGAGTCAAAAAAGATCTTAAAATATCCAAATTTGCGTGGAAAACATATAGAAAAAAAAATCCAAACGGGAAGAGTCACAAATTACATAGCTATTAATATGACTAAAATGTGTAGCATTAATCTGTACCGAAAAGTAAATGTGGCCAGTGTAACAGCTACCACATCACCCTTAGAGTGCCAGTACTACTGCTGCTACCACTACCACCACCACCGTCACAACAACAACACAAAACGGTCACTACTGTCTGTACAGGTCGTTGTAAGTGTGCCCCCGACATAAAACTCCATCTCTTAACCATGGGCGAACGCAAGAGGAAAAGGGGGGGGGGGGGAAGCATTTGCCCTGGATTGATTGAAAAAAAAAACGAATGCTGTTGCTTGTTCATCTGCAGCAGCAACGCTATCACCAGAACCAGACCCGGACAAACTTGAAAGTGGAGATACTATGTTAACCTAGGACATTGAACTCTGTGTAAAATCTACTACGAAGATTCGATCTTAAGCTCAAGTATCGTTTGCTAACTGATCCATACAAGCCTCACCCGTCATATGATTTTGAAGGCGACATGTCAGGAAGTGGAAAACGTTGTTTCAGGAAATCTTGGCTAACCCAGTATTCTCTATGGTTATCATATTCACCTAGGTTAAAAAGTGCTTTTTGCATTTTCTGTGTTTTATTTCCGCAACCAGTTCAAAAAGGAATTCAAGATGCCTTCATTACTACTCCTTCTACAAAGATTTTAATGAATGTGCCAGAAACCAGCTCAGCATGGCATCGTGGGTCTTAACAAGATGCTGAACACTTGGCGTCAACCATTACAGATCCAAAAAAGGATATTATTTGTCAGATAGATAACTCCGTAAAACGAACTATTGAAGAAAACAGAAAGAAACTGTATCCTTTTATTTCAACAATCTTATTTTGCGGAACAAATGATTTGGCAATTCGTGGGAAAGATAGCACCAAAGGAAATGTCGAACAACTTTATACGTATCGAATTGAGGGAGGAGACAGTATTTAAAAAAAAAAAAAAACCATTTTGATACAACTGCTGGAAATGCAAGTTACACATCACATCGAACGCAGAATGGTTTGATTAATTTGTCTGAACAAGCTTTGCGAGAAGACATTGTAAAAGCTGCTAACAATGCTGTTGGATTCTTGATCATAGCCGATGGAACAGCAGATATCTTAGGAGCAGAACAGTTATCACTGGGAGTCCGGTTTGTAGATACGTCTAGTGAGAAGGCTATGATTCGTGAGGAATTCCTTGGATTTTCTCCGCTGAAAGGTATGGACGCCGCCACGATATCTGATTGTATTATTCAACATTGCAAAACATTTAGTCTTCTCCTTAATAATCTGCTGGGTCAAGGTTATGATGGGTGCTCGACAATGGCCGGAAAAGAAAATGGTGTTCAGGCGAAAAATTCGAAGAATTTACCCCAAGGCTGCCCTTGTTCACGGTGCCTCGCATATACTGAATCTCGTTGAAAATTATCTTAATAATGTTGCATTGATACGAAATACTATTAGTACTATCAAAGCAATTATTACATTTTTTTCGTGAAAGCCCAAAAAGGAGGTCCTCTGTCCCAAATATTCCTCTTCTGTGTGAGACAAGATGGACAAGCAAGTATAAAAGTATTCAGATTTTTTCTAGTAAATTTGCAGACATTTATTGCCAACTGGAAACATTTTCATTGCATGCAAGTGGAAATACACGACAGGCTGGACATCAGTTACATTGTTCATCAAAGTCCAGCACGTTTTTTATTTTGTCTCAATATTATTTCTCAAGACTCTGCCATACTGGAACCAGTTACTCAGGCTCTTCTAGCTGTTCAAGTTGATCTTCCATAAGTCCAACTGCAAGTTCAAAACCTGCTCAGTGTAGTAAAACTTCACCAAGGTGATTCCGATAACTATTTCAGGGATATTTTTGTGAAAACACTACAACTCGCACAGAAAGTGGATATTGAGCTGATTATCCCAAGACAGTGTGGAAGACAAAAGTATCGAAGTAATCCGGGAACCATAAGTGTTGAAGAGTACTTCAAACTGTTTACATTCCATACTTAGATTCTCTAATTAACTCAACTGAGAGTCGATACTGTGAAGCCAACAGTGCACAATTTAACTTAGCGTTGCTACATCCTTCGAAATTGTGCAAACTGAATCGTAAACAGTTTAAGGATATAATGTCTACTATTATTCAGATATACTACATTGATAATTTTGAAACTTCTTTCTTCTTCTTCTTCTTCTTCTTCTTCTTCTTCTTCTTCTTCTTTTCTTCTTCTTCTTCTTCTTCGCGTTCACCAGCTGTACACTCTGGCGTAAAGTTCTGGTTGTTCAACCACTTCTGGACTGCAGCCATGCTCCAGAACATGAGTGTTGCGTGTGCATCAGTTTTACAGATCTGATTCAATTGAATGCAGACTGTTGGTTCCTCGCCTCTCAGGCAGATGCACTCCGACTTCAAAGGAAGTTCCCCAGTTAGTCGACTCTTACGACATGCTTTTGGGGAGGCAGTGGGTCTATTCTTGTTTTCCCCACAATAGGGCCCCGGAACCCACACGGGGGAGGGAAAACGCGAGAATGCAGAAGTAGACAAGATTTTATCGACTTGTACCTTTTACAAAGTTTTATCTGAGTGTCAGGTATGCCTTACTAGTTTTGCTAACATTACCAGCAACAACATGTACTGTGGAGCGATCGTTTAGCACATTACGTCGTCGTGTAAAACATGGCTTAGATCTGCAATGTCAGATAAACGTCTGTATGGATTGTTTATGTTAAGCAAATCCAGGCCGGCAACGAAACAAATAATGATTTGACCGTTGCTGGCGCTACGTCGTTCGTGGTTTGTGCGATTTATGAAAGTACTTACAACGAGCTTTGGTGATATCCTTGGGAACTGCCAATATTTTTTTGTTCATACTTTACTTTTAGCATATTGAAATGTTTATTCAAAGTGAAAGCCACATAGGAAGGTGAGCAATTTTTTTTTAAATCACATGAAAAAGAAACACAAAGTTAGCACAGTGAGGTTACGGTTGAAACAAAGTAAGTGTGATTTGCGCACCCTTTTAATTAATCAGTACCGGGGCTGCCAGATATTTGAGCTTTGACCCCAGTGAGAGTTCAAAGTTTGAGTAACTGAAAGAAAAAACAATAATAACTGGAAAAAAAATATTCAACTCAAATCAAAAGCATCTAGAAAAACATCTACCATAAGAAAAAAAATATTTGACTCCAAATGAAAAGCATCTAGAAAAGCATCTACCATTTAAACGTCAAAAAGACATCTAAATGGAAGGAAAAACATATGAAAAGCATCTAGAAAAGCATCTATAATTTAAACGTCAAAAAGACATCTAAATGGAAGGAAAAACATATGAAAAGCATCTAGAAATGCATCTACCATTTAAACGTCAAAAAGACATATAAATGGAAGGAAAAACATATGAAAAGAATCTAGAAAAGCATCTACCATTTAAACGTCAAAAAGACATTTAAATGGAAGGAAAAACATATGAAAAGCATCTAGAAATGCATCTACCATTTAAACGTCAAAAAGACATATAAATGGAAGGAAAAACATATGAAAAGAATCTAGAAAAGCATCTACCATTTAAACGTCAAAAAGACATTTAAATGGAAGGAAAAACATCTAAATGTGGATGTAAAATATCCGAAGTGGCAACACTGAACGTCATAGTAAAGGCGCGCTTTGCAAGAGCGCGCTTTTGCGATGTGAACAACTTGGATGTAGAGAAACCGCGAGAAACCACAACCTGAACACCCTAGAATTTATTGGGAATGTCTCCTGTGACGTCATTGTGACGTCAGGGGTACGCAAAAAATATAGTACCGAAGAGACAAAGTTCACAGTTAGACGATAGATACGTCATGACTTTGAAACCCAGGCTTTACAAACCTAAGTGGATCAGTCATAGTTACGATGGTTTGGACATGTATGCAGAATGGGAGAGAATCTGCCACCAAGGCAGAGATGGGAGGCTAAGAACCAGGGAACCAGATCACCAGGGTTTGCTGGGAAGACAACATCCGACAGTCCCTGACTGACAAGGGACTCGAATGGAACAAAGCCAAAAAGAAAACTGCTGATACAGAAGTCTGGTGATTTCTCTGGCAAACCTCTACACCCCAAAGCATAAGGGCAGCAACTAAGTTAGTAAGTAAATAAGGGCAATGACTAGCTGCATGTTTGACCTATCTGTGTATGGTTATATTCAATATTTAAGTTTCACTCACTCACAATACTAGTTCAGATTTTTCCATCTGTTGGGAAAATTCAGTTTTCATTTCTCCCAGTTTTACACAATACTGAAGCTTTTAGGTGCTGTTCCAGAGTTTCCCATTTTAAAGGTTAGTACAATTTCTTGATAGGGTTTGGCTTAGAAGTGAATATCAAATATTTTAAACTGCTTCAACTGCAAAATGAAATAAAAGGCAGAAGCGGGAGCAGTAAGCTAAATCACCTGAGCCATCTTTACAGGAGACAGGAACTAGCATCAATCATGCAATACCAGAAACTAATTTTAATTTGTATGTTGGTAAGTAATCAATAGTGCCATGATTCCTGTATGTTTATTTTTTACTCCATGAACTGTTATGTGTAGTTCTGTGAACAATGTATGTGCACTACATTTCAATAGGACATAGCAAGACTGAAATCAGTACCTCATCTTCCACTAAACTTCTCTGGATAGCTGACCAAGAAGTATCTGGATGAAAGGTTTCAGTTGTGGCACTGCCAAAGTCACAGAGTTTAATGGTTCCCTGACCGCTGATCAGAAGATTCTCAGCCTAATTAAATACACAATCAATATTGTAACTGACGTTTAACACAAAAATGAACATATTAAATGTCACAGTCTCACTTCAACCAAGAACATGATTAATTGTAGATAGAGGCTGTATTATCATCACTAATTAAATCAAAGATACAATTTTATGTCTGCACCGCTCCTTGTTTTCAGCTCACCTTATAACTTTGAACCCATATGTTTGCGTAAGATTGTGTAACTAATTCAAGCCCCGATTGTCTTCTCCTTTTCCAAATGATTCTGCCTTCCAGCATTTTCAACTGTAAATCTCCATGTCTTTTGTGATCAAACTGTCAAAATATTTTGCAGTCTATTTGCCCCTGTCTTTAAGAAATATGTTGTATTACTTTTCTTCCGTTCACCACCCTATTTTCTTCCCAAAACATCTCAAGAGCTTCTAAAGATTTTACATCATGCATGTGTATTTAACCCACTGACTACACTGATCACATGTCATGCCATCCGCCGATGTTTATGCCTGGCTACCACAAACGTACCACGCCGCCATGTTAAAATTGCAATTTTTGCGATAAATGTAGTTGAAACCGTTAGTCTACTCATTTCTTTACGTTTATTTAAGGGATACAATTCAGTAGTGCTTAAAGTAAATTTTCCACAAAAAATTTGTGGGTAAGCTCCCATGTTGATTACGCATTTGGTGCATGTTTTCATAATGCGGCTGAGCGTCAGGGTTGACAAGGTGAAACAGTTCGGAGGATAAATATGATGCGGTGGAGTATTGTCTTGATGATGATAAATCAGAAAGTGAAAGTGAAGGTATTTTTGAACAGTCTGATGACTGTGACTTTGATCATTCTTACAAACCGCCATCAAAAACATGGTCGAACGTTTTGTTTACAGCAGTGGCATGGTAGTCGGAGGTGGGTGTGTTACATTACATTAGATCAAGTAGTGTGCTTCAGGTGTGTACTGTTAGATGTGTCTGTTAGTATAGACTGTGAATAGTACGGCTCTGTGGCTTAGAGTTAAGTAAAAATCATTTCACAATGCAATCCTCAACATTTACTGGGATGCCATTCCTGCAGTGCGTGTCTTGGCAAATGATCATTTTTGTGCCTTTTTTTTTTTTTACTTTGACAGTTCAGTCACACTGTAATTGAAGATTTTAGTGCAAAATGGCAAACAGCCGCTGAATTTGCAGAATTTTGTTTCACAGTTAGGCAGAGCTCTAATCCAAGATTATTTAAGCAAAAACATACTTATGTTGGTGTCAGAAGATTTTTTTTTTTGGCACCACATTTTTTGGGGGCCACATTGTTGATGTAAAACAAGATTATCCAATTTTTTTTTCAATTCTTGAAATTTGTTCTTTGTTCAGTTTGGTACAAAAATGCAAAATGAGTTATGTTAAACAGTTGTGAAGCTATGGCATTTTTGTTAGTCTATATTGCTGTCAGAAAAAAGCCACACTATGATGATGTACAACAAGATTACACAATTTTTTATTTTTTATTCTTGATGATTGTTCTCCATTCAATTTGGTGCAAAAATGCAACATATTATGAAGTTATATTAAATAGTTGTCAAACTATGGCATTTTTGTTAGTCTATGTTGCTGTCAGAAAAGAGCTTTGATCCACTAAAAATCTGAGGTAATCCTATCCCAGAAGTCAGATATGCAGACGACACAGTTCTCACTCCCAATATTGTACAAGGTTTTGAAAAATTAATTAATTAATTCTGGCCGTCAAAAAGCACAGCAAAGAAGTGAATCTTTTTCAGAATTTGAATTTTTCAAAAATCATGTGCTTCATAAATACAGCACACCAACCGCACATCACAAGTGAAAATGAAGAAATAGAAAATGTTACAGATTTAGAATACTTGGGCTCTTTAGTGAACAACAGTGACGACTGCTCAAAAGAAGTCAGAAGAAGACTTGCATTCAATGCAGAGATTAAATAGGATGAAGAACCTATGGCAAAGCACTAGTAAATTGGTTAAAGCAAAAATCTGGAGATCATGCATTTTCCCTGTGGCAACTTACAGTTGTGAGTCCTGGACTCTCACTCAGTCACTGAGAAAAAAGACTGGAGCTTTTGAGTTAAAATGTTACAGAAAACCTTCATAATACCATGTATCAGGAAGAGGAAAAACATCGACATCTGAACGAGTTGAACGTCAAGGAGAACTGGCTCATAAACAGCATCCTGTCCCAGAAGCTGAAGTATTTTGGCCACATCAAGCGTCTAGGTGGTTTGGAAAAGACGGTGTTGGAGGGTGCAGTTTGTGGAAGGCGAGCCAGGGGTCGACCACCACGAAGATGGATGCAGGACATTGAAGATGCATTGGCATTAAAAGCACATAGGGCTGGAGTGCAGGTTAAAGAAAGTGATACTTTCAGGCATGTCGTGAGGAGAATAACATTCTGTAAAGGACACGCTGACTGATGATGAAGATGATTTACTGTCAAAAGAACTGATATAATCATTCCAGTATTCAACTCAAAAACAGAATTCTATAGATAATAATTGCTTACTAAGGGAGAACTCAAAACATAAAATGTGAAAAATGGTAAAAGAAATGTTGCCTTCAAATCTCGATGGATGACAGGAGGTTGCTGTTTGTGCATATGCTGAACCGCTTTGCTTGTCTGGTAAATCACACGCAGAACCTGATCAAATTCTAATGGTCTTCCTCGTCTGTTTAACTCATCTACAAGTTGACCTCCTGGTAGAGTACAATTATTAACATAAGTCTCAAAGTATGTTTTACATGCACAGGCATTTTTTGTATTTACATTTAAAATGAAAATACATATATTAAAAAAACTCTGAAATGAACATAAAATACTTTGTTATAAAAAATGAAACATTTAATGTAATACTTTTAAGCAAACATACATCACACTTATAGCAAAGATATCATATTTCAGAACATATTATGCAAGTGACCTTTAACAATGATAAAACATTGCCCTGTGGGCAACCTGCAATTTGCTGTTGACATTATCTTATGGCTGGAAAAGAATTAACAAGTCCTCTCTGCAGGGATAGAGGCAATTTCAAAGATGCATGGAATAATAATTATAGATGAAAAAAAAAAAAAAGATAATGATAGAAATCTACCAGGCTGGGACAACCAACATAAAAAATTAATGGGAAAATGCTAGGAGTCAATGCTAAATATCAAAAGGTTCACTTTACAGTTCAAGTAGGGAGATCAAAGCAAACTTCAGATTGCGCCATTTGCCATGACGAATCATGTATGGAGGAGCAACATCAGATTATCTGTCAAGACAAACTATACAAGTCAACTGTGGTGTCAATTCTCTGATGCCAGTGTCAGAGCTAGACTCTTACTGGAGAAACTTAATGAGGCATCCAGGAATTTGTTGACAAAAGCTTGAGGAAACTGCACAACACAAAGAGCACATCAAACATGTGCTTATGTTAGAGACAAAGTAAATATGTGTGCTGGCCATCAAGAATCAGAAAATTACACATGAAAATCTGGCAATGGGAATGTCAAATGCCATGGCACCTTCTCAAAGGAAGTCTTCAGGACCAATTCAGAGCAAGCACAGAAGAGAAAGGTAGGGAGAATACTGTAAAATTTTCCCACTTGTGCAAGCTATAGAGGAGAGAGATTGGTTAAAGACTGATGATCCCATCACAAAATCTCTATGACCTACATTCAGGGCGAATGGGATTAGATAATAACATATGAAAGCTGTTAAATCGTTTTGAAGATAAATATTGTTTAACTTCTGATTTTTCCAAATTCCAGACAAGAAACCATTGACAATTTAAATAAGATTTTGATTTTTGTTTTTCAAGCTATGATTGCATTATTTACTCTGTAGTTGTTGAAAGGCAAACTCTCGTCCTGATGATCTGGTTATCTACAGAAATAGTTATGTTTTGAGAGGGAAGAGAAGAGCCTGGGGTTTCGTAGCGAAAGCCAATGGAAAATATTTAGTGCAGGACAGCCTGGCATATGATACCACAACATCCAGCATGAGAATGGAGGTGGAGGCAGTCACCACAGCTTGCCAGTGACTAGAGGACAAGATACGTCGTACACATGTCGTAACTGAAACGGACTCTGAAAGCATGCTGAAAAAGGTGAAGACAGGACTGCTTCGAGCAGAGTGGAAAACTTCACTTGCAAGGTCATGGGTAGAGAGCATACTTTGGATCTTTTATCCAAGCTATGCCGGCATGGTGGGGAATGAACAGGCAGACAGACTGGCTGGATCTGCACCACTGGGTGGTGAATGATAAGGCAGATGTGGTCAGAGCCCTTTGGGAACGAGTAACGAAGTCAGAAGATAAATTAGATTATTATGGGCTAGAGAGAATGATGCAACTTGGTGTGACCAGAGGGTTCCACCGGCACACTACGCTCAGAGGAAAGGCAAGACGGACATACCAATAGACTATGATCGACACCACTAGTAATGGAACTCTGCGCTGGCTGCTGAGGATGGGGACGGAGTGCAGATGGAATGCCCCAATTGCTGTGATGTCAATTCTTTACTTAACTGAGAGGCTGTTTTCACCCTTGCACTATCGCAAAGATTTATTTTGACTTTGTATGCATGTTTTTTTATTTAAATTTGCTGCAAGCATCGAGAGATGAAGGCTTCTGCTCAATTGTTATCTCCATGTTTACAGTTTCTTTCTTGTCCTAACAGAACTATCTCATGAAGATGACTGAACCCACAAGGACAATTAGGAACATGCAAAAGCAGTCAATATTTTTAAAGACATCAATATCATATGTCACTTATCCTAAGTCTCTATATGTCTGTCTATACCCTCTGTTCTATCAACTGTAAACAAACAGATCACATATGAAGACAGACCTGAGCACAATTCTGTCAGCAGCAGATACTCTGACTGGCCATGATCTGATTGAGCTTTACCTATAGCAGCAGCAGTGATAAACTGGATGATATTTGGATGTCCTGACAATTTTTTCTGCAAAATATTTCAAGTCAAAGCATCAATTTATGTAAAGAAAAAGTGTATTATTACAAGTTTAGGCAATATAAAAAAAAAATGTAAACTGAGGAAACAATTTGGTTAATTAAAAGTAAAAAAGAAGTGTTGCCTAATGACTGGACCGAAGGAACAATAGTCCAAATCCCCCCCCCCCCCCCAAAAAAACTTAACAGACTGCAATAATTGGAGGGGAATTACTCTACTCTCAGTACCAAGCAAAATATTTTGTAAAATCATCATAATGAGGCATGAAAAAGGAGCAAATAAATGCCTACAAGTAGAACAAGCAGGATTCAGAAAGGGCAGAGGAACAACTGAACACATCTTCGCCATACGCAACATTTTAGAACAATGCAATGAATGGCAGAGAAGTATATATATTAATTTTGTGGACTTTGAGAACGCTTTTGACAGTGTACATAGAGACAGTCTATGGAAAATTTTACGACATGGAATTCCAGAAAAAAATAGTCAACATAATTGCTTTCTTCTATAAAGACTTTTCCTGCAGTATAAAAAATTACATCTTTCCCAGTAAAGACAGGGATGTGTTATGTTATCTCTCTTCTTCAACCTTGTGACTGATTGGATACTAAAGAACACAGTAGACAGAACATTGAAAGGCATATGATGGACTCCATTCACCTTGCTTGAGAACCTTGATTTTGCAGATGATATAGCACTCCTATCACATAAACATGAACATATACAAGAAAAAAGTAACAGACTACACAGCACAGCAGAAATGGTAGGACTGAGAATAAATACAAAGAAAACTAAGATCATGACAAGCAGTCCAAACTAACAACCAGTGACCATAAATAACCAAACTCTTGAAAATGTAGAACATTTCACATATTTTGGCAGTGTGGTGTCCCTGCCGGGAGGGACCGAAGAGGACATACAGTCACGCCTGAACAAAGCTAGAGCTGCTTTTGGAAGGATGAGGCAAATCTGGAAATCCAACAATTACTGCAGAGGAACGAAACTCTGACTCTACAAGAGCATAATTTTGCCAGTTCTTCTTTATGGAATGCTGGAGAATGACCAAAAAGGATGCACACAAGCTGTCTACCTTCCACCACACATGTCTAAGTAGAATTATCAAATTTTTCTGGCCAGATACAATCTCAAACACTAAACTACTTCAAGTCACAAACCAAGAAACTTTAGACAATATGATAACCAAGAGAAGATGGAAATGGCTTGGCCAAATTATGAGAATGAATCCTGATATACCTGCCAAAACAGCTCTCACATGGACACCAGAGGGAAAGAGAAATCAGGGGCGCCCAAAAATAACATGGAAAAGAACGATGGAAAGTGACCTGAGTGCGGCATCTTTGACATCAAAAACTGCACTGAAGATTGCACAGTACTGGAAAGCATGGAAAGTCCTCTCTGAAGCCTCATGCGCCACTAGGCCTAACGAGAGCTGATGATGATGAAAAGTAAAGAGCCCTCGATACACCATTAGCAAATCAGGGATAAGGTGCAAGATCCATATTATTATAGACCAACCGGCACTCAATGTGTGAGTGGTCAATACGATGATGGTTAGCCCTGTCACATTTGATGACACCCATTTTAGGTTTTTGTCAACCTGGGAGCCCAGGTTAATAACACATATCTGTTTCAATATGAAATCTGGCACAGCAGGCAGGCAATCTTGACTGTTAGTAAATAGATTCACATGATCACCTCTTCTATTATTAATGATACAAATAGAATCCTTGCCTGTAGAAACTGACATCTGTTGAAGACTGGCTGCAACCTGTCACCAAGTATCGAAACCATGTTAATCCTGGTGATCTGCTATAATAATCTTTCAACAAACAGTATATTATCCATTCTCTGTGATGGTTATTTTCATTGCTTACATATCTGCTCCATTTTAGTTGGAACAGTATGCTAGGAGACATAAATTATCACAATGAATTTCGGCCACCAATATTTTCGAAAAGAATCAACTAATTTACACAAATAAGAAGAAAAAAAATAACTCACCAGATATTTAATCTCTTCTATAACAGCCTTATTTTTTTCGTCATCATTTGCAAGAAGTCTCTGTATTTATAAAATAGAGAAAAAAGTTCAATTATTAATGCAGCAGCTACTGATCTGCATCAACAGCCTACAATTCAAGACAAGACTGCAGATACAGTTCATTTCCTCTCTCTCTCTCTCTTCTCCCCTTTCTCATGCAGGCAGGCACACACATCACATCGTTCGTCAGAGGTATCCCCAAAGCCTCTACTGTTACATCAATGACCAATGAGTCCTTTCCACAATGCAGAAAGTAGCAGTAATAAAGCTAGACCATTGAACAACTCAGGAGAGGGCACTGAGGTCTCTGACATAACAACACAGCATTCTACGATGGCTTCCTATCAGAACAATTTTCAACTTCCTACCATCAGCAACAAACCTCAACAGATGGGGGAAATCTTAGAAATACGATGTCTTCACTTGTATCAAGAAAAGCAGATTGTTGATTCTGTCAGATTCAGTCTGCAAGGTGGCCTTAGGATAACAATGATATATATGGTACAAAGTGTTTTTTAACTGGCCACCGTAGGGGATGTGACATGGCTTCAAGCAAACAAGAAAACCATAACCATGGCTGCCCCAGTCAAAATCCTAAATGGCCGAAAAGAAACAAATCTGTGATTAATCTACCGCTCTTTCTCAATAGCACAAATGACTGAACAATGATAGTATAACTGGCACGTTGTGGGATCTGATGATACTGCAGTATACTTCTTGACAAGGCAAACTTGTCTAGCATCCATACAATACTGAAGAATTGTCAGCTGCGTTGGGCTGGTCACCTAGCCGGCATGCCAGACTATCCCATCCAAAAGAGAGTATTTTATGGCGAGCTCCAGCAAGGGAACAGGTCCCAGGAAGGACAGAAAAAGTGCTATAAAGACACTCTCAAGTTTGCTCTAAATTCTTTTGGCATCAACACAGCGATGCGGAAGGCTGCTGCACAAGACCGTTCTGGATTGCGTACGTCCCTCAGGCATAGGTTGCACAGGCAGATAAATGGAAGCAAACTAGAAAAAAACCACATTGCTAAGCCTATACTTACTGCGGCTTCCACCTGTCATCTGCACTGCTCAAGAACTTTCCGGGCTAATATTGTACTAATCAGCTACCTTCGTACTCAAAATCATTGATCATAACTACTTTGGATGAAAAGTGGTCTTCATCACTCGTGATGGACGAACAACAACATACTTCTTGAACTGTCCATGTAAGAGTTAAAAACTGAGGTGTAATACATTTTCAATTGTGTATTCTACACATCTTTAATTCACCACAGAGGATGTCCCTAGGATGCCATCCTTCATTCTCCAGGTGTGACCCAGCCTTTGTAGAATGAGCACTGAGAAAACTGTTGCATGCCTGCTCTTTCTAATACCTCAGTGTTTGTGATCTTGCCCTGCCACGTAATGCCAAGTATTCTTCTTAGGCATCACATGTGAAAGCTATTTAGCTATTTCTCCTGATGCAAATAAGTTGACCAGGTTTCACTACCATAAAGCAGAGCGCTTAGAACACAAGCCTGATAGACAAGAGTTTTTGTTTTAATCATGAGCATTCTGTTCTCCCAAACTCTTTTTGTTAATCTGCTCACTGTTGTTGCTGTCTCCCCTATCCTGAAGTTGATTTCTTGGTCCAGAAATAGTTTATTATTCACTGTTAATCCAAGATAAGTAAAATTGTCAATTGTCTCCAGCTCTTCACTATCAATGTAGACAGCAGGTCTACCAAAAATACCTTGCACCATAATCTTTGTCTTCTTTCTGCTGATTGTTAGTCCGAATTCACAGCATGCATCAGCAAATGTTGAATGTTGTATTAAAAATCAACATCATAGCACCCCGGACACTCCCATAAGCATTCAACACTCAAATTCTGATGGTACCAGTAATTGTCTGATTGTATATCTGTTTTGCCTTTTCCTTGAGTGATGACCATCGACCAGATTCCCTGGTAACTTCCCGCAGCGCCATTTTCCTCATACCATATTGATCTATCTGTGCCTCCGCACTGTTCACTGCATCAGCAAATGCAGACAGTAAACATTGCAGCTTCTCTCGGTGGGTGGTTATTGAGGCATCATCAGCAAACAGCAGCTGTCTGATAAGTACCTTTCTTATCCTGACTTTGGCCTTCAGCCTGCAAGCACTGTAAGGTGTCCATCCAAAGGAGAATGGATGAATACACCACTCTTCTGATCATAAAAGGCATGCTTCAAAAGATGTGAGAAGTATGTTTTAAAGAAGGCAGGAAGTACACATCCCTGCTTTAATCCACTGCTGATTAAAAACTTCTCCCATGTTATACCATCAAGCTGATTGGTACTTTCATACCAGTGTTGAATGAATCAGTAATGCTAAGTAGGGTAGGTGTAAATGCAATCTTCAATCTTCTTCAGCGTGCTGAACAGATCTTTTCAACTAAATCAAATGTCTTGGCAAGATCAATTAAAGCAATACACAGTGGCTGATTTTGTTCACAACATTTTTCCTGCAACTGTCATAATGAAAACATCATATCAGTGATAGACTGGTTCCCACGAAAGCCACACTGTGACTCTGGGTAAACCTGCTCTCCTAGGATCTAGAGTCTTCGCAGAACAATTCTCGCAAGTACTTTTCCAACAGTACACAGCAGTTATTCCCCTGTTATTACAGTCACTTCTATCACACCCTTATTATTGTTCATAGTTATGATACTTGAGTCTTTGAAGGCTTGCGAAACCTGTCTCTCATGCCCGCAGAGTGTTATTAGCTGATGAATGTGTGGGGTTATAATGTCCTTCCCGCTCCTGATGATATCAATAGGAATTCCAGCTGTTTTTAGATAGTCTCTTTAACTGTATCAAATTTTAAGCTTGTTATCATGGATATCAGTGAAAGCATCTTTGAGCTGTTGTTGGAACTCGAAACACTTTTCAAGGTTTTTAGTTTTATAAATATTTAACTTGGGGATGTATTTGTTTCTTGAAGTGAAAATTTTCTGGTTTCATCCGAACTCCTGCAGCAACTAGGGATTGGTCAGTATCACAGTTAGCCCTGTAGTAGCTGCGAGTTAATGATACATAGTTCAAATGCTGCCTCCTTGTAAGAATAAGGTCCAATTGGTGCTAGTGGCCAGATCTTGGATGTTTTCATGACACCTTATGGCATTTTTTAGTTTTAAAAAAGGAGTTTGTGATGCACAGGTCATTTCTAGTGACCATTCATGTGACCAACATTATATTTTCCTAGGCAAACTGGTCATGAGTTTGAATCCAACCCCATGTGAGCATAAAAATCACTAAGTATGTATATGCCGTCAGATTTAGGAATTGCTTTCACTATTCCACTCCATACTTCCAGATTTCTTCCTGGCCTTTGCCTTTCCAGAAGAATGTATAATTATTTTCTCTAATGGACACATCCTTTGGCAGATGTGTTTTCTGTACACCAGCAATATCTATGTCAAGTTATTGAGTTCAGCATACATGGTCATGACAATCCATGAGGCAAGCATAAGCTTGAAGTTATGTTTCTTTTTACTGGCTGGTGCAGTGATTTCTAAAGCCTGCAATTCTGATTTTGTCCTAGCTCCAAGCACTAAGTGAAGCACACAGGCTGTGGTCGATCAACACCTTATTGGCTGGGGGCTGCGAAGCATGAGGCTGGTGGTAGCTGATCAGTGACATTAGAAAATGTCTCCTACCATCAGAGGCAACCTGTGGGGTTTTCATATATGCCAACTGACAAAGGCTAATAACCAATAACTGCTGCCTCTCAATTTGCTTCCAAGACCAGTTAAGACCAGAGATGAAGTTCCTCTTCTCAATTGCACAAAGCCTGAGCAGTACTGTAGAGACCATATGTTGCCCATGCATCATGATATCTCTCTCTCTTGACCTGCCTTGTTTACTCTAAAGGAAAGGTAACACCAGTATATTTGGAACAAAGCAAGCTGCAGAAGCAGATAGATCAGAAGAGCAGTGCTCTATCTGTTCACCTGTAAAGCTTTTCCTTCCTAGACCAGCTGCCAGCCAAGGCTAAAGGCTGGTCTGTCTTGCCATAACATAAAGTTTTCAGGCTGCATTTCCTCTTCCTAGGATACAGCTAGTATCATCCACAATGCTCTCCTCCGCACGAAACCATTGGCACAATATAGGCTGCCAGGTTTGGTATCCGACACCCAACATTCGGCATTAAAAGAAGACAGGTAGTCCTAAATCACTAAAACAGTAGGCATTAAACTGACAACACCCGAGCACACTAGTTCAGTGAGCAATGATGATCATTTTGTTAATTTAATATTTGACTATCTTTAAATAATGCAGACACAAACAACATATTGCACAAATTATTGCCAGGCATATTTCATTGTATCTCGTCAGGTGTGTTACTAGGGAGTTACATCAACATAAAATGAAGCACAAAAACTGAATAAATCCAAATGTAATGTAATGCATTCTTTTGATGCACTGTGCTTGTCTAGTCATCGAAAGTTCACTGCAGTCTTACTGAGGTTACTTCAAATTTACTATAAAAATTATGTCTGCTTACAACGAAGAAGATTGTTGAAAACAAAATCAACAACGCCCTTCTTTGAAAGCAGACCGAATTTGTAGTAAACCTGAAGTAACCCGAGTTAGTCATGTGACTGCAGTGAACTTCCAAGAACCAGGGTTCGCTAAGAAGACAACATCCGACAGTCCCTGACTGATAAAGGACTGGAATGGAACAAAGCCAAAAAAGAAAACTGCAGATAGAGAAATCTAATTATCTCTCTAGCAAACCTCAACACCCCAAGATAGAAGAGGATCCACTAAGTAAATAAATAAGTATGTATGTGTGTGTATGTGTGCACATGTGCGTGAACATTATTGGCAGTACATGTAATAGAAGGCTATGGACAGGCACTGTAACAGTTGAAAAGATTGAGGGTTTTAGAGACTGAGACCAACAGGAAAAGAGGATGGTGGATGTGTTGGTAGAGTAGATGGAAAAATTAGTATTGAACTTATCCAGAAAAGAGGAAACTTAGAAAGGATCATGATCATCTGCATCAACATCAACATGCTGACTAAAAAAACAAGATGCTCTCCACTACCATACAATCTAGTGAAAATATGAACTACGGTTTATTCAGTGGGGTGTAGTCACAAGCATCAAAATGTTTACAATAGCACATCATAAGGGATATTTTTTAAACTGACTAAAATGTTTACATCAGCTTTAAATACTGTTATGCCATTAAAACATATGCATGTATGTATGTGTGCACACAGTATGATTACCCCCCCCCCCCTTTTCCCCCAAAGAAATAAACAAAACAACATTTTATAACAACATATTATCATACCTTTAAAGCATACTCCTTGCCTGTAGTGATATCCTGAGCAACAAAGACAAATGCAAATCCTCCTGCAGCAAACAGACAAATAAATCTTAATTCTATTCTGTTAGATAAAGCTTGTGAGTAGCACTGTAGTTAGTCCTACTGTACACTCAATTGTTTAGAGAGAGCAGAACAGCTCCAAGGGCAGTTCAAGGTATCTACTTCTAGAGAATACATTCTACTACCAAAACAAGAGTCAAAAAACAGCACAAACATCCAGAAATAATATCCTGATGAAAACTTAATTCATGAAGCAACAGGCTACAATGATGACAGAAAACACACACGGTCTTATCAACTTCTCCTACGCACTCTCAATGCCTCCACTCTCTAGCTGGCTGCTGCATCAAGAAATCAATAATTCAATACTCCGGAGCACAGAGAAGGCAATCCTCCATTGACTGGAATTAGTGCCTTACAAAGCCTTAGACCTGCAGTTTCAATCAATATGGTTCTTGTCAGTAGCAATAAAATATCCCAGGTTTTTTGCCTACGAGGAGCAGATCTCTAGCTGGCTTACAGTTAAGAAAATAAAGCTATTTACAATTTAATAATGTTTTTGTGAATTTTAAAAAATTTCTTTTTTTTTTTTGTTGTTGTAGGATTCACTGAAGTTTTCCCCTTTCAAACCCTTTTTCTTCTCCTCCAGCTTATTCTTCTTCCTTCATGGTTTCAACTGCTAACATCAGAACAAACAGATGTAAGAAATGTGTTTGCTTCATACATGTCATACATGGTGGCATTCACAGCCTCGGTGTGTTTTTAAATTCTATAAACTATTAAATACCTCTATGTCAATGTGTATTTGTCAAACGTGCATTATTTTTGCCTTTCAACCTCTTTCTATTTTATGTTTACTTCTTGCTCGACTTTTTTTTAAATCCTTAAATAACCATACACAATTTTCAGAAATGTAATTCTCAATATGTAATGTTGACAAAGAAGATGGTGCTACACTGGACACATCCTGAGAAGAAACCAGCAAAGAATCACCAAACGGGCGTTGTAATGGAAAATAAAGAGATTAAGGAGGTCCAAGAAAAAACCTAAGATGAAAGATGATGAGATAGGATAATGAATTAAATTAATGTTGCTACTTTGACTTGTATGTAAGTGACACAATTCACTAAGGCTGTTAAATAAACAAGAAAACACAAAATCAATATTAACATTCAAGAGTATTCAGCTGCTACACCTTCAAAGATAAATGTATTGCATGTACAATAATCCACTCTGACACACACACATATATACACACAGAAATCAATCACTCTTATGAGAAATACCAGATCCTTCATGTCTATTATTACTATTTTGGAGATTCTATTACTATTTTAGAGGTGTAATATTAGGAGATGTAATTAATATTTTGGAGATGTTATTACAATTTTCAGATATAATTACTTTTTTTTTGGAGATGTAATTACTTTTTTTGGAGAAGTAATTTCTATTTTGGAGATGTAATTACTATTTTAGAAATTTAATTACTATTTTGGAGATGTTTATATTTTAGGCATGGTATTAGTTTTCTGAGTAACAACAGCTGTTTTTCAATTTATGATCTGCTACAGTTGATGCTACAGTCCATTAAGCAAGGCATTACAACTGCAAGCAAACCCTCTGCCAATTGACAATAGAATGTCAGTGCTATATAACACTCAAACTGCTGAATCTATGTGAAATATGGACAATAAGTAGACAAGCTGAGAAATATTTTACAGAGGCAGGAATGTGGTTTCTGAGGAAAATATACAGTTCTTCTGCTAAGGCTACTGATTTTGTCACTGGCTTTTAGTTGGAGCATCACCCTATAACTGAATTTTACCAGCCAGCAATAATGGTCTAAGTTTATATCTGTCCCTATAAAAGCACATCCAAAGACTAAATTTCTTGATAACACAAATATGATCAATTTGATTTACTGTTTTATCTGGTGACATCCATGTTACTTTATATATTTTCAATGTGGAAAAACACTTCTATTGCGTATCGATTTACCAAGCAAAAAACTGGTGACAAATTCTTCAGACTGTTACTGTTTCCGACAGATAAGTTCATTATTTATCTGATCCTATTTGGGCATTCAGGTCAACTAAGAGACTTTTGACACTGCCATTTCTTTGATTAGCCATTGTACTATTAATTTTTACATCAAATTCCTCTTTTCCTTTTTAGTTCCATACAACTTTAAGTACAGTTTCCACTCAGTAGGCCAGTATTACCTTCTTAATGGGCTGTACAAGAGAATTCTTGCAGGATATGTTCTATAGTCTGCGCACGTAGACCACAAGGGCACAATGGTGAACTACTTAGACGAAGCCTGTGCATATGCTTGTTAGTTAAGTTTCTTATGTCCTGTCCTGAGGCACAGAACAATGATCTGCAAATGCGGGTCAAGTAAGTGATAGTCACCTCTGACCAGACTCTGTTCACTACTGATAGACTGGATGGCCCTTTTTTTCTCAATGTATGTTACTGCATTCTATTCGTATTCACATTCTGCGCCTTTATTAGCAAGTTTATCCGCAGTTTCGTTTCCTGGTATACCACAGTGGGATGGCACCCACTGGAGTACAGTACACGTTTGGGCAGCCATCTTGCTAAGTTCAGATTTGAAGTGGGGGCGTTTACCACTTTTGAGGGCATGGAGCACCGATAGCACATCTGTGAAGATGACCACTTGCTGGCAGTCAGAACTGGTGTGTAACATTTCGGATGCCTGCTCAAGTGCTAGGATCTCTGATGTGTAGTTGGAACATAATTTAAAAGTGGGTTTATAAGAAGAAACGTCAAAAATTATCTGCACTTGACATAATTATTCTTTCATTGTCTTCTTTGACTTTTGTCCTCGCTTATCTTATTATTATGTTGTTATAGTGATGCCACAAAAGTTTGATGCTAATACAGCCATTTTTCTTCCTTCTGTTGGAGACAGATCATGGCCAAACTATTAGACGTTTGCACCAAAGAGGAACAACAAGCAGTGATATGATTCCTCTGGTCGGAGGGTGTCAAAGGTTGAGAAATATACTGCAGACTATCATCACAATATGGAGGAAGTGCACTATCACGTAGTGAAACTGTTTTGTGGATCAAGTTTTAAAGTGGCTGAACAAGTGTAACACATGATGAGATCACAGATTTGCCTCAGACTTTCATTTGGAAGGAATACACAAGCTTGTTGACTGTAAGACAAAGTGCATTGAGAAGGATGGAGATTACAAAGAAAAACTTATGTGCATAGTGAAATGAAAAGTGCAGATAATTTTTGACTCTCTCTCTCGCATTTTTATGTGGTGGTGGTTGTCTTGGTATTGTGACATAGATGCCAGCACCCCCATTTTTAACCGCAGTGGTTGCTGATCCATCTGTGTAAGCATGTAACCACAACCGTTTTGGATAGCTTTTCTGGTTCATATTAGGAGCAGCTGATCATATGATTGCGAGTCCACTGATTGAAGTCGTTATCTGTATTGTGTCACTGAGTTGCTCCCAAGGTACAGGGTATAGGGTGTTGTTCTCATGGGTAGATCTGATTGATACTGTCTTTTATGTTTAAATTTTTTTAATGTTCTTTTTTAATAAATGAAGGGAAGTAATTAATAAGAATGGAGCTGACAATTAAATGACAACACTCCCTTGGGCCTAAAACTAAATCATACATACAGTGACTCAAACCTTGATACTGTGACCCTCATTACTAAAGGCTAAAGGAGAATTATAACTTCATGACAGCACAATGACTAAAAAAGGCATTTTCCCATAACTACCCCTCCCTTTCATAGGACATTTGATAGATCATCTGTGTCACCACATTTCTTTAGCTGGACAGGCCAGTTTTGAGGAAAAATTATATGCTGCCTTTGAAGTCAAGAAAAGTCAGCTTTTATGATATTCTTGGTAAATTGTGGTATTACTATTCATGTGAACCTTGATGGACTCTGGAAAACATGCATGAGGCTGATATCCTGTGTGATGTAAGACTCATCCACAAAATGGCATATTAAACACCTTCAACAATTAATTACATACACAGTCGGACCATTAAATAATGAGACTGCTTTTATTATGGCCAAGATAAATATGCCACCCATGAAGTAAAACACATCATCCAGTGGAGCAACTATCTTCTTCTTCTTCTTCTTCTTCTTCACTTCCTCTTTTACCGCTGTGGGTGTCGAGGGAGATATAAGGTTCTGTTTCTAGCTCTTCTGGCTGCCTCGACCATAGGCACATCGTGCTGTTGTAGAGTTTCTCTGATGTTATCCTTCCATCTTGTTTTTGGTCTACCCCGTGCTCTACGTCCTTCTTCTCTTTCCATGTATGCTTTATATGGTATGGTGTCACAAGGCATTCTCTCTAAGTGGGCAAACCATTTCACTTGCTGTCTTTGTATGTAATCCAGAATTGGTTCTGTGCCGACTTGTTCTCTTATGATCTCATTTCTGATCTTATCTCTTATGGTCACTCCTACAGCCCTTCTCAGACATCTCATTTCCGTGGTTACTAATTTTCTTTTATGGTTTGTTGTGAGTGACCATGTCTGGCACTGGTAGCACAGAGTTGGAATAAATATGCTTTGAATAAGATGTCTCTTTGTGCTGACTGGGATTGTCTTATGCTGTAAGAGGGGGGCTAGCTGTCCCAATACTTGGTTTGCTTTACTGCATCTAATGTCAATTTCTTTATCCAATTTCCCATCTTCGGTAAATGTAGTTCCCAGATATTTAAACTCAGATGCCTGTTTAATGCCTTTGTATTCTATTGTTATGTTTAGATCTGTCTTCTTTTTTCCTATTGACATTACTTCTGTCTTTTCAGTGTTGATTTTCATATTATTTGTTTTACATTCTTCATTCATGGATGTTAGATGTTGTTGCAACAGGCCTGGTCATCTGCAAAGAGTAATTCGTTGATCTTACTAAGATTTTCATTCATAGGCTTGGCATTCTTGCATATACTGTCGATGTAGGTGATAAACAGCAGTGGTGATAAGACACATCCCTGTCTTACTCCAGATGTCACTGTGAAAGGATGAGATGTTCCCTGATTTATTCTAACTACACTTCTACAATCCCTGTATAAACTTTTGCACACTTCGATGAGGTGTTCGCTTACTCCATATCTTGCCATTATTTTCCATAATAATTGTCTGTGGACTCTGTCAAATGCCTTCTCCTGGTCTACGAATGCCACAAATAAGTTCTTATTGTATTCAATGTTCTTTTCTATTAACTGTTTAAGTGTGAAGATTGCATCTGTGCAGTTTCTATTTCTCCTAAATCCCATCTGTTCTTCTGCCAGCTGTGGTTCTATCACTGGTCTCAGTCTTGTTTCTATTATCTTGGCATACATTTTGCCAACATGGCTTAAAAGAGAGATGCCTCGATATTGACCGCATTCTCGTTTGCTTCCTTTGTTCTTCCACAATGGTATAACTATTGCATGTTGCCAATCAATAGGGGCCGTTTGTTGTACCCATGCTGCATTGAATATTCTGTGAAGCCATCTGATGCTGCTTTCACCTGCTGCTTGAATTATTTCTGTTGGTAATCTATCATCTCCTGGTGCTTTATATTTGGGAGACTGTTTAATGACTTTTTCTATTTCATCCATTAGTATGTGTGGTTCTAACACTGTTGCTCTGTGCTCTTCAGTTGTTCTTTCCTGATGATCTCCTAGAAGATTAAAGAGCTCATTGAAGTATTCCCTCCATCTTTCTGCAATCTCGGGTGTATCTATCAATGGCCTTCCTGTCTTATCATTATTTATTTTAGTGGGGTTGTAGCTCTCATCTCTTTTCCGCATATTTTTAACCACTTTGAAAAATTTTCTGCTGGCTGTTTTCTCATTTTCTGCTAGTGACTCACCGAAACGTTCCCAGGATGCTTGTTTTGCTTTCTTGACACTCCTATTGGTTTCTCTCCTTTGCAGTCTATAGTTTATATAATCTTCTTCTTTCTTTGATTTTATCCACTGTTTATATAAGTCTTTTTTCTTTTTAATTGCTTCTTTTACTTCTTCGCACCACCAAGGTGAACATTTGTTATTTCCCCGTCTGTTTCCACTCTTCCGTTTTCCACATAATTCTTCTGCAATACTAAGCATAGTGTTTTTATATGTACTCCATTCTTCCTCAATATTGCCAACTACCTGTGGAAGTTGTTTGAATGCTGTCTCTACTTTCTGTTGTAACTGTTCTTTTAATCCTTCCTGTTTCAGATTTGCTATCTTGATGAGATCCTTGTTTTTGTTTAATTTCTTTCTGTGTTTCTTTAATGTAAGATGTTTTGCTGTTAACACAACTATTTTATGGTCAGTGTCACATAGACCATTAGGGATTGCTCTTGAATCAAGAATTCTCCTTCTTCCTTGAACTCTGGTAAGTATAAAGTCAATCTGGCTCTTGATGGAGATATCATTCCATTTGTACCAAGTGTAAAGTTGTGAATCTCTATGGTCAAAGAATGTGTTCGTAATAAAAAGATTGTGCTGGCTGCATAGATCCAATATTCTTTGACCATTTCCATTTCTAGCACTGTTCTTAGCTGCATGTGGACCTAAAAATTGTTCGTATTCTCTTCTGTTATTTCCTACCCTCCCGTTGAAGTCACCCATTACATATAGTATGCTGCTTCCCTCAACTTTCTTTATCTCATCAGACAGATCGTCAAAGAATTCATCTTTCTGCTCTTCTGTATAATTATCATTGCATGGTGCATATATCTGCATATATGTTTCAGCTTGTTCTCCTATTTTAATTTTCAAAGTAATAATTCTATCTGAGTGATAATGTATGTCTAATATGTAGTTAGATATGTCTGGATGTACCAGGAAACCCACTCCATTCTTCGATGTTTCTCCTCCTGCATATGTTAGTAAGTAGCCTCTGTGTATTTTCTTATTAATATTTCCCTTGCGTCTTATGTCAGCTAGCCCCATTAACTTGATTTTCCTTTTTTCCATCATTTAAATAATCTCTTCTGTTTTATTTCCCAGGCCAGCGGTGTTAAGTGTTGCAATCTTGTATTTCGCTGTTCTGTCTCGTAGTCCCTTAACATTGCCATGGTCAGATACCGTTTGATCAGTCCGTTTATATCTCATTTTGATTTTTGTAGCGGTAAAAAATCCATTGCCGGCTTGCTAGGCCTGTCGCAACTTCACCAGAGCCCCGTTGGCCAGGACGTTTCGGGGTGACCCAGGGTGGCCTTCATGGCTACCGTAGCGGTCCCGTGGCACGAGGCCACACCATACTTCGCCCACACCTAGCAATCCCCTACTTTGTCCTGTTACCACCTCTCACGACGAGGACATGGGGTCGGTCTTTGAGCAACTATGATCTGGTAAAACTACATGCTGTCCAGCCAGCAGATGACAAGTAACCTTTTTCTCTACACCATTCTGAATCATGAATACCAACTGAATATTTGTGAATGAGTTAACACTCACTCAGGTGAATTTATACCAATGACAGCAGGAGGTATTTGTCAGAGAAAGGTAGTAATGTGATATGATTAACAAGCATCATAACAACAGTGTTCATAGCCAAATTTACTGACCAAGGTATTCTTAATTTTATTAAAGGTTGTGTCAGGTTAATACTCAGGATAGGTATTTTTGCATTATTCAAGGGTGTACCAAGCAAACACTGTACTTTACTCCTGCGCGCACATGTAGGTTACCAGCACAGACATAGTGTTCTTACATTTTTTCTAGCAAACTGAAGTCCTGTCTGCTAGACCTGGTACCTGAAGGTGGGGGAGGGGAGGAGGTGGAGAAAGAGAGAGAGTCATACAGAGAGAGGGACAGTGGGGAAAGAGGGACAGGCAGGTAGGGATGGACATATGAGAGAAGGAAGAAAGAAAAGAGAGACAGAGGGAAGGAGGAAAAAAGATGATAAAGAGAAGGAGAGATGGAGACATGATGAGGGAGAGTAAGGGACGGAGACATGATGAGGGAGAGTGATGACAGAGAGTGAAAGACAGAGGCAGATATACAGAAACAGGGACATACAGATAGAGAGATGGGCAGATGAAGAGAGGACGAGAAGGGAAAGAAACAGAGATACTGAAGGAGGAAAAAATATGACAGACCATGAGAGTTGGAGGGATGGAGGCAGAGGGAGAGAGAATGGACAGCGAGAGAGGGAGATGCAAGCAGAGAGAGAGATGTACAGAAAGGAGGGAGAGACTGTATATAGAGTGCAGTGCAAATACGGAGTGGACAAGTCACGAATCAAAAACAAGAAAATGTTCACATATAGCGGCCGTTATTATGGGTAAGTACTCGACGCTACATGTGTTACCCTAACCCTAACCCAAATCCTAGCCTAACCCTAAGTAACCATAGCATGACAGGTAAGTATGTCATTTGTTTCGTTTCCTCTTTACCACTCTGTATTTGCACTGCAGCCAAGGGAATGAACTCCGACTAAGCGACCGTCGCCTTCCAGCTAGCGACCGTTATTTAAAGGAGAGCCAAAATCTGTCTGCCTCATACTGAAACCCCGCCTAATCCCATGGCCATAATACAATTTCTTGTGTACTGGACACAACCACTACAAAAATAGTTCTGGCAAATTTAAATAACCAAAAAGGGGGGGGGGGGGGGCGGCAGAAGAATAGGAGAGTAAAAAAATGTACAGAAAAGAAGGGAGGATGGAGAGGAGACAGAAAGAAATTCTCAGTACAGATTAAGGTGTGAAAGGTTCAGGATTGGTGGGTAAAGTTCCAGGATTTTTGTCAGTTTTCATAAAAATCCCAGACCTTGAGAGGGATCTAGAATTTTCCAACTTTTTCCCGGTTTTAAGCCCAGCTATGAAACCTGTAATATACTAGTATGTCCTGATGGACAAAAAGAGTCACTTCAGTTCTCTTCAATATATATGTTTTTAATAAAATAATACAAAACAATACAAATATTTTTAAATTTAAAAAAAAAATGCCTAATACAAAAGCAAATAACTCAGGTACAGTACTGAATTACACAGACTTATTAAAACACCTACATAATGAGATGGGTTACATAAGTGACAGTGTAAAGCTTCTAGCACACTGGCAAACCCTGATGAAGCAAGCGGTGATTTCATCTATTCTACTGTGCTGTAAATATCTTCAAAAATCATGATGCTTAGTGATTTCAGTAAAACAAAAATCATGATACAGTGATTTCAGTAAACATAACAATCCAGGCTCCATTTGAAGGGAAAAGAAGTGATCCACTGCACCCCTAGTAAGCATGTCATAAAAGGTGACACAATTAGGGGTTTTTTCCTTTGGAGTTGGAGTGCGTCTGACAGGCAAGGAACCAACAGACTGCATACAAAGAAGCAGATCTGTATAACAGATGTGCATGCAAAACTCAAGTTCTGGAAAAAGACTAAAGTGGACAAACAACCAGAACTTTCTTCCAGTTTACAGCCAGTGAACACTAACAACTGAAGAGTGAAACAACAAAATCCTAATGCAGTGCTCGGTACTTAGAGTAAGGTTGGAATAAATCTCAGTTTCGTGAAACACATTAATTATATCTTAACCAAGGCTTATAAAAGACAGTCTGCCATTAAGGAGAAGCTAAGTAGTTAGCAAATTCTTCTTTTTAGTTCAACCAAACTATTAAAAATTACTCAGTGACAGCAATGATTCTGTTCACTGTAGCTGGATAAGAAGGCACTACAACTAACCTAACTGATAGTAAGATTACACAAAAGCAAGATAGGCAACAAACTTTTATCACAAGATTTTAGCCACTTCATAAAATGCCCCATCTGTTTCAGTGACACTGGTAAGGCCCTAAGCTTTCTTTTAAGCTGGCAGTTAAAAAAAAAGATGGGTCAGTGGGTGTGTTCTGTACCGTGTTAACAAAAGAGATCTGCGATAATTACACAATAATGTGATCGTATTTAAAGATATATTCGTTTTTTACACTGTTAATGCGATATATGCATATGTGTGTGTGTGTGTGTGTGTGTGTGTTCGTGTGGTTATGTTTTTGTGTGACTTACCCTCGGCAATAAGTCTTTTCACTCTCAATTTCTCGTTGCCAAGCTCTACTACTTGTCCAACAAAATCATTACCGTCCCGTGTCGTTTGACCACCGCCAATAATACCACCTAGAGCTGATCTTAAATAATCTGCCATCATGCCATTTAATGAGTTATAAAACTGTCATTCTTTTAACTAAAACTGCTGCTTGATTTGTCTTTGATACCTCATATAGTACACTAACTAGCTGGCGGATCAACTTGACGTCATGACAGAATCGCAGAAACCGGAAATAACCTTCATGTGGTTAAACACGTTTACGACATTCTATCATCATCATCATCAATTTCCATGTCATTAAAGCGTTGCGGGGAAGAACAATTTGCGATCCATTGCTTGATGGGCAGCTGTGCAATTGTCACTCCATGCTGATGTAGAAGCTCTTTCATGTAATCAATCCATGTTCTCATAGGGCGGCCTCTTGCTTTCACTTCAGATCGTTTCACGTGTAGCGCCGGCGTTAGTGTTGTTCTGGCTGCATTCTTACTAAATGTCCAAACCATTTCATCTTCTGTTTCTCATTGACTTTTCTGCATGATGTTGTTCGTACAGTATATCTGATAATATCATTTCTAACTTTTTTTTTTTTTTTTTTTTTTTGAATGATTAAGTTGGCGGCTTTTCTCATGCATCTCATTTCACGGGTGTTAATTTCATGTAGGCTAGGCTTTGATAATGTCCTAGCCTGGCACTGGTAGCACAGTAATGGTATGTTGTTTATATTTTGTTTCTTGGCGCTCATACTTATGTTTTGATGTCATAATAACGGTTTCAGTTGGTATATATATGTGCTTGGCTCGTTGGTATCTTGTTTCTATTTCCCGATAAGCCTGTTCTCCCATCCTCCGAAAATTTGCTTCCTAGATATTTCAATTCTTTAACTTGCTTCAGACAAGTACCATTCAACCCGATATGCAGTGGACTAGAAATTCTGCTGACCTGCTAATGCTTCAGTGTTAGTAGTCTTTTTTTTAAAAATGTTATATCTTCTGCATGTTGAACTTGGTCTGTTCAAATGTTCCTGCAGTCTATTCCCCTCATTGTACAACAGACACTTATCGTCTGCAAATAGTAGCTTATTTAGCCTACTGTGTATGGATCTAATTCTTCCTCTGAAAAGTAAAGTTCGTCATTTTCTAGATTTTCTAAATCGACTGCTTCAACGCTGGCTTCTTTTGATATTTTATCTGTTGATACACATCCCTGTCTCACCCCTGTACTATTTATTAACGAATCATATTCGCCTTCTTGTGTTCTCACTGCTCTTTGGAAAGCTCACATCTGAAAATTAAATGCTTATTTATCATTATATATCAGATGGTGATAACAATAGTGTAAGAATTTAATGTAATTCGATCTTACGCTTCAGTGCCAGAGTATTCCCTCTTCCTTCCTCCTTCCCCCATCCCGCCGAACATTCTCTTCCTAACTTCAGAGCAAAGCCTGAAAGACATTTTACTCAAATAATAACAGTATAAAAGTAGTAAATTGGTAATTATGTCACATTGGGCATTCTCATACGTGTTCAGTCTTCCTATGCCACAGCCACTCCAAGGTACTTCTACTAACTGTTCCAACGAGAAGTATGTAGGTTAAAGTGTCTTCTGTCTTGACATCGAAGACGGTACCGACGTATCTTGTTTAGCTTTACTCCTAGGTCATGCTGTCGTATTAACATCGGAGATTTATCATTATCCCCTTACCTAGTCCACACAGGTGCCACTGAATGAATGTGTGATGAGGAATGGATGACAGTGCCACCTACCAAATCAGCCCTGCATAGAGTGATAGTTACTTTGCACCTGCAGGGTGTCATAAATGAATAGCTAGGGAATCATCGACAATAACTGATTAAAGAAAATCCACGTCCATGTGATGTCCTTGTATACACAAGCGGGTCTGTCGTGAGAGGTAAAATGAGTGGATGGGGTTTCATAGCAAAGAAGAATGGAAGTTGTTAAAAAAGTGAACGCCTCACGTATAATGTCACAACATCTACCATAAGAATGGAAGTGAAAGCAGTATCGGCAGATTTTCGATAGTTAGGTGCAGTACAGTCCGACATTTTGTAATTATAACTGACTGGCAAGGCACGCTACGGCAAATAGAAACTAATATCAGTTTGCCTTGCATTGATAGGTAAGATTCGGATAAGAAGCAAAGCATTGATTTTTTTTTTTCAAAGGATATTAGGAGTGTACGTGGCTAATTGATTGAGCAATCGCTAAATCTAAAAAATAAAAAAAAATGAAGCTATGGTTGTAGGTTTACGTTTCCTCACCATCACCCTCTCTCGGAGGGAGAGTTGAGAGTTGTTTCCTCTATTTTCCATGTGGAGGGAACCCTCGCCCGCTCGGAGGGAGGGTTAGAGTTTCTCCCTTTTTTTTAATTCTTTTCTCTCTCTCTCTCTCTCTCTCTCTCTCTCTCTCTCTCTCTCTCTCTCTCCCTCTCTTTCGCTCTCCCTCTCTATTTCTCTCTCTCTTTCTCTCTCTCTCTCTCTCTCTATTTTCTATGTGGCTTATATTTAGTATAGCCTAAAGAACAAACCCTCTCCCAAAAGCGTTTGATTTAGCTCCTTCTATGCTACTAAAACGAAGTGAGCGACTATAGGAAACAGTTTCGTCAGACAGCCAGTTGACGGGACGAACCGTTGGCTGGAGGGACACGATAGCCTCCTGGAAGAGCCGTTGACAAGTTGTGTATGTTTACAGTATGTACAGTAAGACAAAGTAAATTATAACACAAACTGGTAGACGACCAGGGGAACAGACGATCGGCCATCTAGTTGAAGGGATAACTTGTTGATCAGACACGTTTGCAGAAGTACAGTAAGAAGAAAGAACATTGAGCAACTTAAAGAGGTCGAGTGACAAAAGATATCGAGCGACTTGATTTTATTTGATTCAAGAACCGAAATCACAGCACTCGGGGCATTTCCATAAACGTTCCGTCCCCATCTTCAGAAGCCAGCGAAGAGTTCCGATACTAATGGTGCCAGTAGCATTCTGATTAAACGTCCGTCTTGCCTTTCCTCTGAGCCTCCAGCATCTGCCAGAACCTTTCGTCACCCGCCCCATCCCCCTCCTGCATCAATCTCACCAGACTGTGGTGATCCATCTGCTCCTCCGAACTGTACACGTTCTCCCACAAGGCACTAACCACGTCTGCCCTATCATGTATTAGTATTTCACCAAGTTGTGCAGAGCCAGCAAATCTGTCCCTCTGTTCATTTCCCAACACACCGGCGTGACCCGGTGAAAAAATCCAGATAATACTCCTCACCTGTGTCCTCTGCAGCGAAGCAAGCCACTCTGCATGAAGCATCGTGCGACTTAATGTGTGTCAAAGATAGTGGGGCTGGTCTGAAGAAACTTGACATGCCCAGTGAATCAAAACAAGTTAGTAAGAACAGCGACAATCTGGGCACTATGTCGCCTCTTGTTTTATAAAAGTCATCCTGCAGTTTCTAAAACTGGCCTTGTGTTCTCCTAAAGTCACCTCGTGTTTCCTAAAAGTCGCCTTGTGTCTTATAAAATTCGCCTTGAATTCTCTTACAGTTGCCTTGTGTTTTCTGAAAATCATCTTGTATTTTTTAAAAGTCTCCTTGTTTTATAAAAGTCGTCCTATGTTCGACTCATCGGGACAGCTAGTGAAAAACTTGCGTCATATATTGATTGAAATAAGGTGTCCCTAAGGAGAAAGCCATCGAAAGACTCATGGTGTTCCAGTGAGTGTAGTCGATCTAACCAAGGAACTTCAGTGATCGACTTGTCAAGACCAGTCAATTGCATGGTCGGTCTCTTGAATGACTTAAGCTGTCCAGTGGGAAAAAAAACATCGAGTGAGTACTGGCATCCCTCTGATAGTGGTTCGCTTATCAGGAATCTTCAGTGAACGACTTGCTTAGACCCGCGAAAGACGTGTGAAGTATATTGAGTGAATTAAGGTGTCCATATCGAGAGAGATATCGAGCGACTTAATGAGTACCAAGACAGTGAACGCCTGGCAAAAGACAAAAGACTCCGCTTTGAGGAGTCCCGAGTCTAGTGGTTGACAGAAGAAAACTTCGGTAAACGACTTGCGAAAAAAAAGTGACCATCAAAAGAAGTACACTGAACCACTTACCAATTAATTCTTGAGAACCACTTACAAAGACCAAAGACCAAGTTGCGAGATACTATGTGCAACTTATGGAATCCCTTGACCCAAAAACCCGTCCACTAACTAGTCATTTCGACGACTTGCCCCTCTTACTAAACATCAACCTCTAACACTGTGACGTGATATCAAACCAATTTACTCAAATTTTTTAATTTTTTTAATATAAAACAGTCATAGCATCATAAACTATAAGGCCGACACATGACATGCCCACTCTCTGAGCAGCTGCACCTCACATTGTGGCCACCAACACCCTTTTTTGTAATAACTTTGCGTTTTTAATCTGTGGAAAGTCATAGCACCATACGTAGTGACCCTCAATGATCGCTAAAATTCCTCATGAAAGTAGCTGACATGTCATCTTGACAGCCCCCCCCCCCCCTTTTTTTTTTTTTACTGAGTGACGGCACCCATCATTGCACCACGACACTCACTCCTTTGGTACAATTCTGTTTCCCTATATAAGTCCTAACACCATACGCCAAGGACTTTATACACCAGGTACCTGATTGTTGGGGTATATTCCTTGGAGCAATCCAAAATCCCGCTTTGTGACACAATTGTTGTTTCGGGGAAATAATTATAATTAAGTATGGTGTGACTCTCGGGTTGGTAATTTGTGTCACCGTGTGTTAGTCGCTCATTGAGCTTGAACGTCAGTCAGTTATACCCCTTTCTTTACTCCCGATATCACCCTCCTGGAATCGAACCCAACACACCGGGATTATGAAGGGCTTTCACAACAACTCATCTTTAAAAAAAAAATGCAATGACAACCTACTTTCCCTCACCACCATACCCCCTAGAAGGTCAGGGGGTGGGGGGGGTTAAGAGTTTTTCCTATTTTTTATTTTTTATTTTGAGGGAACACCCGCTCGGAGGGAGGGTTGGAGTTTTTTCGTCTATTTTCCATATGGAGGGACCCTCTGGCAGGTTGTTTTTTCCCCTCTATTTTTATGTAGAGTGTTATTAGTACAGTGGAAACTCGTTTAACGAGCATAATTCGTTCCAGAATCATACTTGTAAAGCGAAACACTCCTTATGCGAAACAATTTTTCCCATATAAATTAATGTAAAATACAATAATGCGTTCCATGTCGAAAAAAACACACAAAATGTTATGTATAACGTTTATTCAAAGAAAATTATATACACATTGTTAAAGAGAGTGAATCATCTACATCTTTTATTCCACCGCGGAACGAACCCACCTGGAATGCGAATTTGATTTGCAGAAAAAAAAAATATTCGAATTAATTATGATACATACCAAATTATTTTTTACTAGAAAGATGTCCAGAAATATTTGTTTTTGCCGAGGCTTCAAAATTTAGCGAAAATGCGTCACAGCATTATCATTAAATAAATTTGCAGCGCGCACAGCCACTTCCTTGTTAGGGTGATGTTTTTCAATGTAAGATGCAACAGTTTCCCATGCTTTCAGCATTTCTCTTATTTCTATTATATTGTTGCTTTTCTGTTACCTTCTCCTCCTCCTATGACAAACTTTCCTCCAAAACTTCTTGCTGTGAAACACAATGCAACTTCATAAGCTCTTCGGTGGTCAGCTCTTGGCTTTGCTCTTCCACAAGCTCTTCGATGTCACTGTTATCCATCAACAATTCCATGATAGTGGCCAAATATACAATTTCGTTGACTACAGGTTCCACAGATACTGTTTCGAACCCCTCAAAGTCACATTCGACAACGCTCTCCGGACAAAGCTTCTTTCAATCAGTAGTTAGGGTTCTCTTGGTAACCCCTTCCCACGCCTTGTCGATCATCTTAAGGTAGGCAACAATGTGGAAGTGATATTTCCAAAACTGTCTGAGAGTGAGGTTGGTCCCTTCAGTCACCTGAAAACAATGCTCTAAGAGTGCTTTAGTGTAGAGCATCTTAAAGTTAGAAATAACTTGCTGGTCTATGGGCTGGAATAACGGAGTGGTGTTGGGAGGCAGAAACTGGATCTTGATGAACTTAAATTCTCCAGGGAGATCATCTTGTAGGCCTGGAGGATGGGCAGGAGTGTTATCAATAACACTCAATAACAATTATTTGGCTGCATACCATATTTCCATATCTTTTTACATAATGCGTGATAGATTTGTATAGTTTCTTTCCCTCCCGCTTTAATTAGTTCAGCTCCCATCTCATCAAATCCTGGTGATTTATCATTCTTCAAGTTGCCCATGCAATTTCATCTAAGGACGGTTCAGGATTTCTCTCCGCTGTCATTGGTGCAAGTAAATCATTCATATCCTCACAGTCATTCATATCATACATTCAACTGCAGTATTCCTGCCATCTTTCTAGAATTTGTCAAGGTATTTCCCAACTTGTTACATATAACATTTAATCGAGATTGTCAATATCTTCATTTCTTTGAACATTTCGGAATCTCTTCCATTCTTATGACATTGCTCTATTTTAATACAACAATTATTGGTTTTGGTCCTTTCTTGTGTTCTTTCTTATTTCTCAGGTTAACGATTTATACTTCATCTTGCTGTTATCAGATTCATCTCTTTTTTTTTCGTCAGTTACCTTCGTTGTTTTATTAGTTCTAGGGTGTCTGATTAAATCCATGGTTTATGTTGCTCATTCCTGGTTGGAATTAAATCCATGGTTTATGTTGCTCATTCCTGGTTGGAATTAAACCCATGGTTTATGTTGCTTATTCCTGGTTGGAATTAAACCCATGGTTTATGTTGCTCATTCCTGGTTGGAATTAAATCCATGGTTTATGTTGCTCATTCCTGGTTGGAATTAAACCCATGGTTTATGTTGCTCATTCCTGGTTGGAATTAAACCCATGGTTTATGTTGCTCATTCCTGGTTGGAATTAAACCCATGGTTTATGTTGCTCATTCCTGGTTGGAATTAAACCCATGGTTTATGTTGCTCATTCCTGGTTGGAATTAAATCTTTGGCTGCTTTTATCAAGATATCTCTAGCTTGTCCTGCCAGTTAATCGGGTATCATTTCCTCTTTACAGAAATCCTCCAAAACGATTCCTCACTTCTACGTTGCATGCATCTGGTCTTAGACTAAAATTATACTTAGTAATTGGTAACTGGGAAGATTAAATTATGATAACTGTAAAAGTATTTAATTGATGAAATCATATGAGTTAACTGTCTATCATTGAACATTTCATGAACATTGATTGTTTAATCTAAGTGCTTAGTTAGAGTTGATGAATTGATGATTTTTTTTGCTTGCATATTTCATTTGATATAGATTGTAGAACATATTACATGCTGACATCATATCATTGAGATTAATAATTAGTGACTGAGTGTAACATCGCTTTGATCATTGATAGGTTTATCCTTTTGCTGCTATAGTATTCTATAGGCTGTTAATCTGGTAGGCTGCTTTGCATCATATACATCTTTGTGCGGCTGTCATAGTCTCCTCTGGTGCCAAGTTCACTGTACTTTGCTCTGACATATCCTTCTTATCCTGACTCGGGGAAGTATTACATTTATCTCTAGATAGAATGGACTTACGTACCGAGTACCAAAAAGATGTAAGAAAATTCGGGAAAGCTGAGGGTAGAGTAGGGGCACAGTTAGAAACATATATTAAATGCCAGATGGATACTTTTGATTATATGGTTGCCCGTAATGCTGCAGAGAAAAAGCGCCAGTTGGAGCTAGAAGAATATAATAGGCAGGAACAACTAAGGAAAGTAGAGTATGAAAGAGACATACAGCATATAAGAGAAGAATTAGAAAGAGAGATAGAGTGTATTCAGGAAGGATTTGCTGAAAGGATGCGGCGTAAGAGTGAAGAAATTCATCGAAAACTGCTACTTGAGAGGGTAGAAAAAGATAGGATAAAACAGCAAGCAGAAAACATTAGCGTTGAGGAAACTGCGAGTATATGCGAGGAAAAACCAATACCTCAGACTGAAACTCAAGCAGGTATGGTGGGGGCCAACTATCTAACCATTGAGGTGAGCACTCCTTGGCCAAACTCAACAGCTAAAACAGAAAACATAAAAACCGGAGGACAGTATCTCACACCTCTTATTCCTACAGAGAAAAGAGGCAACAAGGAGAACTCTTCTTTAGGGACAACCAGATCTACATTGCTGGACCCCTTAACTTCCATTCTTAAGCCTAAAAGGAAAAGATGGAACAAGAAGCAGAAATCTTCTAAAGGGACCAGATCTACATTGCTGGAACCCCTTACTCCCATTACCTCAGACGAGATAAATGAGAGCGAACCTGACAGTAGTGACAAGCGTGATAACGGTTGTAACCGTAGACATAGCGGTTCGACTGTCACACCAGACATTAATGAGGACGAGGGCAAAGACTTACCCAACTCCCATATCCCCTTTGGTCCCTTCATGCAAGAAGAGGAATTAAAGCAGACTGATGTAGGGAATAACGCTGAACCTGTGTCCCCTATTTCCTGGGATGCGGCCGCATGCCTGATAGAATGTGTTAGTTCTGACTTTACACCCAAAGGAGTTGACTGCGATGGCGGCAACACACCTCCTGATTTGCTTTCACTGGACTTGGCATATGAAAGCCATACCAATGTGAATATAGCAGATGAGGAGGAGAGTTCCCTGGACGTCTTGACGATCTTAGAGACTCGACATAAACAGGACAATTCTGCTAGGCCTGTGCACGTCGATAATGGACACACAGAAGTGTTTGCCATTATCGAAGAAGAAAATACTTTTCGTGAGCAGGGAGACAACTTGTCTCTGCTGCCCTGTACAGCTGGGGCGACAGGGATACTTCTGATGAAGGACCCTGAAGCAGAACAAGCCATGAATAGTAGGGAACCCCAACATTCTGGTCTTGTAGTACTCTTTGCTTCGAAGGAAGTGACAGGGGTATCTCAGCTGGTGGTGGAAACTTCATTGCGAAGAAATTCCACATTACAGTCTACAGGAAACCCTGAGTTTTTTACTGATTTGACTGTATACCCTGACTTGATTTCGTGCTCTGACTCTGGACTGATCTTTGTTAAAGACAATTCCACCCTGACGAATTGGCAAGGTAAAGACAGAATGCACCGAACAGGCAACCAATGGACACTCTTCAGAGAAATTGTTAGTGGTAAGTGGCACTCACTTCGTGGGATCACGATGAGTGAAGATATCCCTCGTTTTAAGAGGAGATTTGTAACAGATTTTTCAAGAATCTGTGGACTGAGGAAAAGAGGATCCACCCTGACTGCGACTAATCCTTTTAGTAGAACACTTCAGGCTCTCCCTAGGCAGATAGGGCGCGGCGAAGTGAGGAAACGCACAGAGGTTGTCAGTCAACGGCGCAGAGGAGTCCCGTCGATAAAGCATGGATCTTTTATTATCCGATGGAAGGAGGAACCTCCAGACGAAGGGACATTACCGAGCGACTGCTTGGAATACCCGCTCAATACCAGGATCAATGACAGTATTGAATTATCCTGGATGAAAGGACATGGGATGTCTGCAGATGAGTGCAGGACTTTCCACTGCCATAAAGAATACTGGAAACAGAAAACTTATGGGCAGTTATGCAAAGAAGGACTTGAAATTCTTGGAAGCCACAGAGCGTGCTGATGTGCGGTCAGGGTGACCGAACTTAAGGGGGAGGTTCTGTGACAATACGCGCGGTGACTTCAGAATATCTTTCCTCAACCTACTTTTATTTGTATGTATTTTGAAGTATACAGACAAATGGGGATTTGGATACATCCTTAATCTAAGTAGGCGAAATGAACAAGCATTTAATTCTCCTGGGATGTTGGCGATATCACACACTAAAACTTTTTCCCAGACGTTAAGTGTCAAGGTACAGAGATAAGACTGACCAAGCAGACTTACTGACTGGAGATTTGCACACCATCTGTTAGTGTCAGATAATTATCTCCTAGCCAGACTTTTAGGAGCAGCTAACTCCGGCTAATTGTGTTTAATTCCCCCTGAGGTTACCTAACTCGAGGGCAGGTCCGACGGTCACTATTGACACAGTGAGCGGAAAGTGTTGGCAGAAGAATTGACAAAGCCGGATTTGATTGTGATGACAGGTGAAGTAGGCTAGAGGTGTGACTAGGCCTATTAGCTGGGACCAGCTTAATTGAACCTGTAGAATGTGAGCGTGGGAATGCAAACAATTGTTGTACAGTCACTGACTGACAGTGAATATACACCCACAAGGGAGGAGCTGTGATATCCCTTAATGAGAATGATTTTAGGCGTAATGTAGGAGGAGCTTGATAAAAGTTATAAAGGGCTGAACTCTAGGTCTGGTAAATGAGATCCTTCCAGCACATGCCATCTGTTGGGCTTAACCTAAGCTTGAGACAGAACTTTTGGCATCGTGGTTTCATTTTTCCAGGTAAGATCGAAATTAGGTTCACATCTATATTTTATGATAGAGATCTGTCTTTTTGCTCAAGTGTGTGTCTTCATCACTTTGTAATACTCCTAGGCGGACATTTCTTCATTCTCGTAGGGCACTGTCACATTGCTTTATATCCTAACTTATAGTGTCATGAATGTTTTTTCGTGCACATGTGTTTCAATGTTGTAAAACCTAAATGTTGTTGTTGCCATTGAAATTTAATGAACTATCATGTTTTTGAAATCACAAGCGTGAAGATAACTCTGGCAATCTTTTCACGTGTGGTTAATGTGAATCTGTATTACATACAGCTTGCACACTGAAATGTGTTTAACTCTCGGGAGGCTAATGCGGAGATTGATCCCGGAGAGAAAATCCTTGAGATTTGGTATTTGATTCGCCTCAGAAATATTGTTAGCTTTCTGGGCGCGTCGATGGTTCCAAGCATAGATTCCAGAACTGGTTCTGTCTGACTGATTGTCATTTTGAGTCTGTACGAGAGATGGCACCTGACGTAGAAGACTTGACTATCATTACAGGACGTGTAGAGGAAGGCAGAAGATGTAACAGTTGGAATGTGAGACATAAGCCCTTCCAAATTGGACAGGAGTGAATGTGAGCATGAGGGAGGGATGAAATGTTTTATTTAAATAAACATGCTTGATGTTAGTATAATATACATGCTTAGTGTAATCTAGAGCAGATACTACAAATATGCGCTTGTTTCTTCATTCTCCAGTTCCCACATTGGGCAGGGACTAGTAGGCATCCATTATTTGCCGACCGTCGAGTGTAACGACCTGCAGAAAGCAGTGAGGACGACAAACTGGAAAAGATAGGCAGGGTCTCAAGCCGAGAACTGTCCTGATGAGCTAAGTTATGTACAACTTTAATGTCATCTATAACATCATCCAAACTCTACTAGCCTAAACAAGTTCATTTTATTTTAGTCAGATTTATTAAATAAATCTTTTGATATTTAAACATAGTTGAGTAGATTGTGTACTTAGGTTCATGTGTCTTTGTGCATATTAGTTTACTTCAGCTAACAAATATTTAAATCACTTGATGGGGGCTTTTAAATAATGCCAGGAGAGGAGAGCAGTCGGAGGGGTTAAATGAGCACCTGGATTATATCACAGTGGGTGTATCCAGAAATCTATCTATCCCTTCTCCTACTCCTGTGGATACAAGTACAGCAACTTGCATTTCATGGAACGAGCCACTCGCTGTTTTCTTGGCTATCCAGGACTGTCTAGGATCAACATAGCTTAGATAATAGTCCAGTTTCTCACGTGGGTGGGCATTGTTAAGGTTCAAACCCACACCCTCACTATATCAGTGTATTTACCCACGTGGGCGCGCGACATCTGCTTATACCCTGGCGTAAACCCGGACCACAATGAGTTCGTCACCCGGTCACCGCGCATTCCGGTTTAGCCAACTGCGCTAGAGAGCCGTGCTCACCATTTGTCTATAACTCGACTAATCTACCAACTGTCCACGATTCACTTCTGTAAATCGTGATATGATTAGCTTTTAAGAATTCTCTTTCTCGTCTCAATTATCTAAAACGGTGGCTAGCTGTTGCATGCCTCTTTATAGCATGCAACCCTCACCAGCAAATACTACTTCGGATGCTGGCAACTTTCCATACAATGATAAAAGGCTGATGACATTTTATCTCGTTGATTTATTTTTCTCTTTCAACGAATCGTTCCACTTATCCTTGCCGCTTACTTTTTTGTTTCACAATGTAGTCAAAATGACGAGTGTCTGTTTCTATTGTTTGTTTTAATTTGTACAGTTTCAAACATTTAGATTGATTACTGATTAACCTGTACTAAGAAATTTAAGCACACTGCTGTGAGGCGTCGGTATCTGTGGCGTAGGCGTTGCGAACGCGGTTTGTATTTTACCCAGATACTCGGTTTGATTACAGCTATGGGCAGTTTGGCAGCAGACTGCCCTGCGTTGATTTCTATAATAATAGACAGGGCTGACAGTTTAGTGACGATGGAAAACTACTAAACGTAAAAAAAAAAAAATTCCTAAAAACGAAATCACAAACAGGAAAAAATGTGTCTGGGTTCGTTCTGCAAAATAATGTAAACTATACAGGAACTCAACAAGCATTAGCTGTAGAGCAAATGAAATACCGGATTATACAGTGTGAGGTGGGGAAACTCTTCGACAGGACACGTGATGATGATGACAGAGGCACTATGCCATTATCAAAAAGCAAAGTAAAGGGAAGTCATTCATAAAAATATATTTTCATGACCGCACACCTTGTCTCTGTCGTTGGAGCGTATGATTGTTTTAATTTTAATTGTTCTTGAAAGTGTAGACAATCACTGACTACTAGGATGCCAGTATAACAGTTATTATAAGTATAACTATAACTGTGGTTGTGAACACAACGTCTTGGTTTGCGTGCAGTGTGTAGACTTTCGTTAAATATTAAAATATTAGTATTAGTATTTACAGTTTGTTTCTGCTTAAAAAAAAAAAAAAAAACCACATTGAACTCAAAACTTTCACGCATGACATGAATAATAGGATATATCGGCTCTCCTTTGAACTTACCCCCAAAAGGGCGGCCGTATTATGATGCCGTCCGAAAGAGAGCTAAATTGGCCAATTTCTGGCCATAAAATATCCAAAAGTATCCGAATGGGGCTCAGTTTTATTAAAAATATATGTGACGGATCCGCATAGCGAAACAAATGCTCTAACAGGGTCTCGGCGAAACGTTACTAACTTGCGGACCTGCTTCTGCGAGTGTGCCCTCATCGCCGAGCGTACCCCCCTGGATGCAGACTAAACTAGATGGCTTGGACTCACGAGCGGCAGCTACCGCATCTCCTGCAACTTCCTCTAATTACTTTACTCGTGAGTCCCAGGCACCTAGTTTAGCCCCTTCCCCCCCCCAGCCGCGCGTAGCGGCGCGGGGGATACGCTCGGCAATGAGTTTAATCACGTTTGGCGCATGTCGACAAGTCTGACATCTACCGCTGTTAAATCCTCCAATCGGAAGAACACAGTATTGCTAATCGGCTGTCATCGTCTGTAATGTCTCGAAATTGGTCAACGGTCGCTAATATTGTCTGCTAGTATCGTCGTCTACAGAAAAGCTGGAAATCGTTGTCAACAGTCGTATTTATCGTCTGCTACTACCGTGTGCAATGTTGATATTGATTGTCAAGTAATCCTAGTTTTGCCGCGATTTGTTCCTTGGCAGAAAGTCCGTATTTTAGATGTACGTGAACACCGTCGTTCGGATATTTTTGGATATTTTATGGCCAGAATGTGGCATCATTGTAGCATCATATTATGGCCGCCATTTTAGGGGTAAGTTCAAAGGAGACCCAATATATCAGTAAAGCACTATCATCCGTAATTAGTAGTCGTTATTGCGATATAGATAAAAAAAAAAAAATTGGGCACGTCTTCGAACGGCGACTCTAGGGGACGCAATCTGCTGTTTGTTTACGGCGACCATAAAGGAGACAATCCATCGTTTGTGTACTTTCATAGAATGATGTTATTTAATATTGGTTAGGGTTGGCCATAACTCTAACCCCTACTGAAACACTAACACTAATCGGCTATCCTCCGAATAACGGACACAAAAGATGGCACCTAATGGCGGCTAAAAACAGAGCCTCATTCACGTGTCAATTACACACTTCCGGCGACCTAATTTGCGGTTTTCCAGCGATTACCGCCACCGCCGAGAGTATCCCCCACGCCGCTCATGCGGCTTGGATTGGGGCTAAACTAGATGGCTAGGACTCTCGAGCAAAGCTGCAGGAGATGCAGAAGTTGCTGCTCGTGAGTCCCAGCCATTTAGTTTAGCACCAATCCACACCGCGTGAGCGGCGTGGGGGATACTCTCAGCGGTGGTGGTAGTCGCCGGAAATTAAGTTGCCGGACATGGGCAATTGACATGTGACTGAGGCTCTGTTAGGGTGTTTTTGCATCCACCATATTTTGTGCCCATTCGGAGGATAGCCCACTAATCTCACACAATTTTAAATATGAAAAAATGTTGGCTGTCCTCTGAATAACGGTCACAAATTATCGAGGCCGAAAATATACCCTAACAGGGCCTCCGCACGTCAATTGCGGACTTCCAGGGACTATACCGCCACAGCTGAATTGCGGACTTCCGAGGTCTATACCGCCACCGCCGAGAGTATCTCCCACACTGCTACATGCAGTGTGGATTGGGGCTAAACTAGATGGCTGGGACTCACAAGCAAATAAAATAAAGGAAACTGCAGGAGATGCGGTAGCTGCTGCTCGTTAGTCCCAGCCATCTAGTTTAGCCCCAATCCAGGCCGCGCGTAGCGGCATGGGAGATAACTCTCGGAGGTGGCGGAAGTCGCCTGAAGTGCTCAATTTAAGTTGCAGGAAGTCCGCAATTGACATGTGACTGAGGCCCTGTTAGGGTATATTTTTGGTCTTGATAATTTCGGACTGTTATTCGAAGGATAGCTAAAATGTTATTGTTATGTGACTCAAAAAAAATGGATTACGTCCCCTACATTCAGTAGTTAAAGTTATGTGAAGCTCCAATAGATTACGTGCCCTCAGGGTTGCATTTCGAAGAAGTGAAAAAAATAAACAGTAGTTGCATATCCTTTGCAGGGCATCACTGGCGAAGCGGTCAAGCTGTTTACCTTGCGCTATGAAGGTTGTGGGTTCATTTCACTGTTGTGCTGTTGAGTTCATCCCTAGGGATCATTGCTGGAGCTACATTCACGATCTGTGCGGCACTCTGAGCAGACAACTAGTCGTTCTGTGGAGAAAGATCAAGCTGTGTGGGATAAAACCCAGTGCAATGAAGTCGATCCTCTCGACTATAACTTTGTTTGCTGTTGTGCGTTTTTTTTTACTTAGCAGAATCACATTACGTAGTTTGCCATTGCCTCATGACCATTGTGTCATTCTTTTAGAGTTTGAATTAAACAATTTGGGTATTTCTGTCTTCTTGGTAAAATCATTCAACCATAATAGTATATAACTAGTCAGCTACACAACACCACAGTTACAAATAAGTCAGTGTCATAGTTCACATATAACGTGACATACTCGTACTTGCAATTATGGATTAGTGATTGTTAAATGTATTTATTAATTAA